>JAVJIF010006840.1:0-183936 GCA_038442645.1 Agave tequilana | reverse complement strand
ACACACGTAGCAAAAACAGCTGGCGTCTGATCGACCTAGTCAGCTGTCTTACGTGGCAATCTGTGGCATTGGTTGATCATTTTATTACAGGGAAGAAAATAGATAGAATTTTGGGGTAAACTTCAGTATTGGTATGGAGTAATATATGCATATTTGATCAACAAGGTTAAAAATTTCTGCTGCAGGGTTTTCTTGGAGAGGCCCCACTCTTGGATTCCTCGTTTCTTCAAGATTTTTTTTTTATTATTTTGAAAGGAACAAAGCAGCGGTTTTGGAACAGTGGTTGCATGATTCTTTCCTGCAAAGACAAATGGTGGAGCCTAAGGCCCTACTTACTTGCCCTGGCAGAAAACTGTGATTTCGCTACTGACAATATAGGCCTCACCGTGTTTTCCTCCCTCGGTTGTTTGTTTGCTTGCCCGAAAACTGATGGGGTTAGAGTCCACCTCCAAGTCAACAAATTGTATGAAAAATACATGAACAATGTGAAAACGGAGTGTGTGGGACGAAAAACGCCGGAAACATGATACCACTAGCCCCCCGCATTTTCACGTGTTTTCCTCCCTTGGCCGTTTTTTTGCCCGAAAACTGATGGGGGTGGAGTCCACCTCCAAGTCAGCATACACGAATACACGAACAACGTGAAAAGGGAGTGTTTGGGACGAAAAAACGCCGGAAACATGATACCGCTAGCCCCACCGCATTTTCATATGTCTGCTTTTCATGAGCCAAACAACCTCTGAGAACAGAAGGTCTACGGACAAAAGAAGAGGTCTTTTATGGTCTTTGTTATTAGAAAACAAAAAAAAAAGGAAAAGGAAAAGAACAAAATCAAAAAAAGTTTAGGTTATGAATTAATTTATGATATCTCATATAGCTCAGCTGCACCGACAATTATTAAATTAATCACATACGTGAATCGAGTCATTTGACGTGGTCACCTCCATTCAACATTACTACTAGTTTTTTTTTTTTTTTTTTTTTTTAAGTTAAATTTACCTACATCGGGTTCATTTTATGGACGACGGCAACACTGAGATTTGTTAACATTGAACGCTTATTCTTGACATTTGTATTGTGGACCTTTGAATTATTTGACCTTTTTCGTTGAGTGATTGTTCAAGATTGCAGGGGAGGGGGGATCTATTTTGCAAAAGAAAAAATAAAATAAAATAAAAATTTATATGTGCGAATGAGGAGGCTTTCGAGTTTGAGGTCTCGCTCTTATTCTCAAAAAAGAATCTACATGTGCAAACATAAAATAAAGAGCTAATGTTATTAGTGTTTTGAACAAGAGAATCCAAATATCCCATCCATTGTTGATGAATAACGATGGTAATATGATATTTAGGACACATGACTTTGTACATAACTCACTCGTTGTGATGGTTTGTTTTGACTCTTGTGACGGTCAACTAATCTTTGCATACGAATGCATGACATTTGATATAAAGCTTATTAGGTCATGACCCCCCTGTGAAAACAAGGGCATGTTTGTTTGTTTTTGAAAGTGAAGAGGGGAGAGAGCGGGTGAAGAGAGAATGGAAAGGGGAAGATATTTTCTTCCCCTCTTCAGTGAAGGGTTGTTTAATGGAAGAAGAAGAAAGATTGGAAGAGGAAGGAGAAGAAGAGAGAGAAAGAGAAGGAGATTAATAAAAAAAATTATAACCCAGATTCACGAGCTTTCCACACGGTCAAATTTAAGCGGAAGAGATTGAGGAAGAGTGAGGACCTTATCTGCGCGCCGATTTGAGTCCGCGTTGGCTCGGATCAAATTCGAGTTCTTCCCCCTCCTCTTCCTCGGTGAACCAAACATATGAGCTCAGATCTAAACTTGATTTCTCCCTTCTTCCTCTTTCTCTCTCTCTCTTCCAAAAACAACAGGCCCAGGAGAATTAAGTACATATATACAATATTTCTCTTAGGGACTGTTTGGTTAGAGATGGAAGTGAGGAAGTGAAAGGCTTCGTTTCCTACTCTTCGCTGTTCATCCAAAAATCAGAAAAGAAAAATGAAAAATCTTTTTTTATTTTCCCTTTCTCATTTGCTACAGTTAATTTTGTGAGCATGTAAATCTTACTTACAATAAGTTTTAATTCAAAATAGTTAATTTTGTGCTCATATAAATCTCATTTGCACTCTAATTACAGTCTAATTTTCTTTCATAATTAACTTTTACTTTAATATTAATTTGCGGTCAGTTTTATGGTCAATTTTTTCACTTCCACATTCACATTACCATCCAAACATCAGAAAAAACATTACACTTCTTAATTACCATCCAAACTCCAGAAGAGAAACAAAAATTCTCATTTTTCAAAAAAAAAAAAAAAAAATCGTACTACCCACTTTCACCCACTTTCAAGCATCCAAACAACCCCTTGAGCCCACTGCGCTCACAAAAGATATGGTCAATGTAACATTTCTCCACTCGTCCTAAACTCGGTGAGCTAATTAATCTTGAGATATAGGGGCTTTTTGGTTGTTGCAAAACTTTGCAAAATGTAAAAAGTTTTGCAACTTTACACTTTTCACTTGTTTGTTTCCATTTGCAAAATGCAAAAACTTTTCCAACTTACAGTTGCTACAGTTAAATTTGTGGTCATTTAATTCTCACTTTTACACTCATATTTTCTCACTTGCAGTTGCTACAGTTAAATTTGTGGTCATTTAATTCTCACTTTTACACTCATATTTTCTCACTTGCAATTGCTACAGTTAATTTTGTGGTCATGTAACTCTCACTTGTAGTACACCAATTCAAAACAGTTACTTGATAATCAATATATAATTAATATTTTTAAATTTAATATTTTAAATAGTGTTCAATTTCTTATTTAAGTATTTAATTATTTTATATTTTTAATCTTTAATTTTTTATTGTTTTTTATATTGTTTTAATATTTAATATTTTACTATTTTAATTTACTATTTTTATTAATAATTTTTATTATTTTATTAATACTTATTCCATTTTTTATTATTTTATTTAGAGTAAATATTTTATTAATATAACAATATTATACTTTAATATAAAATTACTATATATTTAGTTATTTAATTTTTAATATAAAAAATACTTTATTAATATCATAATATTTTTATTATTATATTAATATTTTATTATGTAATATTGTAATAATAATTCAGTATAATAATACTATAATGATAATTTATTATTAAATTATAATTATATTTTACTTTGTTAATTTTATATTTCTATAATATTACAATAATATTATAATAAAATTTTTACTATAATAATTTTCAAGTATTTTTAATATTATTACTATATTTTTACTATATTTTATTTCTTTAACATTTTTTAATATTTATATTTTATTAGTATTCTTAAAAATTTTATTAATGTTCTTTAGATTTTCTTAAAATTTTATATCATTTATTTAATTAATATTTTAGTAATATTTTACTATTTATACTAATATTTTATTATATTATTTTATAAATAAATATTAAGATTATTAATTTTTTATCTCAAATTTATTAATACAATTTAATTTGCAATATTAGATTTAATTTAATAGTATTTATAATATTTAAATCACTGCTACAGTTAATTTGTGGTCAACTTTTCCACTTTCACTTTTACATTACCAACCAAACACCGTAAAACACAAATACTTTACCATTTACACTTTCACTTTACCAACCAAACACCGTAAAACACAATATACTTTTCCATTTACACATCACTTTATCAACCAAACACCGTAAAACACAATATATTTCACTGCTACAGTTCACTTTTTCCATTCTCATTTTACAACTTACGACTTGCGACGTTTTGCAACGAACCAAACAGGCCCATAGTCACCATATCCAACAGAAGTTCGCAACTCAAGATTTGTAGGACCATCCAACAATAAAAAACTACACTTAGGGCCGTTTGTTTCGCGTAAAACTCCGTAATTCGTAAATGACTTACTACCCAGTTATAACTACGGCTTTTGTTTGGACCGTAATTTGTAAAAGACTTACGTAACTCAACTAACACTCACTTGCAACCAGTTACCACTCATTACAGCCCAGTTATAGTTAATTTTGTGGTGATACAAATTTGTAATATTTTTAATATTAATATTAAAAATTTTTAATATTTAACTTTTTTAATATTTATTTGCAGTATTAAAACTTTTAAAATCACCAAATAGTTAATTTTGTGGTCAACTTTTTCACTTACGACTTATACATTACGACAATCAAACACCGTAAAGTACAATACACTTTCTCACTTTACAATTTTATATTACCAACCAAACACCGTAAAATTTATATACATGTAACTCATTTACAATTGTAAAAGACTTTACCAATTACAACTACGAATTACGGCCAGTTACGATAACCAAACAGACCTTTAGAATTGACCGATGAAAGAATCCAATATCATTATTATTCTCATCATTCAGCTAAATACTACAATTGGTTTTTTTTTTCTTTTCCTTTTGCGAAGAGTTACAACTTACAAATTTCTGACTTCGTCTTTGTAACGAATTTATTATTCAATTAAATAACTGCGACGGACTCGCGAGGCAACCCGGCACATTGACATTGGACCGAACCGGGTCCAACAACAGCTCCCGGGCTTTGCTCACGTACTTCTGCTTCAGGTTCGACCCTTGCTGGTTCAGCAACCGAACCAGACTCCGTTGCGTTGGAGCGGAACGGGCGGTTCGAGCCCATGAACCCGTCCACCAAATGCAAGTAGGCCTCCAGGTCGTGGCAGCAGGCCGGGTCGGCGTTGGGCCGGAGGTACGGCGACACCCTGCTATCCACCCGCAGCTCCCTCCCCCCCACGTGCGCGTACCCGTCCACCCGCGCCTCAATCTCGCGCGGCATCACCCCGGGGACGCGAGTGATGACGTCATGCGCGTTTGACCACGCGCAGGACCTTCACCCCTCGTCTCTCGACCCGGTCAGCGAACCCACGGCTCCCCACCCTGGGCCCCCCGAAGGAGAACACCGCGATGGGAGGCACGTGCGGCCCGCACGTGCCGCCGCCGAGCTCGTCGCGACAAGCACCGCCAGGGCCGCGCCCAGGCTGTGGCCGGTGACGGTGATGCTCAGCTCCTCGCCCTTGTACTGCTCCATCAGCTTCCGCACCTCGTCCACCACCGATGCCGACAGGCTGGGCCGTGGGCCCCGGTGTCTTGAACAGGCTCCAGAAACCCCGCTCCACTTTCGCCGCTCGAGCATTTTGGTTGCTTATTCTTTGTTTAATTGCTCGGTGGCGAAATATCTGGACAAAGGATTCGTTCTTGTACTTGCACCACTTTCAGTTTCAACCGCTGTAGTTTCATCTTCAATTGATACTAAATCAGCACGGAGATTCTCTGCCCACTCGTGACTGGTGGCCGTCCCGCGAAGGGCGATGACAATGTCACGACGGCCGAGTCTGCTGATCTCCCGCTCATTGTCACAGACAGCCACGTATCCAATCCAGCTAGACTTGTGCTCGGCGCCGGGGACCCAATCTGGGAGGTTGAGCGACGATGTGGCGAAGAGGTTCCGCACGACGCGATAGCTGAGGTCGGGGAGGGGCACGGGGCGGGGCTGCGAGGGGGAGATGTCAGGGTTGGAGTTGAAGTAGGCGTGTAAGCGGATTGGACTAGATCGCCATAACGATGAGCTCGCGGCGGAGATCTTCGTTGAGGGGGTCTAGCATCCCGGCCCAGTCGCTGGCGCCATGGAACTGGCGCCAGCGACTGGCGATGGGGTTGCGGGGGACGGGCGTGGGGGTTCGGAGAGGAGGTGGCGGAGGTGGGTGAGTGTCCGGGGGACATCTCGTCCGCTGCCGCGGAGGGGCGGGGGAAGAGAAGGGGAGAGTGAGGGCATTGAGGAGGGGGTTGGGATTTGAGGTTGAGGCTGTGGGTTGTTGATTTTTTGTAGGCTTTGAGGGGAGAGCAGTGCGGGGAGGGGACTCGGCTGGCTTTTGTAAAAGCGTTCGAGGTTAGCGAGATGGGCCTTGGTGGAGATGGAGGAGGGCATGGCGGCTTGGGCTCTGGAGTTGAGAGGGGAGCTCGCCCGTGCTGGCGAGATTGGCCGTGGAGGAGAGAGAACTTGCATGAAAGAGAGAGCTTGGGGTACAATGGCAATGGCTGTGTGTCTCTCTGTGCGCGTGAGAGAGACGAGAGAGGCAGAGGAAGAGTTTGACGTGTGAAATGTGCTAATGAAACGACTGGGGGCATATGGATATATAAGGAGAGAGATGGAGGGAGATGACCGAAAAGGTCATGGAATTAGCTGGAATTTTCAAGAATTTGAGGCGAGGCGGTCAGCAGTGGGAAACGGGTATGTGGGTGTTGAATGACCAAAACGCCCATCCTTATGGCTATCTTTAAGTCTGTTCACTTCTCACTATAAATATAAATTAAATTAGAATCGGTACCTTTTTCTCTTTGATTGGACTTTGAAGCCGCAAAGTAACCAGGATTATCCAAACCGGGGAGGGGACTATAATGGTCAAATTTTGATTTTGATCACGATCACCACACGTGTTCTCACACACACAAAAGCTCGCGCGCGCACGAAGGCTTCACTTTTCTACCAGCGAGTTCCGCTCATTTACAAGCCTGTCATGGATACAATAAGAAAGTCTTGGATCTCGTCTCGAGCCCACATCTGACATGAAGACCCCTTGGAGGAGCTCGTTACTCTTGCACTACTTACTTCTAGATAGTATGATCCCCATGATTTATGAATTCGATTATGCTGTCAAATTATCCCCACGTTCTGAATGTTGTAATGCTCAAATATCAATGTGGACAATTATAATAGTGGCATATATCTCTACATGGCGATCCTACAATCAAGCGGCACGATTTGAGCAGTTACAAGGAGATCAAAACGTTTGAATCATGCAATTATAGGGATCCGAGATATCCGTACCGATGAAGACAATTCTAGCAGGTATAAATACTTCTCCTTCTCCATCAAGAAAAAGGTTCACGACTGTTTATCTAAAATCCCTAGAGTTCACAACGGATTACTCAAAACACTAACGATTCAACCTGATTGTAGAAAATCCTAGAGCTTGTAATCGCAGCATCACTTTGTTGAATTCATTGTAATCTTTAAATTTTCAGTGAATTCTCTCTGTTTGGCTTCCTTTTTCAGGTTTCACGTAAATCTTTATTGTCTGTTATTGCTACACCTGTCTGCTCACTTACAAACTCACTTACAACTCATGGTGTGCAGAAATTCTCCAAGAATTTTTCTTCACAGGGACCAATCAGATTTTGCCCATACTCGCATCCAAATTCTAGACTAAATGGTTTGCGTGTAAATCTAAGGATCTTCTTGTTAGGTGAAAAATGGCCCGAAATTTGAGTTTTTTCTCTGAATTATGTGGGTCCCATAGGCTTTTTCAACGTGAGTTGTTTGTTTGGCTGGAAAAAAAAAGCACAAAATTGTGTTAGTTTTTTCTCTCTAGGTTGTCGTGCCTTCCTCTCAGAAAATGAGAGGAAAATAGTTGAATTTTCGACTGCTATCTGACTCATATTTTTTCAAAAGAAGCCTGATAACAGTCAGTTTTTTTGACATGTTTTATTACCAACAGGCACTAAAATTCAAACAAGAAACTTCAAACACGTTAGTTCAAGCTCCAAGAATTTAGATTGGAACTGATAAAATCCAACAAACCTACAACTTAGACATAAACCAGTTTAAAAGTTTCATGGCTTTTAGGCTTTGTAGTTAAGCTTGTAGTACTTTCATTTATTTTCAAATAGAACAGTAAATAAGTTTCACTTTAGAAATTGAAGTTGAAAGTTCACAAAATATGCAAATTAAAATAAGAAATATTTCGCTAACCACCTGCTTTTCTTCATAATTAAGAAAAAAAACTCACCCCTCTATTTTTATTTACAACAGTCTTATTCATGTCAGCATAATTGATTCCTCTCACCGTCACTTCTTTATATATTTTCATTTCTTCTTTTATTCTTCCCCATCGTCTTTGACATTGCTCTCCCTTAATCCTGACCCCGACGCATAGTAATTCACGAATCGATCTGGTGGTCAAGTCGCCATGGGGATTGGAAGGGGGCGAGAAGGCCCCTCGGTCTCAAAAATAGAGCTCCCAGACCTAATTTTTTTGGGATCGACCTTTTGATGATCTCGTTTATTCGTGCTTACGATGAGTTTCGTTCGTGTTTGTGATACTCAAAGTGAACGAGAGTCTGTTGATGATGATGAAACTAATATGAGGATTGCGACTTATGATCGCGTCCCCTGTGAGGACTGCGATTATGGTCGCAATCCTTTATTAGAAGACTGCAATTATGTTCGCACACTTTTTATTAATTGAAAACTAGAACATTTTGGGAGGACTGTGATTATTATCACAGTCCCGATATAAGATGAGAAATTGTGTTTTTGTGAGGACTGTGATCATGATCGCAGTCCTAATAAAAAATAAAAAACAATATATTTTGGTGAGATTTACGACTGCTGGTATAAAGAGGACTATGATCATGGTCATAGTCTTTTAAAGACTCAGAAACTTGACATTTTTGTGAGGACTGCGATTATGGTCCCAGTCCTAATAAAGACTCAGAAATAGGGTATTTTTGTGAGGACTGTGCAACGATCATAGTTCTCTATATACCAAAAGTCCGCATTTTTTAAGCGGACCATTTTTCTCGAAGTGATTATTACAGGACATTTGTGTCCTTCATTGCTGAAGAGCGCTTACGCGCTTGACACGTTAATACACCTGGCTGGTTTAAAAAAATAAAGTAACTGTAGCAAATAAATTATGAAGCAAATTTTTTTTCCTAATTATGATTTGACGTAGGGGCTGTAGCGAAACCCCCCTTAAAGTAAACTACACCACAGAAAATTTCAAAGCCAAACAAAACCTTAATGTTTAAAAGTATCAATCATACTCATAATGAACCCGGTTTAGACCTGACTTGCTTAGTGACAGATCGAATTTTGTTAGTTTGAGTTAACACAGACCCGACCACAACCAAACTCGGCCCACTTGTAACACTAGGATTGAAGAAATATGATAATGGTGTTAGTAAGTTTCAAAATAGATTGATTATATAAAAACTTAAGAGCGGAAGGAATAGATCGTACTTTCAGCCGTAACAATTAATTTTAAATTCTTGTTATAATAAAATAAAGAACACCAAAATTTTTGAGATTCATTGACTATTTTAACCAAAAGTTTATATCCATGAAAAGATAGAATCTCACAGACTTTTATAGACTAGAGACCCTTATCCCTTAAGAATAAAAGTTTCGCTTTATATGTCCCCCATCAAAAAAGACATATAAATAGGAGTAAGATAGGTAATTGTAACTCCACAAACTGTGTCCCCACATTTTAGGAAAATTAACTGATAGTGATTTTTTCTTTAAACTTCTTATGGCCATATAACTGGAAAATGGTTATATTTAATCAAAATAAAAAAATATCCAACATTCTCCCACTTGACCCATAGAATACTTAACAAATATTAATTAAAATTAATACATGAACGAAATTTTTCCCTATATCTTTATGCTCAAGTAAAAGAGTTTAAATCACATGAATCATAGCGGCAAGTCCTTTAAGATCAAGTATTACCATCCCATGTATTATAATGTAACTTTCTCATTTGAATGAGAACAATACGTGGGTCATATCTTTATAAATGAGCTTTCAAGTGCTCATTCAGGGTCTATTGAACATTCAAACATGCATATTGTCATTCTCTCAACTTTATGTATACAAACAATAAATGAGAAGATAAATTTGAATCAACTAGAGTTTTTATATCAATAAAAGCGATATAAACATAAAGAATATCTCAATTACAAATAGAACTGAGTCTCGCATGCTCAACATGTTTCTTATAAGTCTTAGGTGGCAATCCTTTCGTCAAATGATCCACAATCATCAATCTCGTACTAATATGATTAATAACCACCTTGCTTGACTTCATATGTTCCCGAAGTTTTTAATACTTTATGTCGATATGTCTACTGCGACTTCCACTTTTATTATTCTTAGCCAAAAATACTGCAGTGGAGTTATCGCATTAGATCTTCAATGGCTTAGAGAATGAGTTAACAATTTGAAGCCCGGAAATAAAACTCCTTAACCAAATAGCCTGTGATATCGCTTCAAAGCATGATATAAACTCTGCTTCTGTGATTGAAGTGGCAACTAATGATTTCTTCACACTTCTGCAAGATATAACCCCTTCAACTAATAAGAAGACATATCCTGATATAAAGTTTCTAGAGTCGGGACATCCGGCAAAGTCAGAATCAGAATATCTAACCACTTTCAAATGATTAGATCGCTTGTATGTAAGCTTGTCTTCCTTCGTCCCTTGAAGGTATCACATGACTTTATTTGCAACTCTCCAGTTTTCAAACCTAAATTACTTTGATATATGTCCAACATTCCTACTGCATAAGCAATGTCAGGTCTTGTACAACCTGAGCATACATTAAGCAACCAACTGCAGAAGCATACAGAATATTCTTTATCTCTTCTCTTTCCAAATCATTACTTGAACATTGATTCGAGCTAAATTTGTCACCTTTAACAATCGGTGCTAGACCAGACGAACAATCTTTCATACGAAATCTCTCAAGATTTTTATTGATATATATTTCTTGAGACGGTCCTAATATCTAGATCTGTCTCTTTCAACCTTTATGCCAATAACATAAGAAGCTTCATCCATATCATTCGTATCAAACTGTTGTGAGAGAAATCACTTCACTTCAGAAGCAGGCCCCAATCACTTGAAGCAAGCAAAAAATATCATCCACATACGGAGCTAAGAAAATCATCTGGCTCCCACTGATCTTATGGTATATACACTGATCCATAACATTCTCCATGAAGCCAAATGAAAAAATAACATTATAAAACTTTAAATACCATTGGAGGGAGGCCTGTTTTAGTCCATATATATTTTTTTAAGCTCGTAAATAAACAACAAAGCTTACTAAATATGCAATGAAGTAAAAACAAAAAATTTACCTATGTAAATTAATCCAAAAAAAAACAACATTTTAACCTTTCCTGTGGGCATAGATTATGACATCTCGTCTCATCGGTCATTGAAGGAAAACTATTGATATAATGATTACTTTATAATGGGACTAGTATTTTATTTTTCATACAAAAAATTTCTAGACCTGTTGGCAATTAGATTTTTTTTTTTTTTTACGTGGTTCACTATTCCATTCTAAAGAATCAAAAATATAATAATCACCCTGCGGGGTTAGTTACTATATTTTCATGTTTAATTATAATTATTGATGTCATAAATGTATGCGACTAAAATTAAATTTTTTTTCACTTAACATCGTCATAATCAAGAATGCTGTGACAATTACTTAATTAATCAAATGTTACTTTAATACAACATCAAAATTGATTAAAGATAATATCAATTATGTAGAAGGTAATTCCAAACACTACTTACAAAGAAGAACTTAAACCATACATGCTGTTCATAACATTCAAAAATTAAATTTATCTCGAATAGATAAATATGAGAATTAAATAGCAAATTTATCTCAAGCAGTAAATATGTTATTTTAGGATCTCATTACAAACAGCCTCTAAATTACAATATTACAATTTTTGGATTGATTCTATAAATTCTGAATTACATAAAAGATCCTGATTAATTTGGACTAATACTGTAAATATTAAATTTCTGTAGAATTGCGAAAAAGTCTCTGGATTCAGATTTTATTTTCAGGACAGTCACAGAATGTAAACTGCATTTGCATAAAGGTACTGGAATATTAACAATAAGTCCAAAATCTAAACATAATTAAGTTTCTGATATATTCTATTTTATCAAGGATTCAAATATAAAGGAGAGTCAAATTCTAACATAATAATGATTGAATTTATCTTTATTCTACAATAATTAATAAGATAAAATCCAACTAGCATACTATTAAAATATGTTATCCAGAAAATAGACAACAAACTTTAATTTGCATTGCACAAAATTTTCAATCGACTGCATATATTAACTCTAAGCGCATGCAATCTATACACGAAGCAGGAATAAAATTTTATCTTTTTATCTTCTTTTATTTTATCTCTATTTTATCTTAACATGCATATTTAAAAACAGAGATAAATTCAATCATGATAGAAAGAAATTCAAATCCTTTCAATTAAACATGAGATAAAGATCAAATAAATCAAGACTCTTGTTAACATTTAAATAATCACAAGATTAAATTATCTTTCATAAGATAAGTAAGATTGAACCATTGCCAAGATAGAGATATTGCTATGATATCAAAAGTTAGCAAATTTCAAAACAGATTGATTATATAAAAACTTAAGAACGGAAGTAATAGATCGTTGTAAATCACCTAGAGGGGGGTGAATAGGTGATGAGCTAATCTAAAGGTCAATAATGCGGAATTAAAACTTATTTAATAAAAATTAAAATTCTTATACTAAACACCACGTATAACACAAGAGTGTAGCCGGATTCCACGTGAAGGGCTCTGGACTAACTCCTCAAGATTCCTCTAAATAAGAGTTGAGGTGCCGCATTGGCTCTCTTGGTTGAATACAAGTGTTAGCAAACAAACCCCAAGCATATAACAATTGAGCACACATTATATCAAGCATATAAAGATAAAGACAATATTAGCATGCAAGATATAAAGACAAGTAAGAGATAGAGAGAGCAATCACAAACACGAGAGGTTTGTTTCGAGGTTCGAGCACACTTGCTCTACGTCTCCGCCTTCAACACTATGAAGGATTTTCATTATAAACCGATCTCACCAGATCACTCGGTGCCACAACACCTACAAGGAGTTCCCACTAGAACTCTTGGACTCTCTAGTCCCGAATACACCGCAAGCCCACAAGCTTGCCGATGCCACCTCAAACAAATAGTTCACACACGAACTCGAAACACTGCGAACCCGCAAGTCCGCCTCCTCAAAGAACAAGATGAAGTCTTTGGTGATCACAACACTTTGATCACTTAAAAACAATCTCACAATAACACTCCTATAGGATGAATATGTCAATGGATAGCTCAAGAGTTATGCGAGAAAGTAAGGATGGAATTTGTGGAGGAAAACACAAGAAATCATTTTGAAAACTCTTGATAAACTCTCCTTTTGAATGGAAGTATTAGGCTCAAATACAAGTAGAGAAAACCTCTTAAAAGAGTAAGAAAACTAGCTCTAAAAATCACTTGAAACCTTAGATAAAACAGCCCCAAAAGCCCTCTTTTTATATGCCTAGAAAAACTAGCCGTTGGGGTATTTTTTCAGCCCTGGCGGCTGACGGTCGACCGGCCCGATCGACCGCCAACAGTCAGAATTCTGACCGTTGGAGCCTCGGCCGACTGCTGCCTGGAACAGAGAGCAGAGCTCTCTGCCGGTCGACCGGGGCTTTCCAGAGAGCAGAAGCTCTCTAGCGGTCGACCGGTCGGTCGATCGGCCCTCCAGTAGACCTGGCGTGCACGTTCTGTGCACGTCGGTCGACCGTCCCGGTCGACCGACTCCAAGCTCGGTCGACTGGTCCGCTCGACCGGCAGAAGCCAGACATGACATTTTTGGGAAAAGAAAACTTGGTATTTTGACAAAAATAAAATCCCATAAAATTACCAAAAATCTACAAAAATAGTTTCAATATTATACTTTGATAAACAAACATGTTTGAGCAAATTCAAGACATGTTACAAACAATTTGAATTATTTTTGTAACTTAGAAATTTTGACTAAAAATAAAACTGTATTTTTTCAAAATGGATTTTTTCAAAACTTCTCCAAATACAAAAACAAGATATTTTAAACACTTTGAAAGCATAAGGTGTATGGATATGATCCACTACACATACGTGGTGAAATATCTATGTTTTTGACAATAAGCACTAATCATGATTTTGGTTAAAGACATGTATACTTTGAATTCCAAAAATCAAAACGGTATTTTTCAAAAAGAAAATTCTTTTATGAAAACTCATCTAAATCAAGAGTGTGTGTAAGATATACTTGAGCAATCCACCAACTATTCTATCTTTTACATTTTATCTAAAAATAAAATCTTATAAAAACAAATCTAGACTCAAGTCTTGATCTTGAAGTCTTCACTTGATGTCTTCTCATCTTCTTGACTTGGTCCAAACTTGATCCAAAGAGCTAGACTCCTCTTAAGTACTTGATGTGATATTGATGCACAAGCTCTTGAATCAAACCGTGCTAGCTCCAAAACTTGACTTTAAATCTTTTGTTGAAGCTACACACTACTAAGATCTTGATCACAAATCTGAAACTAATTAAACACAAGATCATTAGTACTATAATTACATGAGTTGATCATCATCAAAACTAGAGTGATGGGCCTTTGGGCCAACAATCATACCTTAAGTCATAGCAATCAAATTCAAATTATTGTTGTAATAAAATGAAGAACACCATATTTTTAAGAATCGTTGGCTAGTCTATCCAAAACTTTATAATCATGAAAAGATGGAATCTTACATACTTTTGTAAACTAGAGATCCTTATCTCTTAAGAATAAAATTTTCTCTTGATATGTATTCTTTCCATCAAAAATGACATATAATAGAAGTAAAATTGGTAGTTGTAACTCCACAAACTGTGTCTCACATTTTAGAAAAAAATAACTATTAGTTAGTTTTTTTCTTTTAAACTTCTAATGAGCTATAAAACTGAAAAATGGTTATATTTTATCAAAATAATATCCAACAAATAGATGAAGCTTGCCTGCATGCACTTTTTTTTCTTTCTTTCTTTGCGCTTTTAGGGGCTGTTTGGCTCATTGAAAGCATACCCACAAAAATGTGATGGGGCTCATAATGTAAGATTTCTGACATTTTCTGACCAAAATGCTCAGAAAATGCTTTTTGCACTGTTCTTGTAATTTGCTGAGCTGGAGATGAGACCCACCCTATCAGTTTTCGGCGAAAAAAAACAGTCGGGCCCTGGGGGGGGAACGTGGTGGGACTTACATTACACACAATTTTTCCCCACTTTCGGGGCAAAGAAACAAGGCCTTATCTAATCTTTAGCTAAGTGCTCATCCTTCTCATGGGTCACTAAGAGGTAGATTTGGGCATAAAAAGAGCAAGTCTTTTGAGTAGGGATAGTAGTGCATTGTGTACTTTCCTCTCTAGTTTTAGCTCCCTTTTTAAGGGGGGTTTGCTTTGTGTGCTTTATTTCTTCTCAATTCACCTCATTTTCACGTGGATTGCTTTTTGTTTGATCGGATACACCAGAAGGCAGCTTATGAGCGAGGCAAATGTGTTTTGCGTGTTTATTTAATTATTTATCTTCTTTCCTTTGTCTTTTTCCTCATGAAACAAGGTTTTGAATGTCTTTATTAATTTCTGTGTTTTTTTTTCCATGAATGTATATATTTTAATCCAAAGAATCCCTTTATAGAACTCTTAGATTTCTTTCTCTGTTTGCGCATGTGTCCTTTGCCTGCCTGTTAAGAGATTGGAAGGTAACCTAAGATACGGATAAAAGATTTAATGAAAAGTTTAAAGTAATTGCATAGAAAGATATTTTTTAAATCCCAATAGGTATGAATTGCAAAATGTATAAGTGGGGAAGTGGAGAAATGAAAAAACTGTGTGTGAGATTTCCCACTTCCGGTGTTTGTTTGGAACCGGAAATAGTATTTTCCCTTTTTCATTTTCCCAACCATTTTCTCATTTTCAGAGTGATACTGTTAATTTTGTGGTCATGTTAATCTCATTTGCAGTAAGTTGTAGTTCAAAACAGTTAATTTTGTGGTCATGTAACTCCCACTTGTAGTCTAATCACAATTAAAAAATCATAATTAATATTTATTTTAATATATTTTGGGATCAACTTTGTGGTCAACTTTTTCACTTCCACTCTTACGTTATTAAACAAATATCGAAAAACACAATATATTTTTTCAATTACACTTTCATATTACAACTAAATACTGAAATTGAGAAATGTACATATCTCACTTGCATACGTTTTCCTCACTTTTTCCTTCCTATTTCCCACTTCTAACTTTTTCTCCCACAACCAACAAACCAAACAGGCCACTCAATAGTTTTTCTTCTTTTAAAAAAATACAACATAACTATAAGAATAAAAAATACATAACTGCTCAACTTTAGAAAAGAAAATTAGAAAACAAAATATTTGTTTGCCCATGAAAACGAGTCAAAAGGCAGGAAAAAGAAAGGCCAGAAAGAAAGAAATGAACTTTGATGATAACATCGATCAAGTTCAAGCAAACCAAAATAGAAAGCAGGATATATGCATTCGTGTCAAATTAAATTTCAATGGACAGGACTGAATTTGATCAGAAAAGCCAGTTCAGATTCTTTAATACTTATAAACAAACTAATAATCAAACAATGTAAATTAACAATTCTCTGCATCTCTTTTGTTGCTAAATAATCAGTAAATTAGTCAGCCGTTTGTTTTTGATCTCAGGCTTGAATTTTTGAAGGATCAGTGGTTGATGAATACAAATTCTCTTAAACTCCCACTTGACCTAATTTTATCCACTGTGACCCTTCTGAGTATTGGAACGTTGTGGAATTATAAAGACCAGCTTCAACACTTTGGCCATTTTTTTTCAGTTTTTGAGGCCAGCCATCAGAAGTCAGAACTCTCATGCTTTCTCTCTACTTGATCTCAAAAGAATTCCCTTTTTGAGTTCAAAAGAAATTCTTTGGTCAGCTGGCTGCCACTTAGTGGTCTGTTGCCTACAATTCAAGAGGTCTCAACAAAACCAACAAAAAGAAAATTTCTCAGAGTAATTAGAAAGGAGAAACATGGAAACAGTTCTTTCAAGAAACCTCTCTTTAATCTTAGAGCTCAAGCAATGTGTGTTTGAATGAGATGGGCAACTCAAATGTCTCAAGAGAATTTTTACCCTTTGTTACAGCCATTCAAATTGTTGGTCTGACTTTGTTTATGCATTCAAGTCTCCAGTAACAATAATCAATGCATGTTTGTTGGAAAATACCTGGAAAAAACAGATATATTGAAGATTATATTTGAAACTTTGATAGATGGAAGAACACTTGAAAGCAAGCATCACATTCAAGTCCAAGCCAACCTCTTTGATAGGATCAGGCTTGGTATTGCTCTTTTCATTTCTCGTTCAACCACAAATATTTTATATATTAAATTTTATTTCTGAAATATGTGAATTTTGAAAAATACAAGATAATACTAAATTAGAGAATAACAATAACATTGATTATATAATAAATATATATTAGATTTGAACTCATAAATTAGATCTAAGCCCGGTCTATTTTAAGTGTTGAAGTTGGGGTCGGAACGGATCATAAAATAAGGTCCCAACTCTGACTCTACAGTTCTTATTAATGAAATGACAGGGATTTTTTGCGTTACGGTTTTATCTATAAAATAAAATAAAACAAAAAACTCCTAAGGTCTTTATGGGAGACTAAAGGGTAAAATTGGCTACTATCTTCAAGTGCAAGCACGTAAATAAATGCAAGACGAAAGGGCCATTCTTGGTGAAGGATCTCCTGTAGGAATGTTCCTGGTACGTGGGGAAAAAGACTACTTCTGACTGCATGAAAGCAAACAAGGCACGTTTGAAAGCCGAGTTTTCTTGTTTGTCAATCTTCTTTTTTATCCCCGAAGACTCTAGCAATTTATTTTGTTTTATTCAAACCCGACGTTGGCACAAATTTTACATGAAATTATATAATTTGGTCCAACTCGAGATATAAACGTTTCAGTATCGATTGGATATTAGTGTTATCATATCTGTATTTGTTTTTTTAGTGAGCACAAACTCTATCACTAATAATGTTCGCGTATCGAAATTAGTATTCATATTCGAAAGAAAAAAATTCCGATTCAAATTGAATATGGATATTAGTAAGATAATATATGTGTGTGTGTGTGTATATATATATATATAGAGAGAGAGAGAGAGGAATATGTACCTCAGCTGTCACCTCAGAGAGACTCTCTCAGCTGCCGCGACATAGCTGAATTTCAACTACAAATTTGGATGCTGGTACCATAGTTGCAGTTTTATATGAGGGCTGTGATTTAATCGCAGTGTTTTTATGAGAACTGCTACCATGGTCGCAGTCTTTTCTAAGGACTGCGATCAAGGTCGCAGTTTTTTTTTCTGAGGACTGTCACCATGATCACAGTCCTAATTACACTGAAAATATATGATTTTTTAGGACTGTGACCATGTTGCATCAAGTTTGCGACCATATTGAAGTGACAGCTGAGAGAGTCTCTCTCAGCTGGCGGCTGAGGTACATTTTTCTCGTGTGTGTATATATATATATATATATATATATATATATATATATATATATATATATATATATATATATATATATATATATATAGAGAGAGAGAGAGAGAGAGAGAGAGAGACTTGTGTCCTTCCAAAAGGATTTGAGTTCGGATTCTTCCCACTCAAATTCAAACCTCCGACATTCGAATACAAGATCCAGTACGTTGAAGTTGATTTATATTATTTCAAGTATCTATAGACCAAAAATTAAATGTTTTTAATACCTTTTGCCCATCCATCAAGGGACGCAAAATGAACGGCCGAAAGTAGTGAATTGGTTAGGTCCATATTTTTAGACATATAAATTCTCAATCCAGCTATTTGATTATGATCTAAATATTTAAAAATCCTTACAAACTAATTTTTATTAGGTTTCAAATGTTCTACATCGTTAAACTAACCAACTTACTATTTAAGCCATCTGGTTTTCCTCTACTTGATGGATGAGTAAAAAGTATCCAAGAAACTTGATTTTTGAATTATAGATACTAAAAAAACTATAGATCAACTTCAACGGAGTGGGTTTTGCATTAGAATGTCGAAGGGTTGAATTTGAGTGAGAAAGATCCGGGCTCAAATCCTTTTAGAATGTCGGAGGGTTGCGATCATTTTGTGAGAACTACGTCTTAATTGCAATCTTCAGAAATAAGATATTTTTGTGAGAATTGTGATCATATTGGCGATCCTCTATACTATGATCATTTTGTGAGAACTACAATCATAGTCGTTCTCAGAAATAGAGCATTTTCGAAGCGGTCCATTTTTTTGAAGCGATTACTTGGGGGCATTTTCGTCTTTCGTCGCTGATAAGCGCTCAGTGCTTGACACATGAGCACATATCCCTGTTTTAAAAAGGAGGTGTCTGAAGCGAATAAATTATACGTGTTAGATTTTTTCTTAATTACGGTTTGACTTACATGGCTGAAATGGAAACACACACACGCATAATTCATAAGGAAAACAAGTTCAAACTTTATTTTAGACGCATGTTAAAATAAAAGTATGCATACCAAAAATACAATTTTGTGATATTAAATGAAATTTTGAACACATATACCAAGAATATTTTCATTTTTTTTCGACCTGTATTCAGTTATTGGGATATCCATTTAGATATTTTGGATAGTTCATCATTATTGTACCCGTATTTGTATTTTAAATAGAGTGAACATAGATATCTATATTTGTCAAATTACGTGGATTTGAGTTCGGAGTGGATTATTTGTTTTTCATTTCCATTCACAGGTGCAAGCCATCTATAATAGAGTAATACTAATTGTACTACGTTATACCACCGTTTGTTCGAGAAATGAGATTCATTAGAAATTCAAAGAGGTAGAGTTGGCATGTCAGTCTAATAATAGTGCATACATTCTTACCATTATCGTCACCGTTGTCGTACTCTTTGAGATTACTCTTTCCTCACTCCACCAACTAATGCTTAATCTACTATTATTATTTTCAACTAATATCCCTTTTTTTTTCTTTGAATCAATTGTAATTCGTTCTTAACAGCTACTTAATTGTGTCATGAAAATGCCTGATTTGGAAGTATTAACTGCCGAATTACTAGTTAATTAGAAAAGTCAAGCATAATCTATTCATCATTCTCAAGATTTCAGTCCTAATTCTAAGTTCTAACATTTTTACTCCCATTTCTTGTCGTTGGAGAGAAGACCATGCATGCATACGCATGCACCAACGTCATGCAGCTGACCGTTGCAAAAACTTGCAGTTAAAGAGTCTGTTCAACTTCAAACCCAACTTCAGAAGCGAGAAACCTTAAAAGTGAAGTGAAATGTCAAAAGGTTGAAGAAAACTTGGGTGATGAGTCATAAATTTAGCCCTCGTAGATTACTTGTAGGACTAGGGCTTGTGTTGGCTTCATCTGACTGTGACCAACTCAGCCCTCTTATTGGCTGGGTTTGTGATACATGTTGGGCTTGGGCTAAGATTTTTAGACTTTTAACTTTTGATTTAGAGTGATACATTTCATAAAGAACAGATGATAACGGGTAGAGAGAGAGAGAGAGTGGGGGCCCAGAGAGAAAATGCAACTCCAACCTTCTCATAGTTTTGAGTTAGGAATTGGAGCAGAATTTAAAATTCAAAGTTTTGGGCCGAGCCCCATCAGGCACCATTTACTCTAGGCTATGGTCTTCTTGAAGGCCCATATTAACTTTAACCTCTCCGGCCCCATCCCACCCAAATCTGCTCCGCTGCTTCCGTCACCTCAAACTCCTGAACGCCTTCTCCTCCTCTTCCCTCTCTGACTCAGCCCGACCGGAACCCGAACCACGTCGGGTTGAGTTCGGGTTGGGAGGCTCCAGTTGGAATCCGGTCGGGTTCGGGTATTGCATCCTCGTTCACGTTCGAACACGGTTGGGCTTCAACCCGACCCAATTGCACCCCATTTCTCATATATAGACCGCCGTATGAATATAATAGCTTCGTGCGCACCTGGAAAATAAAGGGAATCCGACTCTTTGTACTTTTATTTTTGTGCTTCCATTTTGCTTTGAAAAGAACAGGTGAGGATTGGAAAGCTGCCATCTTTCCAATAATCCCTCTCCCTTTTCCCTTCTGTTTGGCGGGAAAAAAAAGCGGGCAGATTCTCCTAGGGTTTGTTCGGCAATGGCGGCTAGGGTTTTGAGGAGGTCCGTTAGAGATATATTGGGCCGCAGGCTGAGATTTGAGGGCGCTGGACTCAGGCAATCGAGCTCGGTTTCGGGTTCCGATGTCAGTGGCGCTCCTAAGATCCCGCCTTCTTCGAAAAGGTTCCATCTTTTTGGCTTTTTCCTCATGAGGATTTCTACAAACAGTTGGTGTGCAAATGTGTGTTTGTTGGATTCTGTTTAGTATAAGTGAAATTTTTTGATTTGATTTGATTTTTAAATATGCGGTGATGCTCGCATCAGATGGGCTTTGTTTATTTTAGTAATTAAGTTGAGGCTCTGAGATTGAGTGTTTCTATCCCGCTGACAACTCACGAAAGCATAATCCTTTTTTGCAAGTAAAAAGTTTTAGTATAGCAGCTGAGATTTTTAACTGAAGCACTGAGATTTTGGTTCTAAGCTAGAACTGTGGTGGCTGTGAAGTACATTTGTTTTAGTATTCTTTCTCCTTCTCTGTTATTTGATTATTCATCTAAATTTCTACCTTGAGGAAATTTTAGATAGCAGAGCAATGGTTCTTGTCGAACAATTGGACGATGAAATGATAATATGTTGTGCTATAAGTTTTTTTAATGGTGTTACCTTGGATGGTTCCAATTGTTTAAGCTTTTTTGTATGCTGATGAATTTTTTTTGCATCATGTTGCTGACGTAGTGTCACATTTGTGAAGCGTCTCTTTGCTGATTAACTTATTTTGTTTTATATTATTTTCATAACTTCTAGTTATTTTTTTATTTCTTGATCACAACAACAACAAACTGTTTAGTTCTGTTTTTCTTTGTTCTTGATTCTAGACAATTGTTGTTATTATTCTGCAGGGAAGGCTTTTGACTGGAACCATGATAGGTCTAGCTATAGCTGGAGGAGCTTATGTGAGTACCACAGATGAAGCCACATTTTGGTACATTATATTACATCTCCAACTATATACAAGTCTATGTTCGTGATTTTCTTGTTTCATCTACTGTGATGCTGCTTGTTCCTTATTTCAGAAATATAAGAAATCTTTGACTAAGGTCCTTTGGCCGTCATTGTGACATTTTTTTTAAACATTTATCTGCACTTATTTGTTTGATTTATCTTGCTGGACTGCATGATTAACTTCCATTTTATTTCAGTGTTGACTTGTGTGGTGGATAAAAACCGGCTCACCGTGGAACAAACCCACCACAAGCGATTTGGACGCTTCCCGGATGCTAGCTGTCAGAGCACACATAGGAAGAGACAACTTTCAAGTTAGGAGCACCGGTGTGGTGCCGGTTTAAGACTTTCGGGCGTGAGAATTAGTAGGTGGAAAGGAGGAAGGTCCAGGAAGAGGAGAATTGCTGTTGTGTGGTTGTGGACCGAGCGGAGAACTGCTGGTGTAGTGGATAAGGACCAAGAAGAGGAGAATTGCTGGTGTAGTGGTGAAGTACCGAACAGAGGAGAACTGCTGGTGTAGTGGGTGTGTGAGCTTTGAGGATTAGGGCATCGTCCCCCTCTCCTAGGAGAAGAAGGATCATATGTACCTGACATGGATACTGGTGTGGAGGCGGAATTGACGGGTCACTGTAACTGCACGATCTGCACGTGTAGGATTTGTAATGGCCGTGATCACTGGCACTGGCTGGTGGGATTGCATGTTGAGGAATCTGTTACTGTCCGTAGCATCCCGCGCTGATAGATGTGTTACACATTATGAATGTGGAGAAGATGGAGTTGCATGACTGTAGGCGCATAACTGTAGGCGGAGATCTCGGCAGACTGCTGTTTTGACTCGGAGTCAGAGACTTTAGCACGTGGAAGGCTCTGGAGTGATAAGGTCTTCGGGACGGAGGGTAGCTCCTGGGTGGTTAGGAGTGGCGGAGGCTCCGGGATGGAAGGATGACTCCGGGAGGGTCAGGAGTGGCTGAGGTTCTGAGATGGACTGGGAATTGTGGATTTCTTGAAGAAAATTCTCAGTACCTTGGACACGTGTCATCATCCTGATGCGGGTCAAATTTTGACGATTACAGATGCCCCCTTCCCCACTTGCCGGAGCCTAGAGAAGTTGGGAAGCAAAGCTGATTGGAGGAATTCTTGATGTCTTAAAACTCTTTTTGGTACTTGCAGTCAGAGGAGTGTATGACGAATCTCTTTGGATCACTGAGGATCTTCTGGAATTAATTGTGGGTTGCATAGCTGGCGGTCAGTTATCACATTAAGCGGCTAGATCTCTCAAAAGGCTGTGTCATGTGTCTCGTCAAATCCTGACATCATTATGACTGGGGCGACGTTTGATCTTTTACCTTCATTGTTGATCGATATTCTCGGGATATGGGCCGACTTTCAGGGATTGAAAATTTGAATTGGTGGTGGTTTGGCTTCTCATCCATCTATAAATAGAGAGAGATGAGGGAGGAAATCTTCTCTGTCTTTTCCAAAACCATTGCTTCGAAACCTTCCCCTCTGTTTCTTTGCTGTGCCGCCATGTCATTCTTTTTTCTTTTCATAAGATGGAGGAAGGGAAAGGAGAGGGAGGAGATGAGGAAGTAGTGGTCAAGCTTTCTCTGCTAGGGAGCTTGGCTGGTGCGTCGTATTTGTTGCCTTGAAGGGGCTGTTACAGCGCATCAGTCGCCGTGATAGGGTGCCGTCATCGAGGATGACAGGTAGGATTCTTGCGTCAACTGGATCGGGCGATTTGATTTCCTAGTTGCTTGGTCCTACGCGAGCAAGCTTCGATCTTGAGGCCATTAGCTTATTTCCTGATGGCGTGTACGCGGAAGAAGGAGAGGGAGCTCGCCAACTAGATGCGCTGACGAACCACTCCTCTTCTCGGAGCCGGATCTCTCCCACAGAACACCTCAGAGGGGATGTGATATCATCACTTTCTTGCGAGTCTTGGAGGAGTCCATCTCGTATTGTGGACGTTATCGTGGCTTCTAAGGGCTTCTTGGGAGTCCTCATTTTGCTACCTTGGAGAAACATGGAGGTGGGGACATAAGATTGTTTGTTCAGGAGCCGTGGCGCAGATGAAGATGAACGATTGCTTCTGGTGAACAAATCTCTGTTGTTCAACGCCATGGGATTGTTAATGGTGACATGACAAGGGTGTCTGGCTCTGGATCTGCTGTATTTATTTTTCAAAAAATTAAATACAATGATGTAAAAAGATTTTTGTATTACTCTTGTTAGATATAACCAAATAAATTTAATGAAAGAATATCGGGATGAAAATGCCTTTTGGAATGGAAATATTTTCTAGAATGTAAGAGTATGTTTAGATCTTGTTTGGCCTGTTTTTACCGTTGGCTTTTGGAATTGATATGATCATGCCTTTTCGGAGCGCTCATCTCTCTAGTGTTGTTCGTCGAGAACAAAAGTGTAGGTGGGTTTGCGTTGTTTCCGAGTGAGGGTGATCCCATCATCGATATCTTCAAACTTTGGATTACGAGTGAGGGTTAAACCATCAACAGAGTGCAGGCAGTCATCTCCGAGTTGGGGTAGGACCCATCAGCGGAGAGGGGTATTTGGACTTGAAGTGGTGGGGGTGAGACCCATCAATGGAGTGTAGGTAGCCGTCTTTGAGTGCGGTTAGGACCCATCAGCAGAGGCGTATTTTTGACTCCAAGTGGTGGTGAGACTCATCAATAGAGCGTAGGTAACCGTCTCCGAGTGCGAGTATGACCTATCAGCGGAGATGCATATTTTGGACTCCAGGTGAGGGTGAGACTCATCAACGGAGTGTAGGCCGCCGTCTTTGAGTGGGGTAGGACCCATCAGCGGAGATGTGTATTTGGACTCCAAGTGAGGGTGAGACCCTTCAATGGAGTGTAGGCAGCCGCCTCCAAGTGGGGTAGGACCCATCAGCGGAGAGGCGTATTTTGGACTCCAAGTGGGGGTGAGACTCATCGTGGAGCATAGGCAGCCGTCTCTGAGTGAGGGGGACCCATCAACGGAGAGGCGTATTTTGGACTCTAGGTGGAGGTGAGACTCATCAATGGAGTCTAGGCTGCATTCTCCGAGTGGGGGTAAGGCCCATCAGCAGAGATACATATTTGGACTCCAAGTAGGGGTGAAACCCATCAATGGAGCGCAGGAAGCCGTTTTTGAATGGGGGTTGGACTCATTATCGGAGAGGCGTATTTTGGACTCTGAGTGCGGGTGAGACCCATCAATGGAGCGTAGGCATCCGTCTCCGAGTGGGGCACGACCCATCAACGGACAGGCGGAGAGGCGTATTTTGGACTCGAGTGGGGGTAAAACCCATTAACGGAGTGTACGAAAATGGTTAGGAGTAAAACATAATTTTATTTAATGATTAAAATAAATTACCTGAATTTAAACTGAAATACGAGGAGTGTTATTGATACAAGTACTGCCCTATATTCATGGGATGGACCGGATCACTCAATTGCCTTGTATTCGGTGACAATGTGTTGCGGTTGGGTAGGAAGTAGAGTGTTTGGTTGTCCTGATTCAGAGACTGCTTTAGGGTAAGAATGTATTCTTTGATGAAGCCTTGGCGGACAAGTTCTTTCAAATATTCCCGGAGGCTTCTGCAGTGGACGGTTTGGTGCTCCTTATTGCCATGGAAGGAGCAATACTCTTCTGCTCCGAAAAGCGTAGGGTTGTACCGGATCGACTTCGGGCGATTTACCCACGGTAGGTCCTTAATAGCATTGAAGATTTTGTTGATGGGGATCTTCAGAGGAGTGAAATGCTCTCCTGCCTTGAAGGTTTGGAGTGAAGTTGGTGATAGGATTGGGAGTGCCTGTCTCTTGTAGGCGGGTTACCCACAATTTGGATGATTGGCATTGGTCGGAGTCACGTGCTGTGAGTTAGCCTTCTCTCCATCATTGCCACGTTTGAGGGAATGGTTGATGGAACTCTTCATTGCCTCCTCGAGCTAGATGTAAGGCTAAGCTTGGGTAAGGGCTTCGCTCATCCGACTAACATCATGCTTTAGTAGATGCTTGTACAAGGGGTGAGAAACCTGTAGCCCGCTGATGAATGCAAGTGCAGAGACATCCTCACCGCAGTTGGGGACTTTGGCTAGCTGGTTTTAGAAGTAACCGATGTAGGACTTGAAATTGTCTCCTTGCTTTATTTTTTACTGTGAGAAGGTCATGTTTGTTCTTCTTGGCCTCTCGGTGAGAGGTGTACTTAGTGAGAAACGCCTCAGTTACCTCCTTGAAGCTGTGAAGAGAATGTGGTGGTAGAGAGTAGAACCAGTCCGAGACTGTACCTTTTAGGCTGGACAGAAAAGTAAGACACATGAGAGCGTCATTGTGGGAGTAGACCATTATCTTGTCCCGAAAGTGCCTGATGTGTTGAACTGGGTCACTCGTTCTGAAGTAGTAGTCGAAGGTTGGAGTTGCAAACTTCCTCGAAAACTCGCACTCCAGGATCTCTTTGGAGAGAGGAGAGTCGGAGACTCTGTCAGCGGCTTGTCTTGACCTGCTCTGGAGTCGCAGTTTAGCCTCCTCGATCCGTCTTTGGATCAACTTGTCGAGAGTTTGGATGTGTGATCGATTCTTCTTTGAGTCTGGCAGTGATAAGCTTCTGCTCGGAACGAGGCGAATCGGCCTTGTTGTCGTAGTAGCTTTCGTGGAGGGGGGATGTTGATTTGGGCCGCCTTTGATTTGTGATGAGTCCATCTGTTTGAGTCTCTCTGATTCCAGGCTCGCTTTCCGGTTGCGTCTGCTACTGGACTTCTTGAAGGGCAGCGATCTGCGTTTGGAGTTGGTTGTTGTAACACTTCAATACCTCCCGCTCACCGGTGACAATCTCACGGTCTAGGGCTGCTTGCTCTCGGTCATGATCTGATTGGATCTGTTTCTCCTTCATCCGCTCCATGTCAACGAGCATCTGAAGGATCTGGCCTTTGCATAACGCCATCAATTGGACACTAGTGGTTGCCCCCTGAGGTGAGTAGGAGCCAGTGTCCTCTGTAGCAACTATCAATCGACTGCAGGTTGGGGACCTTGCCCCGGCAATGCTATTGATCTTGCCCTTTGATTGGGAATTGGGACACCATTGTGGCTGATGATTTGTGTTCTCAGGGTCATCGACGTTAGGGAAGAGGTTTTTTTGAGGAAGATTTTGGGTTGGATAGGGGATATCTTGAGTGTTGGACTCGTATCTCAATGAAAGCACCAATTTATGGTGGATAAAATCGGCTCACCGTGGATCAACCCACAAGCGATTTGGGCGCTCCTTGGATGGTACATGTTAGAGTACACAGAGGAAGAGACACCTTTCAGGTTACTGGTGTGGTGCCGTCTAAAACCCCCGAGTGTGAGAATCAGTAGGTGAAAAAGAGGAAGATTCAGGCAGAGGAAAATTGCTGGCATGTGGTCGTGGATCGAGCAGAGGAGAACGTGTAGCGGTGGAGGACTGAGCAAAGGAGAACTGCTGGTGTAGTGGTGTGTGTGCTACGAGGATTAGGGCAGCGACCCCCTAGGAGAAGGATTATGTATACCTGACATGAATACTGGCGTGAAGGCGGAATTGACGGATCACTGTAACTGCACGATCTACACGTGCTGGATTTGTTTGAAACGACCGTGATCACTGGCGCTAGTTGGTGGGATTGTCTGCCGAGGAATTTGCCATTGTTTATAATTGCCTGCGCTGATAGAAGCGTTACACGTTATGAACTTGAGAAGGATGGAGTTGCGTAATTTTAGGCAGGGATCTCGACAGATTGCTGTTTTGAGGTTCTGACTCGGAGTCAGAGACTTCAGCATGTGGAAAGCTCTGAAGTGATAAGGTCTTCGGGACGGAGGGTAGCTCTGGGGTGGTTAGGAGTGGCGGAGGCTTCGTGATGGAAGGATGACTCCGAGAGGGCCAGGAGTGGTGGAGGTTCCGGGATGGACCCTGGGAGTTGTGGATTCTTGAGGGAAGTTCTCGGTAGTTTGGACACGTGTCATCATCCTGGTGCGGGTCAAATTTAGACCACTACAACTTGATTATGAATTGAAGGTTTGAATGAAAGGAGTGTCTATCAAGCCACATTAGCTGTACTTTTTTGTATATATATTCCTTTTAAGTAAAAAGGATGTTATATGTGGATTACATTGCACTGAAGTTTGTTGCGTAAGTCTTCTCAAATTTGGTTTGCTTGATTTTACTTGTATGTCTTGGCTATGTGCATATATATGCATATAGAAGAGTTTTCTTTGAATGATTGTCAACTATCATTATGTGATCCTGATTCATTGTCAAATGTTATCACATGTTCTGATTTCCTTTTTAAATACAGACAAGTTAGAATTTTTTTCCCATTCGGTATCAATCTAGTGATTCTTGATCATCATTTATCAGTTAGCATGATGTTTTATTTATTTTGTTCTTCATGCTTAAAACTCGTATGGTGATTTACAAATAATATTGTTATTTGTTTGGAATCTCTTCAAAATTTCATTCGCTTCATATGCTTTCACCTCCTGAAGTTGTACTTTATATTTTCAAGTTCTTTCATCATTACTTCAATTACTAGGAATATTTTAGGCTTAATTCAAAAACTATCATGAACTTACACCCAATTTCAAAAGCCCATCATATACTCGCTTTATTATTCATAACCCTGAACTTTGTGCTTTTTCACTAAGCTACCACAAACTTTGCTTTTTTCTTTCCAAATAACTACTATATGTCCCGTTAACGGCAATGTAAAATTACATTTATATCCTTACGTTCATTTTAGAATTAATTATAATTGAATTATGAGAAAATACTTTAATTTTGAAATTACTTTTACAAAACCCCCTCTTCTTATTCCTCCCACAATCTCCAAACCCAAACCCTAACTCTAACCTGACATTAAAACCATGGAAGAAGTTCTCTCTAGGCATGATTTTCGGACACATCTAACCCTTCATCATTCTCTTCCGCACCCCAACCAAACAAATCCATGTTATCATTGAACCCACACTTTGCCCATCCTTCTCTATCAAAGAAATTGCAGCAAAAAGTCATAAATAAATCCAGCTATGGAGCTCCCAAATTCTATTTTGTACACATTTCTACCCTTCATGATCCTCCTTTCAGACCACCAACATATAAACTCAATTTTTAAAAAAAAAAAAAAAACCCATCCGAACACTCATCTTATCTCAACAAAATTGAAAGGAAAAAGAAAATAACCCCATGAATTAAATCTGAGATCAATGCTTGTTGGGTTCAGTTGTGTCATTATCATCATCAACATTAGTTCGGGGCTTGGCATGCCTCAAGTTGCGCCATATCTGAGATGAAAAGAGGAAGAAAGTGAGTGAAACAGGAGAAAGAAGAAGAGGAGGGAAGAAAAAAGAAGAAATGAGGTTTGGGTTTTAGTGGTTGGCGGAAGAGGATAAAGAAAAAGTGGTTTGGGTTTTACTGGCTGGTGGAGGAAGAGGAGGAGGAGGAGAATAAAAAGAATAAAGAAAATATTGCATGGAATGGATCAACCAAAATTATAAAACTCAGGATATTTCATCATAAAAACTGACGTGCCAAGCACATGATTATTTTTTTAATGGAGCAGTGACGGTAGTTATCTGAAAAAAATAGGTGAAAGTTCAATGGGGTTACAAATAATAAAGCAAGTATATGGTAGTTTTTTTAATTGGGTGTACCTTCATGGTAGTTTTCTGAAATTAAGCCAACATTTTAATGTTTCTTTTCTTTTTTCCCAAGACTTTGTTTATTAGAAATCTTTCAAAAACTTTGAAATGATTTCTTATATATCGGCTTGACAATATTGTACCAAACTTGAACCAACATAAACCCTAACCAATTCAAAGAAAGATCATAGGGAAACAATCAAATGAATCCTATTGTATTTTTCCAATTCACTTTATTGTCACCTCATAGAGAACTGAACGGGTAGAGAGTAATAGATAGAAAAGAATTAGTAGAATTGAGAAGAGATAACAGACACCAGGAAAGAACTGATGGGATTCAGAAAAACTAGATAGAGATGGAGAAAAAGACCAAGAGAGGAATTCTAGAACAAAAAATAAAAAAAAAACTATTCTGCTTTACTGAACAATTAAATTTTCATTTATGATCCATTCAGTACTTAATTTCTTATTATTACAACTTCTTGTTATAATGTAACTCAGGAAATCTACTAAGATAGTAAAATGATAATATTGTAATCTCAACATAGTAATCTCAACTTATGGAATCTTCTCTAATCTATCTTAACCTCTTAGTTAAATGAAATTAGTAGATACAAAACTAATTATTTGGAGATAATCCAAATCTGAAATTTCTTAAAGGTCCATAGTAATTTTTAGTTTTTCATGTGTATACTTGCAGGGATTATGACTTTTATCTTCATATTCTTTTGTAGCACCAAACATTTCATTTAATTTTTTTAAATCCCCCTGTATGTGTAAACTTCATTTGTTGTTTTGAACATTTTCTTCCAAGATTATATAACTTGTTTAAAAACCCCTTACCGTTGATCTCCATCTAAAACTTGACAGTCGAGCTAACATTTCTCTTTTGCTTTTGATCAGTCAACTCCTACCCCCTCTTCACTATGTAAGAAACATGTAAAAGAGAGAAATTATGGCGCTGTTCTAAAAATAGATAGGGAGAGAGGGAAACTGTATGCTATGTGTCACTGTGCTGATGATAGCTGGGCACATGATGATTTTTTTTGTTTTGGAATTCAGTACTGAGTACTGAATTCCATATTGCAGGTAGATGGGGATTGTTGGTTGAATTCCTAAGCATTTGTCTTCGATCCCATGATCAAAGTCATTTTTTAAGATCGAGCTTCTTTGGCATTTTGGTGGCCAATGTAAAGGGATAACAAATAGAATCAATTGGCTCCCAAAAATTAACCGTCCTCCAGAAATTTTGTCATCAAATTCTTGTTATTTTCTGCCAAATTTTCTCTCTCTTATATATCATATTTTCATACCCGCAGACTTCATGCCTGAGGAGGGAAAGAGAGCTAAAGAATAAATTAGTGATCTAAGGATAGAGAAACGGGATAGCAATGGATCTGATTATCTAGGTTTCATTGAAAAGTGTATTAACAGAGGTGAGGTAGTAAATGGGTTACTGCTGAGTTTTGATTATTTTGGTTTGAACAGGTAAAGAAAAGAAGAAAGTTCAAAACTTGAACTAGCTATTAATAGGTAAAATACAACCTTAAAAAAAATCTCTCTCTGTATACCTTGTAAACTAATATTAGGTTTTTCTCTTGGAGGGATTTAGAAATACACAGATTTTAGGTGGTAATATCAAGATGTGGAAGATTTTTGGGGGATATCAAACACCCTTTCATTTATCATTAGTTATTCCCGGTGGTCTTGCATGAGGTATTTTTTTAAAAAGTATTTCAATTCTTGATTTATTCTCAATTTCTTTCTTATATCTCAGGTTATCTCAATGCAGTGAATTGTTTTTATTATTTCTCTAACTACCATCACTGTCCAAGCCTTTTCCCAAATGAGGTTGGCATCATAGTGCATGTCACTGTGACACCAACACTCCTATAACTATTTGCAAAGTTCCTGGTGATGGCAACCATATTAAAGAGCTGGGGTTGCCATAAATTCTTGAAGACTGGTTGGCTGATAAGAACAACTTATTGGTCACCCAGTTTAACCTCATTCTTCCTGAAACAACTGTTTCTTGTAGTTCATCTGACAATATTTTCTGTCCTCATTTTACATTTCTTGGCCTGTAATTTTTGCAGTGGATGGTTATTCAAGGCTACAAGAATCGTGAATCCATTCTTTGCATTGCTTGATGCGGAGGCTGCTCATCGCTTGGCAGTATCTGCTGCAGCTCATGGCTTGGTTCCTAGAGAAAAAAGACCTGATCCTGCTATACTGGGACTGGAAGTTTGGGGACGGAAATTTTCAAACCCTATAGGTCTTGCTGCAGGTTTTGACAAGAATGCGGAGGCAGTTGAAGGTTTACTTGGGCTAGGCTTTGGCTTCATGGAAATTGGATCAGTTACCCCCATTCCTCAGGAGGGTAACCCTAAGCCTCGTATCTTCAGATTGCCAAAGGAGGGGTAAGCATGTATGTTGCCTCAGATTTTGTTACAGTATTGATTACGGTCTCAACCTTTTTGTAGCTGATAGTTGTATGCTTAACTAGTTGCATGCTTTAGTTAAATATGGTGCACTTGGACGTGGAATTCTTGTTTATGCCCTAAGAAGCAGAGTTGTTCTTTGTTTTGTTGGCAGTGCTATTATTAATCGATGCGGGTTCAATAGCGAAGGAATTGTGGTGGTTGCAAAACGTCTTGGTGCACAGCATGGTAAGAGGAAGATGGAAGATACTACAAGCTCTTCCTTTTCATCCAACGACGAAGTAAAGAAGGGAGGGAAGGCAGGTCCAGGTATTCTTGGAGTCAACATTGGAAAGAACAAGACAAGTGAAGATGCAGCAGCTGACTATGTTCAAGGAGTTCACACCTTATCCCAATATGCAGACTACTTGGTACTTTCTCAGTTCTTTCCTCAATATCAGGATTCAAGATTCACTTAGTCTGTTTTTACCATATGTCTGTCCACTTGCAGATTTCTTTTTATATTGTCTATGTCTGAGCACCTAGATGGAGAACTTTGAGCTAACTTCTCAGAAGTAATTCTATAACTGCACAAGTTTTTGTTATTGTATGTAATGTGTGAAATGGACTTGCACCTCGACCGTACTTAACTAAAAGGATAACATTCCTAATGAGCTTTCACCTGGACGTGCTTGATTAAAGTATAGCATTCCTCTCAAGCAATCACATTTCCTTTTCATATCTGATTGGTTTGAACTATTATAAATTCAGCCTTAAGCTTGCGTTTGCTGTGTATTGTGGAGCAAAGAAAGAACATGATCACTTTTATGAGCATTATAATAGTTGTAAGGGAATATTGCTTCTTAAAGGTGTAACAGGTTGTGTGCAAGGGTGCTTCTAACTTTTCTGTTTCAATGGATGACAGTTTAATTTGCAGTTCTCTTCATGCAGGATTTTGTTTTAATTAGTAAATGATTTCAAACAAAATTATGCTACAATCTGTATCACGTAATAATGAAGCCTTGGCGTTTCTATTCATAAAATAATGGGGCTATTCAGAGTCTTCATGCACCGTGTAAAGTTGAACTGATCTCCCATGCCATCTTATGCTTCATGATGAAATAGATATTAGTTCGTAATCAACTGACTTCGTGATGAGGTCAATAATAACGGAAGTTAAGGACTTTCAAGTTTTAGATGCCACCGAAGACTAAGTAAGAAAAGCAATCTTATACACAAGTGACATGCTGAGCTTGAACATGCAGGATGAATCTTGGTATGTTCATCAGAAAAACACTGTTACTATTTTACATTTACTCAAACAAGTTTGTTTTTGTCCTGGATATTTTGTTATCTTTGGCATAAGAATTATACTTGTCAAGCCTCTTGCCAAGCTAATTCTGCTTGATACAAAATATTTGACATTTGACAGTGCTTGAAATTGAAGGAATTTTAAGTTATCTTCATTAATCAAAAAGTACCAGAAAAAATTAAGTTTCTTTCGCTAAAAAAAATATTAATAGATGTAATAATGGATAATGATTTTGGATCAAGTGTTTTTATTTTTACTATAAATACTAAAAGTAGCATGTCTTGGATTGGATTTTTGTGACATCTGTAGGTTATAAATATTTCTTCCCCAAACACCCCTGGGCTTCGCAAACTTCAGGGGAGGAAGCAACTGAAGGATCTTGTTAAGAAGGTTGGAACTTGAATCTTCCTAATAGGCAACCCTTTTCTCTGCCTAATAATATATTTTTCCGCATCTTGGAAATTATTCTTTTGATTATTCTTCTTGCAGGTTCAAGCTGCTCGTGATGAGATGCAATGGCTGATGATGGTCCCCCACCGTTGCTTGTGAAGATTGCTCCTGACTTGTCTAAACAGGATCTTGAAGATATTGCAGCGGTAAACTCAATTAAGTCTTCTGGTTCTTTGTAATTTATGAAGCACATTCTTATAGCTTTTATGCTTTTTGTAGGTTGCTCTTGCTCTCCGTTTGGATGGATTGGTAAGCTTTTACAAATAGTTATAACTCTTTTTGTGTTTTAGTATGTAAACAATGTTTTTAATATATCACTAATTTTGTTTTACTGATTCTTTTCTTGTATGCTAAATAATTTTTATTTTAATGGCATATAATCTCTTTGTCAGACACACTCTTATCACAATGGGTTTTCTGGATACATGTTCCTAACAAAATACAAAATTTGATATTAGTTCCTAACTTATGTGAATTTGGAAACAAGACCTCACGATATAGGGTCAACTTATCCATTCAATCTCTGTTGATTTTAGGATTCAAGACTCCATAATATAGTCAGCAATAGTTGCTAAGGAGTACCTTTGAGTCTTCAGAGATGAAGCTTCTGAATGGAGCTTTTCTTCTTATGCATTCACTCGGTTGATTTTTAGATTTCAAGTAACTATAAAGAACATTTTCAATGCTGCAATGTAACTCCTTATGGTCTTAAGTTTTTGGGTGGTTGATTAGTTATAATCCTTCTGAAAGAGGAAGAAGAGGATGTGATGTAAAATGGGAGGATCACAATCACCTTCAAATTAAAAATTGAAGAAATAGGGTTTTGAAAGAAGAAATAGAAAAGATATTAGGGTTTAGAGAAAAGAACCGGATAAATGTTGGGCTTCGCATCTTTTGCGCGGGCTTCACACCCCTTACACCATGGGCTTCACACCCAAATACTCAAAAGCACCCTCAAGAGAATTTAACTGAAAAGTTTTTAATTATTCATTGTCCATCTTATTCATTGAGTTGAGCCTCTTTATATAGGCTCTTTCAAAGTGAACTTCCCCATCACAACCGATGCAGGACTAAATTTCAATAAAAGAAATAAATAAACTTAAAGAAAATAAACTAAGGCATATAGTCATCTAAGAACTGGTGATGTCCTCGTCAGGATGGGGTTAAGAAGAGCAAATAACAGCCTGTTTCCCCTCATAAGATTCATAATGGTAGGATGTAAAGATATCAATGCCATGCTGTTGGCATACCTATCCCTTTTGCACATCCTGATTTTATGTTTCCCAGTTTCCAACCAGACAAATACGTTAGCATTCTATCCTTCCCAAGCAAGCTTTTCATCATAAGAGAAACAAGGTAGTTGGACATTTATTTTCACAATGTTTACGTTTTCTGTGCTTAGCATGATTTAATATGGTTTAGTATTCCAAGCCACATTGTTGCATTTTACAATTCATAGTTTCATGGGAGTAGCATGATTTTACCTGTTATTGTATCTTTTGTAATCTTAGAAACCTAGTTTTCCAGGTAGCCACATGTATTCTTGCACAGGCAAAGCTAGAAAATACTTCCCACACAAACTTTGATGACTTGTCTATCTGTATGTTTAATACTAAGTTTGCAACTCATACCAGTTTGCTATGTCTTCGTGCTAATCCTGGCTGTTTCACGTGAGCAAGGTTCCTTATCCCCGGATACAATGTGATGTAGGACCATACAAAATGTGCATTATTCTTTTATCAGGCTTTGCATGGATTTAGAATGTGATACATGACCGTAGGAAATGCTTATTATTCTGCTTCCCCCCCCCCCCCCCCTCCCCCCCTCCCTCTCCTGGATTTACATTTCTTTTATTCTCTTTGGTTACATTCTGCATAATTGTGATGTGTTGCTGACATTCTCATATGTAACTTTTCACTTCGTAAATTTTGAATTATATGTGCAAAAGAAAGAACAAACAATTCTCATTGATTCTCCTCCTTTGTCCATCTAGGGTATGTTTCCTATTTTTTCCCCAGAAAATAGTGTGCATTCCCTATTGTCATTTTGTTTTCCTATATTCCGCCTTTGACTGTAACTTGTGTAAATTTTGATGATTGCTGATAAGGCCAGAGGAAAGGAGGGATGGATGTAGGGTGGTTTTGTGGCCTTGTTCCTTATGATATGTTCCTTCTTTGTCCATCTAGCGTACGATCCTATTGGTAATGTGTTTCCTTTTATTCTGCCTTTGACTGTAACCTGTTTAAATTTTGATGATTGCTGATGAGGCCAGAAGTAGTGAGAGACGGATGTAGGGTGGGCTAGTGCGCTTGTCCCTTATGATATATGCAAAGGAACTTGCAATTCTCATGTCTTGGTCTTGTTTTACAAGTGCACATCACCTATTTACGTTACGCTATTCTATAAAGTAATTGCAGCAGTTAATTTTGTGATTTATTGAAATTATTGCCTCACAGATCATATCAAATACGACCATTTCAAGACCGGACCCTGTGAGCAGGCATCCATTAGCTCAAGAAGCTGGTGGGTTAAGCGGGAAACCGCTCTTTGATCTGTCAACCCATACACTCAAGGAGATGTATATTCTCACCAGGGTACTTTAAACTGAAATTTTTTCTAGTACTGTTCTTAAAATTCTGACGGTCTATATATCTAATTGATATGGTTCCGTTATGCTTTTACATAATAGTTATGTTTCCTTGGACAACCATTTCAATTTCATTCTTCATAATCTTATTTCTGTTAATTACAATTTAACTTTCTCCCTCCCTTCCCCCTTATTTTCTATAGGGTAAAATCGCTCTTGTTGGTTGTGGTGGTGTTAGCAGGTATTTGACTGCTATAATTTGTACTAATATTGCTGGGTAGTTGTCAAAATAAGAGTTTCAAACGAACCTTGTTTAATGTTTATCAAATGCAGCGGTGAGGATGCATACAAAAAGATTCGAGCTGGAGCATCACTTGTTCAGCTTTACACAGCTTTTGCTTATGGTGGTCCAGCACTCATTCCTCAGATCAAGGTTTCTGCCATAACTGTTGTCTGTAATATTTAACCGTTTAATCGTTGGTTTATTTAAATATATTTTGAAAACTTAACCTTTTATCTACGTACCATTTAAGTAATATTCTAGGTATAATGGGGATTTATCTTCACAATTTCAATCTCTTTTTTCATCAAAGAGTGCAATTACCACTATTCAAAAAATAGATAAATATGAATTCCTCAAACTTTCCACTAATTTGTGTTGAACTATGAATGTAAATTCTTCTTATTGTTTAATATCAATAATCTTCTGTTGGACATCATGCTGTTGTTTCCCACTTTCTTCGCATTACATGTATCAACTAAAGAACCTTGCGAGTACTCATCACCTATATTCTGCCTCCCCCCCCCCCCCCCCCCCTTGAGAGACCACTTTCCATTTCTAGAATCTAGATACTATAATTTGTCTAAAATCTATTTATTACAATGTAGTTACCAAGAAGATTTCCCTGCACATAAATACATTTGCCAAATCTTGCATGGAATTATTTCATGCTGTCACACAGTTTTACTCCATGAAATTTATGGGTGCAACCTTAGGGTGAGATGTTTGGACATAGTGCTCTTCAATGACATCTTATGTGGTCACTCTGATTGGTTGACATGTACTGTAAAATACCAAAATATATTGCATATCACATATATCATTTGCGTTACACCCTCCAATTGACACCAATGAGAGAATGTGTATAGTTCTTATAAACTATGTCGCGAGCTTTTTCTCAAGGAGACCTTATCTCGTTTATCTCATGGCTAACTATAAAATTAATTTCCAAAAGTGGGTGAGATATCTTGTAGATGAAACTGGATCTAAACTACAAGAATCACTGACAGATGCTGAAGAACTTGACTGTAATCTGTAGCCTAGATTTTTTTTTTTTTTAACAATAATACCTAAGTTTATTACTTAAACTAAAGTTGGTAAAATAGAATACATGAATGCTAATATGCCTACTTTAGATTGTATATGGAAAGTTAGAAACAACTCAATCTACCTGTACATGAGGTGCTTAGGTGATTGTATGTACTTCATTAAGAAGTATCAAACTATACAAAAACCCTAACAAGTCAACGACAATAAAGCCTTATACTTGGGGGTCACTAACTTGGATCCTTTTCCTCCATTCTTCTGTGAAGAGACATCTCTTCTCTTAACTAACAACTAACATATCTTTTTTTTTTTTTGGCTGAATCCGTGTTTATTTACTTCTGCCCCTTGGTGCTGTCCCCGCATCAATCACCATCCTAATACTTCTCTTAACTAGTGCTCACACCAGTCCCAACTGGACATGTTCAAATCATCTCAAAATTCTACCTCAGTCAAACCTCAACTGAAGCCACTGCAACCTTGTTATGAATGCTCATTCCTAACATATTTTTTTATATATCTTATTCTTAACCCTGCCATTCCTGTAGTGTTATTGTCTTGTCCTTAATTGCTTATCACAAGTCAGGATAAAAGAAGAAGGCTGTGCTAGGTAGCGAATATCCAGCACAAAACTTAGTTGAATCTCCTTGAGATCAAGCCTAAAATAAACAAGTAAAACAGTACTTAATCTCTAAACTATGTGATTTGTATTCGTGGAAAGCTAAGATTAAACTCTATCAATGCGTATTGTATTTTTACTCTGCTGATTAAAAAGTCCAGATAAAGGAGAGATGCATTACATAGCCGACATCCAGCACAGATCATTGTTGACTATGAAATGGAGAGGGAAGTTCCCGTATTGGTCCGCATTGGGTGAAGAAAGCCTCTGTGAAGGGAGAAGGAACTCTCCTACAGTTAGCCACTCTAATTGGTCCTCCAGCATACATGGATTACAGCAAGCCTCCAGGATTTGCTAGCGGCCTTAGTGTGTCTTGAACCACACTCATTGCATAATGAGCCTGCAGTAAGGCTCTCTTGTATTTTTTATACAAAAATCTTCTTTGCCTTTGCAAATGCGGGGATACAAACCTACAACCTCATAAAATGGGAGGAAGTATTGTATCGTGGGAAGTGCCACAGGGCCTGAGCCACCTCATTTGGTAGTCACATCTGTTAGTAGTTGGTAGTTAATAATTAGTATTTAATATTTGTTGTGCTCACTTTGATAGTTTAATCTATGTTTAGAATTTAAAATCATAATTTGCTTCATAGTACTTACTCTCGTATTTGTCTTCAATTCTCAATCCAAAATTCATGAGTATTTGTAGTTTATTTGATAGTTAATTTTATTGTTGATTAATAGTTAATGATTAGATTACACAATATCATGTATATGTTATGACTATTAAATTAAATCATAGATTCAATCACGAGTCTACTACCAAATCCCATCATAAAAAACATAATTCAGAAGTTAATCAACTACTACCTCCATGTATCACAACTAACATTAACAACTATCATATCCATCATAAGATTCATCATTTGCCACATGATACGTGGTTCCCACACCACAATTTAGCAATTAAAATAGACAATAACTTAATAACTTGGCAATATAGATAAAAGTTCATAAAACAGTATGTTTATGTCCAAGTTCTATCGTTCAACATTGTTTGATAGACTGTATAATTGTAAGAAAACCAGAAGATGTCGAGATAGTATCATAATTGATTCTCCAGAAAAGCTTTTCCCTTTCCATCTGTCATAAGTATGAACTTAAACAATCCAAATAAACCAGTACATCTTCTTGTAAACCTCTATGAATACCACCAGTGCTAACCCTAGTTAATCTAATGAAAGGCAACTCCAAGCAGAGAAGCAGATCTGCTTCATGCATCGATCGAAAGCATCGTCTTACGTCTGGTGTAGGCAGTATCCTTTTGAGAAGACAAAGATTTGTGTAGACACACACCAAGTCTTCCACACAATGGGGCGACATTTTGCTCCATAATGATGGGTGAACAAGTATTCGATTTCCTCTCTCAACAAGAGGATGACACTGTTATCAAGTTGCTTCAATGCTACGCCTTATTGATTGGGTGTTGAAGATCCACATAGGATCGATTAACTGTTTGGATCTGCCATTCTTCTCCCCCAAAGATTCACAATGGGCAATTTCTCTCATTATATTAGAAAATCAAGCATAATTTTTACCCACATCGTTCTAGCACCAAGAATTCTCTTAACTCAAGTATATTTAATTCTTTATTCACTCATTCCTTTCGGAGGAATCTTCTTTATCTGTATATGAAGGAACAACGATGTCATCTGGCTACTCCCTTTCTTTTAGCACATTGACAATCCAAGTGAAAAGAACAAAAAGCCACATACAGAAAGTGCAAAGAGTATTGATTTAAAGGGTGAGACTTGATATGTATCTTGGGTTTAGGGAATGTGCTAAGCAATGGAGTGGCCTTTCTCTCTTTTTCCATCTTTTGACCTAAGATGGAACACATCAAACATTGGAAACTTGATCTGTCATCAAGTTATTTTTCTTCCTTGTGATATGCGGTAATCTTCTTCGTCTCAATCATTGAATCCCATTCTCATTATTATTCCCATTAACTGAAAAAGATACAACTTGTCGGTGTTGGCACCCCAAAGTAACACTAGGGGTGGAGCCAAAATTTTTATTTAGAGTAGAAACTATTTTACATAAATTTTAAGAAAAATATTTAGGTTTATTTAAAAAGATATTCTAAACTTCCTTTTGATAATTATGATAGTATATAGACTAAAACACACATACAAACTTATGCGACATATTTGTGGAATCAGTTAATGCTAATTCGGATGTGGATAATTTTCAGAAAATATAGTGTCTGTATCACAAAACGGGTATTAGGATACATATATGAATCGGATATGGACATCGACCAGACCTGGTACAAACGGACATGAATACAAATCAACTATAGATGTTGATCATATCTAATACAAACAAAATACGGATTCTTTCTTTCCTTTCCTTATTTTAGTCAAGTTATGGTATGTTCTAGGAAATGGAAAAGATGGAAGAAAACTGATGCAAATCTTCCATTATACTATCGGCTTGCTTTGACTGCTAGGTTGGGCTAACACAAAGCATGTATATATTGGTGAATAAATATTAATGCTCTAGTGCCTAATAGCTAATGTTGGATGTCCGAATCCAAATGTGAATCCAAAAAATTATTATTCTAATATCCAGATTTGAACCTGAATCTGGTTGGCTTGGATATTTTGGTATCCATATTCAGATCCAAGAGGATATCAATCAATCAATGCAGATTTGTTTCAGATAATCTAAATCTATTTATATCCCTTCCGTGTAAGATACCTTTTGCTATTGTTAATAGGTATAATAGGTTGAAAACTGTGAACAATAAACCTTAACCCAGAGTAGCTCTATACTGGACTATAGAAGCCTGATACAGATGCAGGTGGTAGTCGGCTTTATTAGTATATCTTCCTTATGATGGATTTTTACTTGTGGATTTGATGATTTTGAAATTATTGTGGTCTTCAAATCTCTGCCAGCTTACCTTATCTCATGAGAACCTGCACTCTAGTATTGAAGGGTTCATAGTTTGTCTTCTGTAGTATGTAAGAATTTGAATGACTTATTGCACCCTCCAAAAACAAAACTTGGACATAGATTGATTTTTATTTTTTTAAAAATCTTTACGGACTAACCACGTGACCATAGTCCTGCTAACACCTTCATTGATGCAGTGGCCTTCAATCAGAATATATACCATTTCTTTTGCATTTAAAGAAGCAACTCAGGTTTGAATACAAGGTTGATACTGATACATGTCAGCTGTATCATATCAGACTTAAAGCATGCTGATTTGATCCATTCAAAACTCGATGATGCTCTCAATATTGGTTGATAACCACTAATACAAGAGGAGATCTAGTTTTGAAGTACCAAAAGTAGATTTTATATGTTTAGTTTTGAGAAAATAAGACAAAATCAATGAAAAGGGAACTTGTAGTTAAATTCTTCTTATAATGTGTAATGGTTGAAAGGATCATCCTTTGAGAGCCTTCAAATCTGATGACCTCAGCTACAGAAGTTTTAGAACTAGACTAAATCTAGTCAATCAGAAAAGAATTAATAGCAGAGTTGAGTGGTTGGTTGATTACTCTCTTATATTTCGCCTAATCTTATCATGATAAATCATATTGGTTTTATCCCATGACTTGGATTCCAATCAGATTATTAAATTGGATCAAATCTATCGCTCATCTTCTCTTGATAAGAAGTAGAACAAGAACTGAGTGCATCTGGAACAAGTGAGAGGTTATTCCTTTTAAGGAATAAAGTGAGGAGAACCGATTAACATGATTTTGGTATGTGCAAGAGTAAGGGTGACAATTAGAAGCGATAATATCTTACTTATTAGCGCAATGAAGAACTAGGGGAAATGCAAGACTAACTTGGATAGTGGTAATTAAGGACATGGTGGTGCTTGATTTAATTGAGATGGCCCTCAACAAAACTAAAGCTGAATGGAAGGAAGGGATTCACGTAGCCGACACTGAAATTTGATATAAAGGCTTTTTTGTTGTTGACATGTTACATTGTTGTACCTCTTATTTGATATTACTAACTTGCTAAACATGTGCAATGGTAAATAGATAGCACCTTTAAAATCGTTTTCTCATAATTTTAACTTACCTAATTGTTCATGTAAGTTAGATTTATATTCAAATACCATATCTTTTTAAAAATTACTGCTGCATCAACTATTGGATTATAGACGTTTTGACTGATTTATCTGATCTTCATTAGTCATTAAAAAAAAAGCCAAATATGCCCAATTTTCTTACTTTTTTTTGTAATTTTAAAATATTTTTAATTGCCAAATACACTATTACCAATAATATGATAATTCTCATTTGTAACTGTCAAAAACCGTCAAAACTTCCAACACCAGTATCAGAAAAGGCTAATGGATACTATGATCAACACCGTGATGTCAATCCTTGGAAGCATCTAGGAAGTGAAGAATTGAACATCAAATATTTGAAAGTCATCGTAGATACTATATTCCATAATGTCAATTGCTCTGGTGTTTAATCATCTTTCTTATTGTTATGCTTTCTTCCTAGTTGTTCTGATATGCTACAATTTTCTTTTCTCCAGGCTGAGTTGGCGGAGTGCTTGGAAAGGGATGGTTTCAAATCTGTCCACGAAGCAGTTGGTGCTGATTGCAGATAGGCTTTAGCGAGTTCTTAGAAGACTCTGTTACAGTAGTTCTGAAATTGATTCGTGGTGATTAGTCTTGCAAACTTGTGATTTTCATGAGCAAGTTGGTCCGCCTTATTTATTCATAAGAAAAGGCAGTTAATTATGCATCAGATTTCAGAGGGAGCATCTAGTTTCTTTCGAGACATGACCCTTGCGTTCCTCTTCCAGTTCTCCGGAGAGTGAAATTTTGACTCAATACATAGGGTTCTCAAGAAGAACAAAATATATGATAGCTGCAATTTTGGTTTTTTGGGTTTGTTTATTTGTCATATCTATCAAATTCAGATTTTGGATAATTATACTTCTACGTTTTCTTTTCTCTCTATTCTTTTTTCCCCAGAAAGTGGTTAGTGTTCGAGAGTCATGTCTGACATGTCGTATAACTATAGTTTGCTTTGTATACATAAAACATGTCATGATAAGCAAAGCCCTGGTGATGGGTGATCAGGGAAGTAGCAAGAAAGGCCATTTTTTTTATTTTGTGCTTGTTTGAGGGTGTAATGGGTTTGCTTGCATCAAGAAACCCCAAACCCCCCCCCCCCCCCGTGTAGCTATGATGACATTTCAGAAACAATTTTCACCAGCTACCAGGAGAAGGGTTGTGGCAGTTGCAAGTGGTGTTTGGAATTGAGAAAGTGTGTCTTCTTCGAGATTGATTTGCAGTGTGCATTGTTCACTGAAATAGCCCATTTGTTGTTTGTCACTGGTGGTAGATCTGGTTGCAGCAAATGTGTTAGCAAGTAGCAGTATTTTACTTTGAGAAGTTACAGCGTTCTTGTTCGCTGTCCTGTCACAATTGTCGAACTGCAAGTGCACTTTGCAGATTATCATCACAAGTTCTGTTTGCCTTGGTTGGTTGCAGGTTGCCTGTCCATCTGATTTCTAGGCGTGATCGCATGAATTCTGTTAATTGTGAATGGTACTGCATGCAATTTTCTTGCTAGCATGATGAGAGGGAGATCCTCTGTCACTTGCAATTTGTAATGCAATGTGTCTGCAACTCATGTTACTGTCACTTTTGTTGCATCACCCCTTGCAATTTTCTGGCCACAATTTGCACTGTGACCTGCACAATGGGAGATGCTATGGGTGTTGTTGCATTCCTTCATGATAACTGACCACGACTCTCACCACGACTGTCACTTAAGATTCGTATTCTTATTTGTCATTTTCATGATCTAAGTTTGATATTCCATTCGAATTATATTATTGCTGATTACTGCATCTTAATTGTATCTGTTTTTACTCTGATAAATCAAATTGTATAAGATCGTATGGCATGGTATGTGTCCTCTCATGTTGCTATGCTTGGATTTTCTCATTGAGGTTACTTTCAAAAATTGTCATCAATATTAATCTTTGCTTTAAACTTCTTTCTGAAGAAGTAATTTTGGGTAAGTAGTCTAAGAGGACTTGTCGATGAGCAAAAGCAAAGCCAAACATGAGCTTGTCATAAACAATATACAATGACATTTTGGTAGGTAGATAGATCTATCTTATTGATAGATCAAACAGCATAAGTTTCATCATAGTTATGATTGTTTATCTTCGTCACAAAACTCCCATAACCAACTCCAACTTCCTGTTGGCATCCTCGCCGCCAACGGCTCGTTCTGGCTTGCGATCGCCACGTCTTGCCCGTGGGACCCACCGGCAGTTATTGGATTCCGAACTGGCACTGTTCAGTGACTGATTCAGTGGGAGACTGGAAGAATCTACAGCAGAACACAAGAGGGCAATCCTGCAATGGGAGAGTCTTTCTTAGTTGTGGACCTGTGTGATGCACCCCAATGATGAATGAGACGTAGCATGAGCAAGTTGAAGCCCCTTCAGTGCTCTTTGATTCTTGAAGCCCCCAATTCTTTAGAATTCAAACAAGTTCTCTCCTTCTAAGTTATATATAAATATAACTATGGGAACCTATTTCTTCAACAACAATTGAGGGAGTTCTGTGTCAAAGGAGAGAGAACTATGGGAACTTACAAAATATTCCATCAAATCTTCTGCAAGGGGGAAAAAATGAACAATTCTAAGAAACTGGATGAACTTCTTTAAAATGCTGGAAGCCAACATTCACACTAAAAAGCCTTGAGCTGACTCCATACCCTTCAGTCTTTATGCGCATTCTATAAGAACTTTGCTAGGTTTTATGAGAAACTAAAACAAAGAAGAATCTATCAAACACTGCATGACTGAGCCCAATATGAGAGCAATGAGAACAAAGAAATTCATAACCAGAATCAAAACTCCGAAAGAAATCCAAGCTTCAAGTTTTAAACATAAGCCATACTACAAACTCACCAAATTCAATACAAGATGATTAGTTAGCAAGAAGAACATGCAAGCGTTCCTCAAGAAATTAAACCAAGTACATACAAACTTAAAAGTTTAGTTTTACAACTTGAAAGTTAAACTCGCTACCATAACTCATAGTATCCACAGAACACTGATCATTGTGGCCGCAAAATAAATGATTTTTCTTTAAAATAAATATATACCAAGATAACACTGTTTTAATGAGGCCCCAAATACATTGCATATCCATGTGAATGCATCCCCACCCGCTCCTTTACAAAATCCTCTATACGAGAAAACAATGATGCTATAAATGAAAACAATGTTAGCCTTGCTGCTTACATTTCAATAAAAAATTGACCACGGATATTTAACCCCAAAATACAAAAGATGTAAGGGATTAGTTTGTGAGGTTGCATTGATCACACAGATGACCTTCACTAATATGGGAAAGTAATCTTCATCTCAGCTTTGCTTAGGATCTGGGATCCCGTTCAGGTATCTTTCAAGAACTATATTACAGTTGTTCATTGTGCGAGCGTCTAACAAACTGTGGTTCCATAACTTGACCATAAATAGCCTCCAACACCTGCCCATACCAAGAAAAAAAATTGTCACTGCCGTACAGTTTGTGGATAAACAATAAAACCTAAACTGACCAATGGGGCATATATAACTAATCACATTTCCTCCTTTTGCCGTTTAATGGGCAAGGAGGCAGGGAATACCAGACTAAAGCAGGCGCTTGAACAAGATCCTCTCCATGCAGCCGTGAAAATGCCTCACAGGCCCACGGAATGTGACCATCTGCCAGCACCCTGACAGGAACATTGGCTTTTTAGAACTCAGGTTTCTCAAGAACACTACTTCAGGGGTAAGCATAGATAAGAAAATGCAACTTTGAGAGGGCAGGCAGGAACTGAAGGATCACCGAAATGAACAAAGAATTCTTTAAATTGAAAAAAAAAAAAAGAAATAATAAGGATTCAGCCAGATAGGAATGACCTTTGTTTCCTCACAAAAGAATTCCATAGATGCATAATCTGCTTTTCATATTTCGTCACATCCAAAAAATCATCAAGCATCTGCATCAAATAACTATAATTAGAATCTATGTTGGATGGACACGGTAACATTGAAATAGACATGACATGTAGACACGTGGCAAATACTTAAAAAATACACATGACACGTGTGTCCGACACGCGTGTCCGACACGTATCGGGCACGATACGGCTCCATGAAGAAGTGTCCGTGCTACATAAATTAGAATCATGCCATGTATCTGTCAGAACAATAAATACTATGGACTATTGCTATTTGAATAGCAACAACGGCATCGGTTTCCTGCAAACAGCTCATGGTGACAAGGATGAGAGTTTACGGCCAAGTAAAATGGCTGTACCTGAAAAATGATTAATGGCATATGCAAGTAAATATAGTTACACAATCCATGTAAAACCTAAAATCTTAAGCTGACGGGTTATTGGCCAACAATTGTTTTATATCACAAGGTGCAACACTTCTCATCTTTGCAGAGGCATACCCTTCTATCTTCTAAATCTGCAATGTCATCATCAACTTCATCTTCACTGTCACGGTCTGAAGAAACTTGCTCCAACGCCATTGGCTTCAAAACAATAGAAGTTGCAAATTTGTAACTGAAATGCTTAAAGAGACATCTCCCGTGAAAAGAAATGACATTTAACAAGTGAAGCAAAGAAGCCAAAAGTAACAACTGTATAGAAGGACATTCAAAACCACATCTCAACAAGAAAAAATATTTAATATAGCCAGATGAATTACTGATATGGCAAGAAACTGCCTCTTTGTAGCTGAATGAAAGTCAAATTAACTGTTAATATCATACAGACAGAATCATCCATCAGATACATAAATAGAAAACACTACCACAAATCGAGCACGAAAGGGTAATGATTAACACATTATGCAACCTTTAATTCTTCAATGTCAGCGAATATAAGGGTAATGGTTTCATCTCACTCTATCTGTAATATTATGGTATTTCTAGCCATTGAAATGTTTTCTAATTTTTGCTTTGTTGCATACAAATCGAAAACGAAGCAAGACAATTGCACTTTTTGTGTTTATCAGAGAGAGAACTCTTTCCTGCTAGAAGATGAACACAAATCCTGAAATTGGTTTATGCTTTTGACTGGGAAAATTTCCTCTTCGAAGTGAGCTTAGATTATAAGTAGATGCATGGGTGCACAGCTTGAAGCAATGTCAATTCTAGTTTTCCTGAACCCCCAATGTATTAAATTCTAAATATAGAATAACATAAAGTGTCGTAATTAAAATCAGTTAGTCTCAAAGGTGTTATGCAAGAATGTGTTCTGTAGATATATATGGTAGAGTTTACAGACTTCAAATGTCATCAAAATTGCTAATGTCTTCAGACAGCTAATTGCTTTTTGACCCTTTTTTGAATCTTTTTAGATCAAAACATGTGTAGAATATTGGCAATGCATTAGTAGTAAAACTAGAAGTTGAATACTTTTTGTAAGCTTACCATTTCCCTCCCATTAATTTTTCTTTCTCAACCTACATTCTCAATATTAAAGAAACAAGTCCTTACCAACAGTTGTATCGTTAAGGTATATAACCACAAAGTATCACCAGCCAATCATGAAAACGACATCAAGAAGATATCTCCAAGGAACCACAACTCCCATAGTTCATTAGTAACTACAAGCAATGGAACGTAAATTCTGCTTGTTCAGATCTGAAGAGATTTGGACTTGGTAACGAACAGCTGTAATGGAGGTTAAGGATCAACTCCCTCAGCAAGCAATATCATGCAATTCATGATGCAGAACAATCCCCTACCATGTCCTGTACTATTTCAGATTCAAGGTTGCAATCACAATTTTATAAATTATCAAAGTTTGAGAATTATTGTTAGACCAAGTTTTAGACTTTTCCAAAAAATTTATTTTATTTTGTAAGCCTTTTCTTTGTAGCCTTATCTTAAAAGGCAATTTCTCTACTATATAATTACTTGTCATTGGAAACAAGTTAGGTTTTCTTATTAAAGAGAATATATGCTTTCTCTTGTAGGAAGATGAGGATGACAATTTGAGTGCTTAAAAGTGAGATGCTTCTTTCATGTTCTTTTGCAAGTAATTGGTTTGATTTGGTGTTAAATCCAATAATTGGAGTAAAACCTTTTGGCTTTATTATCCTTTCTTTTGTTCTTCGAATTCCTAGGCCAAAATACCATAAAAACCCTAGCTGCCAGTTCTCCCATAAAAAAAAACCAAGTCCCACCACATCCGTTCCATATAATTTGGTACGAAAGCAAAAGAGATCAAACAATCTTATCGCGAATCAACTCAGATGTAGACTTGCATAACTGCTACAACACCCACGTCTAGTTTGGTACCTACTTGCTACAATAACCACGGTTACAAAGGGAGTGCAAACGGATTAGATTTTGCGGCGGATATACATCTATCTATGTTCATATTTGTTTTTTTTACTTGAATATGAATAAATATCCGTATCTTTTAACAGTCATGGCCATTATCATATTTATTTAAAATGGAAATAAATATGCTACAGATATCCATGAAAACAGATTTCAAAATAATACTTCTAAAAGCTATTTATGTGAAGTGAGCAGAACCAGATGTGGTGTTGCTAATACTTTAAGATTGACTTTATACAATAAAATAGACATGAAGATTTCATCAACTAATCTTACATAAATGTTATAAATATAAGTCCCACAAACTAATTGAAAGGTTGTAGCCCCCTACATTAACTATTTGTGATGTGTCTGCGACTCGTTACAATAGAGATCGAGGTCATCTTGCGAATTAAGAGATGGCATACTTTTTATATATGCTACTAATATAAGTGACCTACCAAATATTCACATCTCATTCAAACTATTGAACTATTTAAATTCACATGAATATTCGGATTTGGATTAGAATCAGGAAAGATTTAGGAAGGGAAACCATATTGATATTCAAATTAAAATTTGGTAAGAAATCCCAATCATATTTTGGGAAATTTCAAAATTAACATGTGAATATGGTCGGATCATACATTGTCTACACCCATATTGGCTACTATAGTAATTTCTGATTTTCTTTTCATGCTTTTTCTCGAGCCAATTATTATTCTAACCATCTTCATAACATTCTGATCCATGTAATCATTATAGTTGATCCTATGATGAGATACCATTGCCTCCTTCATGAAAACTTTGGGACATGTACCTTGTTTCTGGGTTTGGAAGAACAGTAAAGATATGAAAATTGGACGGATCATTTGGAAGAATTCTTGTCTTACTATGATATGATGGATATGTGAATGTATCCACATGGAAGTAGCAGGTTGAAAGGGGAAGCTCAAATTGATAGTTGGAAAATCACTCCAACACTCTTTTATGTATGTATGAAAGTCTTTCCCAGAATTCGATACTCTCGTAAACATGTGCTTGTTGATTGAGGACATATTCGAATTCTCTGCTGCAATCTGATGCTTATCATTCTTCAAGGAGCAGTCACTAATTTTCACCACAAATTGAGCCTCACCCCCAGAACCTCGAGCAAACACGAGAATATGAGCCTAAGTTAGAGGTGAAGCTCACGCAGAAACTGAGCTTGAACTAGAGCCAAAGTCCGAGCCACAACCAGAGCTTGAACAAGAGCAAAAATCCGAGTTAGAACCATAGCCACAGTCCCTGTCATAGTTAGCGTAAGCTTAAGCTCTTAAGCTCCAAGGCACCGAGGGCTTAGGTTTCTTAATGATCAAATATGTTTTTATATACGGTTTTATACCTTCTCCTGTAGGCAGATGGTAATGGCTATTTACTAATCAAAACTGAGTTCTTAGAAGTAAGTTGCTTCATGTTCTTTTGTCAATGATTGGTGTGAAATGCACCATTGATTTTACTATCTTTCTTTTCTTCTTCAAAGTCCTACGCTAAATCCCAATAAAAACCCTAGTCGCCATCATGTCCCACTCAAATCCCAAAAACAAAGGCAGATCTATGTGGAAAGTTACAGATAGACTTGTGTGTCCAAGAGATTTCCAGAAGCAAAGAGGAGAAAAAACCATATAGATCTATGTAGAAAAGTCACATAGACACTGTGAAGATGGATAAAGAAAGCAGATAATGACTAGATAACGGTCATTTTCATTTAAGCCAATCATATGGAAGATTTGACGGCCTTCAATGCATAGGTTGATGTAATAACCTTCGAATACAAATAAAAAGGAAAAAAACTAGGGTTTTACAAGAAATAAAATGAAAAAAAAAGAGAGATTAGGATTGGAGAAATAATCAGATAATTTTGGGCTTCGCATCCCTTACGCGGCTTCACACCCCTTACACCACGGGCTTCACACCCCAATCTCAAGAATCCAAGAGCTCTAAAATTTTACTGAAAAGTTTTTATTTAATCATTATTACTTATTCATTGAGTTGAGCTTTTTTAAATAGGCTCTTCCAAAGTGAACTTCTTGGATATAACCGACATAGTACTAAAAGAAAGATAAACAAAACATAATATCTCAAAATAAGCTAAGACATGAAAAGACAACTGACAACTGATGTGATGTCCTCATCAATTCTCCCGAGGTAGGAGAAATCAACCATGTCGAGTGAGGACTCTCCTCATGAAGCATCTCAATTCGGCAAGGTGGTGATCGTGGCAGCATCTTTGGTACGTCACGTTGATTTGGTGGAGGTGGAGCTGGTCCCCGTGACGGGTCGGCTGTGAAAGATGGCAGCTCGATCAAGGCATAGAGAGTAGACCAAGGCGCATCATCCCTGCTGAAGACGGAGCTAATACAAGATCCCATGAGCTATCCAACTCGTAAGCAATGGAAACAATCCTCTTTAGAGCCCTATTGAAATCTTTACGCCAAACGTGCAACTTTCTCACAGCCTCACAGCGACTCGTAACCATCACCTTATTATCATCAGCAAATTCCTGCAAAGTACTATACGGGTACGCAGTAAATTTGTGAGTATCATTGCAAATTGCTATCAGCCTAGTGATATCATCAATATATGCAACATGCAAATGCAATGAAGTAGGCTCAACTATCTCATTCACGTCATCACTGAAGCTATCAGACATGTGAATTTCATCAATACCAGTGTTCAGCACCAACTGCTATGTCTTCAATTATACTAATAGTATTGGAAGCAACCTGGACTTCCTCAATAACCCTCGAGACGACAACTTCATCACTAGACACAATTCTAACATGTTGACTCTTCGAAGGACACTGATAATCATAATGTCAATATTCCTCACATTTAGGACACCTGGCCTTAGCATTGACTAGCGTTTTGAATGTCAAGTCCAACCTTAATACAACATCAAAAGCCTCTACAACAATGTCTAAGTTATAGGGGCCAGTAATCATAACACGTTTTATTTTAGGTCATAAACCCCAAACAACCTAATTACAGTTTCAGAAGGGTGCTCTCTCACTTCATTACAATGGGTTAAGTCCTTAAATATGACAATGTAATCATGAACGGACATATGACCCTGATGGAGGTTGTGTAGCTGGTCTAAGGGCCTGTTTGTTTCGTTGCAAACGTCGCAAGTCGTAAGTCGTAAAATGAGAATGAAAAAGGTGAACTGTAGCAGAGAAAAATATTGTGTTTTACGGTGTTTGGTTGATAAGTGAAGTGTAAATGGAAAAGTATATTGTGTTTTACGGTGTTGATAAGTGAAAGTGTAAATGATAAAGTATATTGTGTATTACGGTGTTTGGTTGGTATGTAAAAGTGTAAGTGGAAAAGTTGACCACAAAATTAACTGTAGCAGTGATTTAAATATTTAAATTCTATAAATTTAATCTACTATTGCAAATTAAATTGCATTAATAAATTTGAGATAAAAATTAATAATCTTAATATTTTATTTATAACAATAATATTAATAAAATATTAGTATAAATAGTAAAATATTAACTAAATAAATAATATAAATTTTAAGAAATCTAAAGACATTAATAAAATTTTAAGAATACTAATAAAATATAAATATTAAAAAATCTTACAACAATAATAAAACATAGTTATAATATTATAATATTAAAAATACTTGAAAATTATATAATATAATTTTTTATAATATTATGTAATATTATAGAAATATAAATTTAAAAGTAAAATATAATTATAATTTATAATAAATTATCATTATAGTATTTTATACTGAATTATTATTACAATATTAACATAATAAAATATTAATATAATATAAAATATATTATGATATTAACAAAGTAATTTTTTATATTAAAAAATAAAATAATTAAATATATAGTAAAGTATAATATTGTTATATTAATAAAATATTAACTCTAAATAAAATAATAAAAAGGAATAAGTATTAATAAAATAATAAAGTGTTAATAAAATATTAAATTAAAATAGTAAAATATTAAATATTAAAACAATATTAAAAACAATAAAAAATTAAAGATTAAAAATATAAAATAATTAATAATTAAATATGAATTGAACACTATTAAAATATTAAATATTTAATAAATTAAATTATATATTGATTATCAAGTAACTGTTTTGAATTATAAGTGTACTACAAGTGAGTTTACATGACCACAAAATTAACTGTAGCAACTGCAAGTGGGAAAATATGAGTGTAAAAGTGAGATACATGACCACAATTTAACTGTAGCAACTGCAAGTGGAAAAAGAAGAGTTGCATTTTGCAACTTGTTTTCAGTGAAACAAACGGAAAATGGAAAAGAAGTTTACGACTTGCGTTTTGCGGCGTTTTACGGCGAAACAAACACGCCCTAATGGAGGTCCCTATAATGCTAACTAGTCATGATGACTCAAGCAAATAAGCAGATACAATGGAGAACCCTAGAGTCAGGTAAAATAAATGTATGCACTAAACGAACAAAATACCCTAAAGTTTAAGTTCTAAATGCAAAGAAAAATGCATTCCTAAAATGATGAAAAGCGATAAATGCTAATGCAACCAACTGAAGAGCTAAAATCACCCACAAGACTCCTGAACAGCAGTGATAAAAGTGGAAGATGGCTACCTCGAGAATGGCACAAATCGGATGTTAATCGTAGCAGAAACAAGCTCTGGACTGTGGTGCGCTGATCTGCTGAGTTGAATCTGGCAGACGAACGAAGCTTGAACTAGGATATGAAGGATGTAGATGTGTAGTGTTGCTCTCCATGAATCCGCTGCTTCAAAAACAGCTAGAATCGAGCTTGAAACGAGCTCAGAACGGACGAGTTTTGGGGTTTGGGGGGAAATAGGATAGTAACCGGGCAGTACTGTTCACTGTGAACCGTAACCAGGTGGTTACTATTCACTGTGAAAAATAAAAAATTCTCTATTTTTCTTTTTCTTTTCCTGTTTTTCAGTTTTTCTTTTTTTTCCTATTTTTTCTATTTTTTCTTTTTTTTTTTTGCAAAGTAGATCTAGATCTAGCAGTAATCGATTTTTTTTAAAGTAGATTTAGATCTAGATCTAGAGATTTAGATCTAAGATTTGGGGAAGAGAAGAAATTCGAAGGGGGTTGAGACCAAAGCTCTGATACCAAACTGATGTAATACAGGATCGCAATCACCTTCGAATACAAATAAAAAGGAAAAAAACTATGGTTTCACAAGAAAAAAAGAGAGAGATTAGGGTTGGAGAAAGAATCAGATAACTTTGGACTTCGCACCCCTTACGCGGGCTTCACACCCCTTGCACCACAGGCTTCACACCCCAATCTCAAGAATCCAAGAGCTCTGAAATTTTACTAGAAAGTTTTTATTTAATCATTGTCTTTTTATTCATTGAGTTGAGCTTCTTTATATAGGCTCTTATAAAGTGAACTTCTTGGATATAACCGATATGGTACTAAAAGAAAGATAAACAAAACACATCTCAAAATAAGCTAAGGCATGAAAAGACAACTAGCAACTGGCGTGATGTCCTCATCATAGACTCACTACAACAAAGTGCAATACTAAATTGAAGATCATGGCCCTAAGGATCAGTTGCTACTAGTAACAAAACCAGGAGAGGACAAAATCCGATCTGATTATAGTTTTGATCGTCATACCAGGCCCCAAACACAAAGGAAAGGCAAAGGAATACGGGCACAAATGATGCACATCTTAAATTCAGTATTTATCATTGCAGTAAACTTGGAAACTGCACATACAAGTGAAAGAATAAAAAAGATACTAACATGAAGATACTAACATGACAAGAGCTCAGTGACGATAAGATAGCAATCACAAGTTTAGCTTGCAACATAAGAGGATCTAATAAAATTACATGGTCTGTAGACATGAACTCTGTAAATACATATGGATAAAAATTGATTCATTCAGTTAGACAAAAGAGTAATTGCAAATTGGAGACAGACAAAACTGCAGTAGAGGAAAAGAAATCAATTGATGTATGCCACGTATTATCATCTTGATAGAGAAATTTACAATCTAAGGAATAACTGGATCACTTCAACAGCAAGGATATCCATGAAGAAAACCCATACATGTGCCGGAAACTAAAGACTAATGAGAGTCATGCTTTGTTCATGATGATTCATGGATTTAGCATCTACATTTAGTTGACACAATTTTGATGACCAAATGCATTCTGGACAGAGCACGATGGTAGTTTCTCTCTACAAGTCACCAACATCAAAATTGTGAAGGTCATATTATTGAAAAGAAATAGTTTACCAAATGAGAAGTCAGAAACAGGGAGCCTCTCAAACTGGTTCATATCATTTCACAGAAGAGAGCATGTCAATTTGATAGGCAGAAAGAATTATACCACGTCTATCATCAATGATGACATACTAGGTCTAATTTTTTATCAAAAGATCGAACCCACATATTAAAAATAGCAAGCCCCATTCAACATGATCTCTCTTATAGAAGTGCCCAATCAGGTGGATGAGACCAAGAGTGATAATCAACATGCGGTTTATATTTTTTTGGTACCTATGCAAACATAACTAAACAGGGAGAGTAGAAAATAAAGAATATTAAACAACAAGAAAGAAGAGTCCACTTTTGCATTACCTGAGCTCTATGAGAGTGAAAGAATTGACGCTTCTGCAAAAGTTGACGGCTGTGTTAAAAGGAAGAAGTCAGTAGTATTTCTAACAACATCTTCAGCATTGCAAGTAAAAACAGCATCAACCAAAAAGCTTCAAGTTTTTTTTTTCCTTTTGGCTGGGAATGGAGATTAGTAAAATTTCACTTAAATCCAAAGAGAAAAGTAAAGATATGGTTGTGTACTTTCTAGGATCAGCCCGTTCAACAGATAGTTTCCGTGTCTTTGCAAATTGCAGCATAGTAGGGGGCACAAGATTGTTTCCAGATCCTGCCTGAGCATACTCATTACTTGTAGAAGCATGAGCTGTAGCAGTGCAAACTCCCAGAATATCAGGGCTGGATGTCACAGGTTCTGCACACTCCGCAACACAATTGTTATCAGATCCATAACTTTCAGATTTATGCCGGGCAGAAAGCAACTGTATGTCATGGATTAATGCTTTGGAAGGGCCTTCCTCAACTCTATATGAACTTCCATCTGTTGCATATATGATTATTCATCTTAAGAACAAATGCATACAGGTCTGTATTTGCAATGCATATTTGACAATAATGGAACAAAAAGTACAAACCACTAAATCCATTGGGAACCTCAGATCTCATAGGATATCTGACAGGCCCGTGGGAGGAACGTATGCCAGTATCCTGCAGATAATCTGCGGACTGCTGTGTACCTTCTGGCGAATCTACTTCCAAAACATGGGGATGGACATGATTTACATTCTGTACAATATTCTTTGACCTTCTAGGCCTCTTAAACTTTGAGCTGCCAATTGAAATCATTCATTAATTTTTTGGTTACATCCACTGAAAGAGAAAGAAGAGAATTTGAAAAATTTTCAAACAAGATTACCGGTAAGAAAATGTTTGCATTCTCGGATCAAATCCATCTGAGACAACCTGAGGAATATCATAGGCTTTCTTTAATAAAGCAAGTGAGATAGAAAAAAGTTGATTCTGCACATACTATAGCTAAGCTTCAAAATGACATACATCCTTGAAACAGCTTAACTAGCAGCTACCTTCACAGTCCAAAATCCAAGAAGTAAAATGTATATGTTTACAAGAATAGCAGCACACAGATAACAGTGTAATAATTACCAAATTGGTATCATAATTGAGAAACCAAATGCCCTAGCTTAGTTGGCTTGACTTTACTAGATAACAAATGGTGTCAAGCTTAACGTGAAGAACCATAAATTTAGGATCTGTGTTTATGAGAGGCGGCAAGAGATAAGAAAATGGAAAAAGAGGCAGGTGCTGCAGCAAGTCTCTTGAGGTGAGCTTGCAGAATGCAGAATGCTATAATCAGAAAGAGATTGTATGGTTGAGGGCTGGTCATACAAAGAGCTATGGCAGATTAGTTGCATTAACTGCTAAATCAGGACCTGGCGACAAGGAAAGAAATGACTCTTTAAACCTTTTTGTGCCATTAAGAATTTGGTGGCATTAAGGAAGTGTCGGAGCAGTTTCCACCTTTAGATTCACTAGCAATTTCCAGCTAATTGACCAATATGATCGATGAGAATTGAGAGTTCTCCCTCTAATCCACATAATTCAGTTCGTTAGGAATTAAGTGTAAAGGGGAGAGAAAATAACACTGAAAAGCATGGTTTCAAATATCGGCCGATCCCGATACTTATCAACAATATGGTATAGGATTTTGGGGTACCTAGTACGATGTTAACACTACAGTATCAGTTGATATAGAAGCTGATATGTCTGACATGGCTAAAATTGCCGATATTGACACCCGATATTGCCGATATTAACATGGGCCGATACTGGTACCAAGATTCCAAACCATGCTAAAAAGCCTTTAATGGAAGAGCTAAAAGATTACTTCTATGAGTACGCCAACTTCCAACTAGTTGAACAACTAGGTAGGACTCCTAATAAAAGATACTTCACATCTTTGACCTCCACATACTTTCCGCAAAAACCCCACAAGTAACATTCAATCCAGGTTAGGACTGAAACAAGTGAGAGTCTACCTACAAATTATTTTGGACAACTAGTTGGGTTGAAGTTCAATGATAGAACGTGATATTTCTGAGTGTCCCAATCAACAATCCAGTCATCAGTCGGGCGTAACCAGTCAACCAGCAGAGATTTCTCTCTGGTTTGCTTACAGTCCCAAATGAGGGGACTGCTGGTTCAGAGCATATTTATCTTCTCTATGTGGTAGTCGGTTGTGTGCACCCGTTGACTCTAGAGTTCCAAATGATCTTATATCCACCTGGAGCATAACCTTTACAACTTCGATCTAGGATTTGGCCTACCCAAACAGGCTCTAAATTGTAGCTATGATATGTATAACTGATGTGAAACATGTATGCGTATAAATCAGAAATCAGTGATATGATAAATTTTGCTACGTTTCACCAACTATTACGATCTTGGGTAGGAAAATAATTAAAACAAATAATGTAGGATGATGGATTTAACAAAATGCGCAATAACAGTGGTACCTTCGAAATCTAAAATATACTGATGCAATTACTCAGCTACGATGGCAAAGCTTGTATAATCAATATTATGATCAGCAAATACAAAGTAGCAGATGCACACGAACTCACAATATAGTGGCAGCAGATTAACTTGATAAATATTAGAGGCGGTTATCAACCCACAAATAAATAGACCGTGTACAAGAAAATTTACATCCTGATGATTACAGAATATCTCAGACCTGTAGTTGCTGTTGATGTGTAAAGCTCGACGTCACGATCGTAACGGTACCAAGATCGCCTGAAACGGAGCCCGGATTCGAAAGTTACGGCCTAAAAACGAAGTAGGGTCGCTAACGGGTCTGTTTTTTGATAATGGGTTTAGATCCGAATTGAAGCTTGTGCCTTCTTCCTTCTTTGAAGCAACAGGATGATGCTGGAGCTGGTGCGATGGGTGATGTTGCGTCCGTCGGAGGAGGTGGCGGCGTTGGTTTTGTTGGAGGAGATGAGATCAGTGGGTTGTTGGAGGTTTTCTTCGGTTCTTTTGGATGGATTGTAGAAGACAAGAAGAACAAAGAGTTAGCGTTTGCTGTTGATGGCTTTTTGTGGAGAGGGAGAAAATAATTGTTGGTTTTTTCTAGGATTTGTTTGCAGGTGAAAGGAATAAGAAGGAGAAATTAGATTAAGGTTTATCTGAAGGAGGTTAGGAAGTAATCCTAAACAATATGAGAGAAGTTAAATATCACACAATAAAATTTATCAAAATTCTTCATTGCTCATTGTTGGTACAATAGGGCCTTTATATAGGCTTTTACAAAATTAAGTCCAACTCAAACTCCTAGATCCGAATTGAAGTTTGTGTCTTCTTCCTTCTTTGAAGCAACAGGATGATGCTAGAGATGGTGCTGATGGGTGATGTTGCGTCTGTTAGAGGAGGTAGCGACATTGGTTTTCTTGGAGGAGATGAGATCAGTGGGTTGTTGGAGGTTTTCTTGGGTTCCTTTGGATGAATTGTAGAAGAAGACAAGAATAACAAAGAGTTAGCGTTTGTTGTTGATGGTTTTTTGTGGAGAGGGAGAAAATAATTGTTAGTTTATTTTTTCTAGGATTTGTTTGCAGGTAAGAGGAATAAGAAGGAGAAATTAGATTAAGGTTTATTTGAAGGAGGTTAGGAAGTAATCCTAAACAATATGAGAGAAGTTAAATCTCACACAATAAAATTTATCAAAATTCTTCATTGCTCATTGATGGTACAATATGGTCTTTATACAGGCTTTTACAAAATTGAGTCCAACTCAAACTCAAACTCCAACTCCTAATCTAAATAGAATTACAATCCCAAATTTAGAAACTAAAAATACCAAAATAAAGAAACTAAAAAAAACAAAATTAAAGAAAGAAAAAATCTCAAATCCTTCTACGACTTCAACTTAGACTGGGACTTCTTGGATTCATCTCTTCGACTCTTTCATCTTGAATAGATGTCTGCATCAATAACACTTCTCTCAACCAAATGATGGTGTGTCCGACACATCTAGACACGGGATGCGTGTCTATGCATGTCCAACACTTGCAAATATGTGAAGCTATTTTCACCGAAAAACTTTCTACAAAGTTAAAGTATGTCGCACCTTCTTTCGGTAGAAGCTAATTGTTTCCTTTATCATCTTGATAGTTCTTTTCATATAAATAACAACCTAACACATATATTATAAGACTTAAATATAAATATAATTAAGAAAATACACATGTATGGTCGTGTCCTCATGTCTAGGTTCTACATTGGCCAACACCCCGTGTCCATGTGATGTAGGTGTATGATGCTCGTATGTGTGTCTACAAATCATAGTTTAAAAGCATAATAAAAACCAGGGTAAACATTAAAACAATTAATTAGTTTTTGATAGCTGAAGTGTGAAGTCAGCAATATGGACATGTGAAGTTAATGTAATGAGTAATGAACTTCAAATTTTGGTACATTACAGTTCAAAAGAATGGAAACTACACTTTTCCCACAGACCACACTTACAGTAAATGGAGATAGTTGAATATCCACAGATATTTAAACTCTGTAAGAAGGTCACAAGATGCTTTATCATATAAAGGCTATGTTCCAGACAATCATTGAGGTCATGCTCAATATCAGAGTGAAATTATAGACATATGAAAGGAGAGGCCAGATATATTAGCTCAATTAACTAATACATTGAAGAAAGAAAGTAGTTAGAGATTATTACACTTTTTGTCTTTTCAAGTCGCTGCCTCCTAAAACAAACATTTCGAGTAAAGACTGATGATGCTAAAAGAATGACAACTTTTTTACATGGTTCTTACAATTATACAAGATAATAACAGCAGTGGCAGTGCACATACAAACAACAGGCAGGCATTTTAAAAAGAGTTCTGAAACAAACATTTGTGAATAGGCCCACAAAAAAACCAGCAGAGAAAAGACTTTTACCTCAGATCTCCAAACATCAGTTCTTACAGAAACATTAACAGTTTGATACTCTTCAGTTACCTGCGCAAAATCAGCAGAGTGAATTATTATTACAACAATCCACCAATACCTAAAGATTAAAACTATGACTGGAGATCCTTGAAGTTTACCAACCCAAAACTCAAAATTGAACAAGTCATGACAGGAGCACAAATGACATCTTAAACCCTACAAATAGAAAACACACAATTTCAGAAATTGCGCGTGCTAAAGAAGAAATCTAGCACTTGGAGAAAGGAAGAATAGGAAACAGTGTGATGTCTAGTAAAAAACATTAGAAACAGTTGCAACTACTACCTTAAAGCTTGCACACTGTACCAAGCAAAACGGACAGGAGAAGTCCTCCGTAACTGTTTGTGAATGATGAGAGATCAGAAGTAGAATCCAAGAACAAGAACATGATTTTTTTTAAAAAAACTTAAAAAAGCAACGGATACATTGTGAGATAGCAAGAACAAATATATTTAAAAGAAAACTTATAAAGTAAGGGATACATGTGATATATAGTCAGAGCAAATATATTCCAGAAAAGTTGATCTATCTTGAAAATGATGCTATTACTAATTCGAAAACAGCTGACACAAAAGCTTACACCAGTATGGTTCTGGAAAAATATGTGAAAAAATTAAGCCTTGCATTCAAAAAAAAAAATTCTAACAAAGTCTGTGACATCAAATAGTACATCTCATCAAAAAGAAGGATATTGACTAGAAAAGGTGAACTTTTAGCAGTTCCAATCATATCAATGTGAGATAAAAACCACTTCTAGCTTGAAAGCAATCCCTTAGACTTGTACCTTTTCATTATTTAGACGTAGATCAGCCATAGGATTAGCCCAAGTAATTGTCACTAATAAACTAAGAGAACTGACAAAAATCTACAAATGATTAAAAGGTTTCCACAACAATAAGACAGAAGGAAAAAAAAGGTTTGTTATCTTGATGTGAATATTAGCACCTAAGTTATTACTTTGCAATTGTCAGTTGTCAATTATCAGTGCAGTTCTTGTTACAAGTACATGCTCCTAACCCGGAGAGTATGTATTGGTTATGTCCTGTGAAGAAGAATTAAAGGGCTGCATTCTCATACAGGCACAGTATTGGACACGGCAGTTTTCAAAATTCCAGAAGCAACGGTATGACTAGTTGTATGTTTGTCAATAGCATGTATTTAACATATATATGTTTTGAGTTGTGTTTCATATGGAAGTAGAAAGTACCTCAAAGAGCAAAATAGTAAAGGAATTATCAACAACTTTTTTCCCTGCAAAGGAAGGGTATAAAACACTTCCCATTCCACATATTGATTAGATAAAGATGCGGTTTTGATTGTTAGCAAATCCAAATAAGGATGGGTATGTGTGCCTAGCAGAACATAGATGGAGAGACCAAACTTTAGTATAGAAAAGTGTCCTACATATCATATGCGTATATAAACATCTTCCATCACTTAGATAAGATTTACATGTTTGTTTTGATTAACAAAGGACAACAAACAAGTAAATGAATCATGCCAACAAGCTTCTCATAAACCTCTAATTATGCAACTACAAGTATTATATGGTAAATACAGAAATTATTCTAAATTCAAGAAGCCCCCTTCGTCCTTACATAAAATAACACTCTTGTTCTCTGTTCCACACAGCACCGCAATTAAACTTCAGTTAACTCTTTTAGTTTGTCAGCAATCATTTTGGAAACTTACCATGTTAGAAATGCAGAATTTAATTTGAAGAGTCTAAATCATTTTGATATATCATATCACACCTAGTCAACACTTGAAAGAATCAAAAGGTGCTAATATGCAATGCAAACTAGCTTCCTACAGATTCACAAGAACACAAATATGCATATTCTGGCAGGTTTATGCATCCCTGCTGACAGGCCAACTTGTCGCATGGTATCTATCCTACATGTATTGTGCCAAGTGCTAACCAGCGAACATGCTAAAGTACTTTTTACTTATTGAAGCATGAAACATTACTATGGAGCCGTGAAGGAAAAGAAACTGTTTTAAAATGAAGTACTATAAAAAAGCAGAGCAATTTGAAATGGTAAGGGAGAGAACAGTTGTTACCTTCAGTCTTCTGCAGAATGTTGTTGTAATACTTATAATTGAAGAAGACATTCCCAGTTCTTAATCTAAACATATAAATTAACAAAGTAAGCAAGAGAAGAAGGCATGCCATAACCAGTTTTTTTAAATAAGATCAATATTACAAGATAACCAGAAGAAGTACATGGTAATACATGTTTGTCCAAAATCCTTTGAACAGTCTATGATGGAAACTCAGAACACTGAAAGCACACAAACGTAAATTCAACGAGTAGCATGTCACATAGAACTTTGTACTGGCACAAGTTGACAAGCACATTCACCACTGTGGTGAAAAATACAAAAAAATAACTTACAAGGAAGGGTGGTAAAGTTAGAAGCTGCTGCATCAACTATTGGGTTATACAGTTGTGATTAAGACTTAATCTAATCTTTACCAATTATTCAAAAAACAAAAGTCCCAGTTGTCTTTACTACTTTTTTGTCATTTAAAAATAGTTGTTAATTTTTTAAGACTTAATCTAATCTTTACCAATTATTCAAAAAACAAAAGTCCCAATTGTCTTTACTATTTTTTTGTCATTTAAAAATAGTTGTTAATTTTTTTTAAAGCCATGAGTACCAACAATCTGATAGTTCATATACGAAATCACTGAAACTTCCAATACTGATACCACCAAAAAGACGAAACGATAAGCAACTGATACCAAGATATCAAACCTTAATCAAACTGCAAGTGAAAAATTAACTATGCTACAAAACAAAATCAACCAAGGAACATTACACCTAACATTTTATTTACACAATAAAAACACATGATAAAATTGTTGGATATTTTATTAAAATATAAAAAAGATTAAAATTCTTAAATAAACTACTTGACTTAGTCTCTAACCACTACTCCACTAATGGGGTTATTGTCATATAAAGTGGGATTAGTTATCATATTAGTGGGGTTAGTTAGGGGCTAAACTTCACTATATATATACCAACATCATGAAAGTAGAAGCAAGAGAATTAAAATGGAAAAAAGGATTCCCCTATCTCTTCCCTCTTTCTCATATCAAAGTTCACCTTCCTCCTTTAATCGGGGCATTGCTTACAGTTCGAGGTTACCTCCCCTTCGTGGTCGTGTACGCAAGGGACACCGACAGAGAGGGGTAGTATCGCTAAGAGGCACATCTGCCTTGGCTGACCGCACGAGGTCGGCGATATACCTTTTAGCGCAGTGATCACACGCCTTTCCCGAGACCGGTAACATTGTTCATATATTTACTTTATAAAATTATTTGTCATTTTAATTATTGGATAGAAAATCCCAACAATCTAAAAGGCATATCAATTCGATATAAGAAGTAAGCTGCTATATAAAACGCTGAAGAGCCAAGAACTATTCCCTTTGCAAAGTTGTATATATGCTTGATACGTTGTGAATTTGTAATTGTTGTATTGTATGTTATTATGTTATTAGAAATGTGTCTTGACTTTTGGATGCATGGACATGTCTATCTATGTATATACATATGCTCATTATTTATTATTTATTATTTATATACACACACACACCCACCTAGACTCATTTCACATGCCCTTGTGTTCTACTTTTCAAGAAATTGCTTTGACATGTAATAACCTGAATGCTTTAGTGGATAAAAGGAGGTAGTGTTGATGTCTTCCTTTGTCATTGAAATAAGGATTGGAAGGTTACTTCTGTTTCAATATCACCTTAGCAGCCTCATCCAAGCCAATAGTGAATTTGGATTTCTTCTGGTTTGAGTTTCAACTTCATTATTGAAAACTCAAAACTAAGAAAAATTAGAAAATACAAAAAATGAAATTAATATTTGATTGAGGAAAAAAAATATTTTATCTTTTCCTTTGCTGGATTATGGTTTTGAGATAAGTAACAAGTAGGTGTTGACTGTCAAATTTGTACATGTTCAGAAAAAAAATTTAAAAATGTATGCATTCTGCAGCTTCCATAACTGCAGACTTCGTGCAATGATGGGTTCATGAAGGTGTGCGTGTTTATATTCATGATTGTGCTTGCTTTTCAATTATCATCCTTTGAGAGTTTGTGTGATTCCAAGTTCTTAAAACTAATAAGAATAGCTGGTAAAACCGCTTTTCATTTGTTTTGGTTCTTTCACAGCTTGTGTCTTTAGCATGAGACATTAATGACTTTATCTTGACATTAATACTCCTGAATTTTGTGTGATAATTTTGGGGTTGTATGCATTATACATCTTGTAAGCACTTATTCTCTTTTCTTGTTAGTTATGGTTTTGGGGCAGATGCTTAGGCTCATGGTTTCCTGTATTATTAAAAACTTGTGAGATACAAGATCTTCATATAATAACAATGCTTTTATATTTACACCGGAACACTTGTTGACCATAATTGCAAGTATTATCTGACTTTTTAATTTTTCATGGTACTTCTTGAGGACAATTAATCATGTTCAGAACTTACAAAAGCTTGTAGCATGGAGTTCATAGTGTGATACTGGGGAATGGTACAGTGATATTGATCTCATGATATCATTGCCAATGTTACAGTGATGGCTAACTTCTATTGTCTATAGACAAAAAATAAATATTGGCATCACTGACAGAAATCCAACACTATTTTTGCATATTCTTTTTTTTTTTATTTATGCTAGAGGATTACACCTAAATGTCAAACTCATTTTCCTTCAATTTAAAGTCTTTTTAGTAATATATTGTTAGCATGTGAATACATGTCAGGTAACAAATATGCATATCCTAATTTGTATTTTATGTTCACAAGAGAAGCAAATACAACACTAAATAGACTTACGTCATCTCATGTATCCAAATTCCCTATCCACTGAGTTCCTAGTTTTAAGTCCATTAACTATGGGAAATAATTTATTTTACAGAAAACACTATTTTTTGCCCTAAAAGCTGATTGTCAGCTAGGGACCCTAGAGATAAAAGCCTTGTCAAAGACTTAAAGGGGTGAGAAAATGATCAATGGACTTGATGCTTAATACTAATATTCCACTGGTGGACTTCTCAAACTGTTTTTCTTGAAATGCAAGAAATTTGCAACACGGGATTTAATTTTCTCGACATTCTAGAACAGCCATTGGAGACAATAACAGGCCAGTTAGGAAGTATTATATTTAGTTTTATAGTTTCTCATTATCTTAATTTGAGTTGTCTATCTCATGATTCTATTGAATTTACAACAGGCTTTATGTTTTTTGGATTTCCAGTTAGAAATATATTTATAGGCCTATTGATTTTTAGCAGAAATATTATTTTAGCTTAGAAACCACAATGGATCTCACAATATTTTGTCTAATAAATTATATGATACAAGCATCTTTGTGAATGTTTTGCTTTCATATAAGCAACATAACAGGAAAGTTCAGTCTTTTAACAGAAGAATGGAGGGATATGGATCTCCTAATATATTTCATTGAAGCAATTTGTGTAGAAATGAACTTAGAGAAATATTCTCATGCAAATTGGACCGACTTATAGGCTATAAATTTGTCTTCTACAATGAAAAGTCAATGCTCTTAAGTTGAAGTGCACTAATGATAAGAACTTAAAATTATCTTGTGACATTTTTTTTTTGGAAATCTGATGAAACTTGCAAATTGATTTTTATTTTTATTATTTTTTTCTTTAAATGCTTTAGGTATAAAGTTATGAGCATCTGGACCCCAGCGTCGCTACATGTTGTAGAACAAGCAGGTGTTCATGTGACAAGCAACTTGTCTAGATTTCTTTGCAAATATAATTTCCAAAACATAGTGAAGTTTGATACTGTTAGGAACAATACATATTATTTTATTTCCCACATGTTTTTTCTGGATTTGTATTCCATATAATACTAGTATAGGATGGCACATCTAAAGAGTATTTATGGCTTTAATTGATAATTTGATATACAAGTTTTAAATCAATTGAAGTCACATTCAGCTCTATTGGATAGTTTATTTTAATTGGTTATTTACATATAGATAATAATTAATTCTTGCTATTACTGTATTTAATGAGTAATCTCTAGACTCATTTTGCTATTTCTTTTGTAGACTTCATTACAAAACCATTATGCGTTATTTAGTTACAGATCTTACCATAGACCATGTTTATTAAATTACAAATATTTTCATGTCTAATCTGTAATTATGGAGGTTAAGAATTTTTTCTAACCTTACTGATCAAAATTAAATTTTATATCTAATTTTGTTGATGATGTGCTTTAACAAGGCTACGATGGACAAACTGGCTATTAAACTCTGCTTGAGAAACAACAAAGAAAATTCTTTAATTGCATACTTTAAGTATTTTAATTGCAGAATGACAATTATCTGATTTATTAAATATTTTTTAAATGGAGTTCAATTTTCAATGCTTATTTAAATCTCACTAACATATTTGAATTCATTTGTTGTTTAGTAATTCGATTTCTCTAATCCAAATGGAATGAGCAACAACAGCAAATGTGTGGCACACTCATGGGAACAAGTACTTGTGATCGTATGGTCAGTTTATCTCACTCATAAATTTAATTTTTACATTTGAAAATTACATATATGCAGCATATAGAATTTATAAATGATGATACGCTTATGGGATGAAAAGTTCCATTTGAGATTATGGATATGAAATGGTGAGACAAGTTCAAAAGGTAGGCTATATAGCCAAACCCCAACATGCAACCATCTTTACGACCAAATTGTGGCATTATATCTTTAAACATTATCAGTTTACAAAGATAAGATTTTAATTCTATATATGCTAGAACATTCATTATCATTCTTTATCGATAATGACATTAAGAACGAAAACTAAATTACACATGTGGTTCCGATGATATTGCAAATGTTAATGCTTTAATGTATTCGATAATACATTTATTACATACTCTGTATATTATTTTATTTTGCAATGATTTGAATGTTATCTCATGATCAAATATTGTATGTCTCCCAAATTGAGGGGAAGTTTCTCATAAGATGGGCAGTAATGCTTGTATCAAAATATGAAACATATGAAAAGGCTTTAAGCCATATATGACCCTGGACATTATAAAGTCCATTTTGATAAAGGGTATATTTAGGAGAATAATCCTAGAATTATCGGGGGGTGAGGTTAAGCCCATAGTAGAGATCACCGACAGCGGGAACCTAACCTTCTTGATTGCTGAGCTGGTCCCATGAAAGAGGTTCAATGTGGTAGAAACGAGTTGGACTGGTGAATCTCATGTGGAGCACTGACCTTGGAGATTACACTCCTACTTGTAGCACTAGATGCATTTATGATTTACACTATTATAGCTACTACCCCATTTCTATGATGACAGTGTTCATATTGTGATCGGTTAGGTTGAGCTTATGCTCTTAATAAGTCTAACGCATGTAGTGGTGGGAGGTATCATTCCGATCACAGATACCTCTTGAGGACTTACCTATGTGAGAGGAACCGTGAAGGCCGCGGTTGGGGGGGCATGGCTGACCCCTAGAAACTCTTATGAGTCGGTATGTGAGCATGGCCATAACGCTCTACACCGCGACCCAATATTGTGAGCATTTTATGTGTGCTTTTGTCAATTCTTGGTAAAGGGGCCTAATCCAAGGCCTAGTCTATTATGTCCCTCAAGATGCGACAAAATGTCACTAAGTGTAGGTTCAAAGTCGGAAGCTACCTGCACCGATTGCATAGGATAACATGCCCAGATATTCTTACATCTCCTATATTTTATTTGAAATTTCAATCTTTTGGGGGGGGATTGTTGGATTTTTTATTAAAATATAAAAAGATTAAAATTCTTAAATAAACTACTTGACTTAGTCTCTAACCACTACTCCACTAATGGGGTTATAGTCATATAAAGTTTAGTTATCATATTAGTGGGGTTAGTTAAGGGCTAAACTTCACTATATATATATATATACCAACATCATGAAAGTAGAAGCAAGAGAATTAAAATAGAAAAAAAGATTCCTCTATCTCTTCCCTCTTTCTCATACCAAAGTTCACCTTCCTCCTTTAATCTGGGCATTGCTTACAGTTCGAGGTCACCTCCCCTTCGTGGTCGTGCACGCAAAGGACACCGGCAGAGAGGGGTAGTATCGCTAAGGGGCACATCTGCCTTGGCTGACCGCACGAGGTCCTCGATATGCCTTTTAGCGCAGTGATCACACGCCTTTCCCGAGACCAGTAACATTGTTCATATATTTACTTTTATTAAATTATGTCATTTTAATTTTGGATAGAAAAATCCCAACAAAAATCATATTCTTAAGTAAGATCAAAAGCAACTTAATCGGATATAGATTTATTGGCAGAACTAAACTAGTAAAGGAGATAATCAGAACTGAAAAATAAATGTATGCTATGAGAACTTATTTGGCAAATTTAAATTACCGGATAATATGAGGTAACGATGACACAGGAATATTATTGTATGAATAAGAATCATAAGGAGACTTTTCTCTTGCTCCAACCTCTTGTGCGCAGATGGTCACTTGCACTTGGAATGAACTCTTCAGAGAAGCAAGTTACCAATTATAGCAGTGATCACTTGCAGAACATGAAAAACAGTGAAAATATACTTACTTTGGAATCTGAGTTGAGAGTTTCAAAAGCCAGGCAGTTATCCTTGTCCAAAAGACTAGGCTGCAAAAAGTGTCAAAATGGATAATATGCATATCAGCACAGCATGACAAATTCACATTAAAAACCTGTTCAAATTGATGAATTCTCTGAAAAAACAAGCAAATCTTCAACATGGACAAGCTCTACATAATAATACCTACCACATATGAGAAAAATAGACTGGGCTACTTAGGAAGGATTTGGAAGTGAATCCTTCCCATTCAAAAACAGGCCATTCAACTGGAAAATCCCCTCAATTAAAGCGATCTACATGAGTGCCTAGAAAAAGTGAAAGAGTTTTCTTGCCTACGGATCAATTGGGCACAAAATGGATGGCTAAAAGTTGCATTGCTTAGATATGTGTTTTCGGGCACACAAACTTTTATCCAACCTTAGATACTTTAAAACATTTGCACCAGTTTTTGTTAGATTTCAAATATTCTAGACCATAAAAATTAAAGAATATGCTATATTCAACTGTTCATTTTTTGCCTACTCGATGCATTGACAAGAAAACTTAAAAGCAATGTTCGAGAACTCAGTTCCAATTTTAGTTTCAGAACCCTCTTTTATTTCTGTTAGTTTCGACAATTTCGTTTCAAGTTTTGGTTTCGATTTTAGTTTATATAAACATGTAGACATCTTTGATTATTCGTATATATTGTGAATTTGTGAGCAAAAAAAACACACAATAAGAACATGTAAGTTGAATGAGTGCTAAATTAAGAGAAATGGACTTTTGATACTCAACTAGTTAATCTAAATTAATGCGGAAGTTGTCAATCTAATTTTAAATTAAGATTATAAATAAAATAAATTAAAAATATATAATTATGACAAACTAGGATAAATCGATTTTGAATGGTTGTAGAAATTAAGGGAGATGAAATTATTAATTGGAAACATTACATTTCCCTCTTTTCACTTTGTTTTTGAATTCTTTATAGGTTACAGTATGTTTCATCCGAAATTTATTGAAATTGTCTGAAACTTCCTGAAACAAACCTAGAATGGGCCCCTTTCCCAAAATAATGGGCTTAAATATGGCCCAAGCCCCTACCCCATCCGAAACTTACTAAAATTGTCCGAAACTTACTAGACTAACCTAGAGTGGGCCCCAGCCCCAAAATAAAACAAGCCTAAAACAAGGCCCCAACCCTACCCCATTCTTGACGGGGCGGGACCTTGGCTGGGTTTTTTTCAAGTCGGGTCAGGGGGCCCTCGGGCCAGCCCCGACCCATTATCTTCTCTACTAGTAAAGAACTTCCCGCTTAGTTGGATTGCATTAGCTTCCATTTAAGGGAGAATCCCAAACATTCTATATGAAACTCCTTCGCAATTATTTCTAAAAGACCCTCACAAACCTTCTTGAACTCATGCTTGAACATCTTCTTCAACCAGTGCTCACATCGGACACAAAACATGCACTTAAGTCAGACCATATGAGTCCCATTTACAAGACATAGAGTAACGCTCTCTGTATGGTCTGCCAAACTCAACTGAACAGAGTATGCTCTCTGTCCAGGTGTTGGCAGACCAATTAGGTTCGTCAATTTCTTTTATTTAGTTAATTCTTTCCCCTTTCCCGGAAGATTCTCTGGTTTGACCACATATGCCAGACTTTCCTAACAAAAAATGAGGGCCAATCAGATCCACTTACAACATGAAATAAGTTGATCAGTAAATTCCCAATAAAAGCTACATCATAAATAAATGGAGAACATTTGCTAGAGTTTCATGTAGCATACCTTTAATATAGTTGGATGCATATCAGTTGCTGAAATCATCTCAACTCTATGGTCCAAGTTCCAAGTAACACTCTTTTCCAGAGATGAACAGAGTGACTCAATTGGTATTTTTCCCCAAAGACAATTCTCTCCAAGTTTTGCTGTAAGGGGGAAAAAACAGAAAACTCATCAAAATAGATATCAGGAACACTTTTTTATTACTCCATTAATTTTGACAAAGCCACTCATTGATGTGCACAGAGAACATGAAACATATAGGCAGCCCGCAGAAGAAAGAGCAACAAAAACAGAAAAATGAAACCAATGGTGTGAGCAATTACATTTAGAAAGACAGTAAAAGGTGATAAGAGTACACACGCGTGCGCGCGCGCACACACACATGACTACTTCCGGAAGGATTTGAAAGTGAATCCTTTCCATTCAAACTTAATGATGGGACTCTCAGTTGAAGATCCAGGCTACTTCCAGAAGGATTTGGAACTGATACCTTCCCATTCAAACTTAATGATGGGACACTGAGTTGTCTGTCCATGTTGATCTACTTCATTTAAAGTGCCCAAAAATCATAAGGAAGTTCAAGAACATGGTTCATCATGAGCACATATACTGTGGAAAGTCCAAGAAAATTGACAAACAAAAAACAGCATTTGTGATAAAATTTATATAGATCGTAGATGTGAATTTCGGGTATGTAACATTCCCTGAGTTTGTTCGCCTATTTAGTATTTACTCCTAATTTTTCAATCTCCTGCTTTTCTTTCCTTTAGATATGCATTGCATCAATTCTTAATAATCCATTATAGGTGAGGAAAGAATGGAACAAAGAAACAAAATCATAAGATGACTACTTGTGCATGAGAGCAATGCCATGAACCAAGCTGTGTGCTTATTTTCAAGTTTGCAACTAGCAATATCTTACATGGAAATGAGCCGAACTCATCATAGTCCCCTGGTATACAATTTTCACCAAAAGTACATGCTGCTGCCCCTATAAGAATGTTTGAATTAATTCAAGTGAAGCATTTAGAAAGAAATGTGAATAGTCATGAAAACACGTCAATTTTGTAGTGAAACCATTAGAACATAAGTGCATCACTTCGATACCATTGCTGGCAAGGATTATAGTGAGATTGCCAACTTGACCATCAGCTGACGATTTTTTCATCTCTGGAATAATAAAATTAGCTTCAGTTTGGTCTTTCATCCCAAATTCACTGAAACTAGTCAGTATACATGCCCGATTGACTCGGTAAACTGCAGACTGCTGTCAGTCACCAAACAAAAATGAGGCAAAATTATTGTGTATGCATATCATGATAAGAAAATTAAAAGCATCTGAATCAGACTTATACCTCCTTAGCTGTCATGTCAGTGACAGATCTAGCCAATATCACATACAGAGGAAACATGTTTTGCGTCTGGATATCGGCATTCATATTCCCAGAAAGAGATAGTGCCATTTGAATTCTACATGAACAAAACAATAGTGATTTAGAAATCTTTCAACATCATAATCCGCGAAATGAGCATTCATCCATTCACATTTGCAAAAGAAACAAAAAATGTTAAGAGAGTTCAAAGTTGTCATCATTATCATGTTATCTAAGTCTTTTACCATATACAATGGCGCAAATTCTATGACCACGTCAACCATCAAAGTAGGTGTCATATTCCAAATAAAGGAAATTATTGCGGAGAGGCTTGCAATAAAAAATATAATAGGGCAGTTGGGAAATATTTAGTTTTGCACATGCATGTAACCAAGAAGCAACTAGAACTACAACTTGGGCCACATTGAACACATCTGCCTGAACCCAACTCGACTAATGTGCAGGTTTGAATTAGCACTTTTCAAACTGGGGGCGGCCTGGTTTGGAAAATCCCAAACAAAACTAATTTGAGTTGAATCGGAGTTGACCCTAAACCTAACTAGAGCCAAAATCCCAACCATATATAAAATAAAATAAATGTTAAGTTGTGGAGTCAGATTATTGCCTTGATGGACTGTCGCCATACACAGTCAACACAATGATCCCAGCGCGACGACAGAGCTTTCCGGGTCATGGCGTTGGGCAAGTTCGGAGGAGAACATCTATATCATGCAACCACATGGTTATATCATGTCGGGAAATGAGCAGTTGGTTTATAAGCTCAATAAAAGTCTTATGGCTTGAACATGCTCTGAGACAGTGGTATCTGAAGTTCGACAGATTCATGGTTAGCAGTGAATTCACAAGACTGCAAACTGATCACTGTTACTATTCCATGTGATTTGAGAATTCCTACATCATACTACTATTGTACGTAGATAATATGCTTGTTGCCGGATCAAGTATGCAGGAGATTGTGTATTTCAATGCCAAATTGGCAAAAGAATTCTCAATAAAAGACTTGAATCCAGCGAAGAAAATTCTTGGAATGAGGATCGACAGAGAGAGAAAAGATGTTAAAGATACCACAAGCCGAGTATGTAGAGGTGTTGAAGAGGTTTAACATATCGGATGTTAAACATGTGAATGTCCCGCTCGGAGGTCACTTCAAGCTCTCAAAGGCACAGGCTCCGACAACAGAAGATGAGAAGGCTCTCATGTCGGAGGTGCCATATGCGTCAGCTCTGGGCAGCTTGATGTATGTTATGGTCTGCACAAGACCAGACATTGCTCAAGCAGTAGAAGTTGTCAGCAGGTATATGAGCAATCCCGGGAAAGAGCATTGGAGAGCAATAAAATGGATCTTGAGACATTTGAAAGGGAGTTCAGATATGGCATTATGCTATGATGGCACGGACATTCGTCTTCACGGATATGTAGACTCTGACTTTGCGAGTGATGTAGATAGTCGAAAGAGTACCATTGGTTATGTTTTCACTTTGAAAAGTGAAACAGTGAGCTGGGTGTCAAGGCTGCAAAAGATAGTCGTCTTGTCTACGACGGACGCCAAATATGTTGCAACGACAAAAAGTTTGCAAGGAGTTGATATGGCAAGGAGCAGGTGACTCTGTCACTCCACAATGATAACCAGAATGTTATAGATCTTGCTAACAATCCATTATATCACGACAGAACCATGCACATTGACGTGCGGTACCATTCATCCGTAGTTTTTTGAAGCACGATGTGTTATCACTGGTGAAGATACAAACGAGTCGGAAGACATGCTGACCAAAGTGGTCACGATGGAGAGAAGCTGAAGACCTACTCAGCCTCCATAAGTCTTCTAGGGTGAAGATCCGGAGTTGAGTCGCAACCAATGCCACTATGAGTTAAACGTCGGAGTAAGAGAGAGAAAGAGAGAGACGGAGTGCCGCTGCTGTGACAATTCTCCAAGTGGGAGATTGCTAAGTTGTGAAGCCAGAGTATTGCCTTGACGAATTATCGCCATATGTAATCAACACGATGATCCCGAAGCAACGGTGGAGCTTTCCGTGTCATGGCGTTGGGTGAGTTCAGAGTTTCAGGTTGTTGGCAAGGACGGAGCGATAGAGCCTTCCGGAGTGGTGGGACTTCGGCGCCAAAGTTCACTCCGAAGATCTAGTCGGAGGAGCACTCCGTAGTGAATCCGAGGTGCTTAGCGGAAGCGGCCCAATCCAGCTTGAGCGGCCCAATTCAACCTATAAGCGGTCCAGTCCAGAAGCTTCTTTACCAGCAAAACTTAGAGAACACGTCCAGGGAAATTTAGGGATCTCACAACTTGTAACCCTAGTTTTTTTCTATAAAAGGGGAGTGCCGTCATTAGGGTTAACAGAGAAAAGAATCAATAGATTATACTATTGTGAGTGCCACTGTACAGAGCGGTCGACTATGAGGATTCTCTTCTTCTCCCCTGTAATCTCTCTGCTAAATAGTGAATTTGTGTGCGGCTCCGTGATTTTTCTTGACTTAAGTTTTTCACGTAATTTCTGGCGTCTTTAATTGATTTGTTTTTGCTTCTTTTCTTCTTCTGCATTGTTGTCGATTCAAGCAATAAACACATGTTATGTATAATTTATTAATGAAATGTGCATATTAAAGTGGAGTTCTTTTGATTCAATTTTAATCTACGAATATTCTCGACAAATAACTTTGAACAGGGTGGATAACCACCCACCTGCTCCATAGCTTGTGTAGAAACTTTGTCAAGTGTTTGTTGGTTCCAGCTCAAACTGTCCCATTACAACTGCATTGACCGTACAATTCCTTTCTGACTCTCCAAATGTAACTATATAAGTTTAATTTGGCATAATACAAGCAATTTAAATTAGCTTCTAACTCTACTTAATCGATAGTCAACCTAATTAACTCAACCCTATCCAATCTCATTCCAGCCTAACCCAAGCTCAATCCAATCCACATCCTAGTTGGGTTAGACAAGGGTTAGAGATTTGAAAAGTTGCCTGCGCAGGGCTGCACCTCCAATCAATCCAACTGCCCCATTTCCAATTTTAAAAGCAACCCTCCAAAAACTCTCTTAGACTATGAAAGAGCTTAGAAGAAAGGGAAAGATGATCACAATAAACAGCCACTGCGCCAAGTAGAATGCATTCACAAAAGGCATAATCTAAATGTATCGCCAAAATGTCATCAATATTTCCATATAATAGCAAAGACATGATACCACCAAATGCATAGACACTACATTTTTTATCATTAGAGAACAAATGGACATGAGATTGATATGCCGGAAGCATTGGATATAGCATACAGTAATGTAGGCATTTCAGTCAGCACCACAAATACAACACGTTATCAGTTTACACAGCACGGAACACTTCCTTCATGGAACAAAAACATGTATATAAAATGTTACTGGTCTCAAAATGTTTTACAGTGGGCCGGCTTCTTTGGAGCACGTAGAACAAAATACATTTATCTGGAATGTGGAACGATTTCTAAAGGATCACAAGGGAGTTGTGTATGTCTTGTTTACATGTGTATATTAATTGACTATATCGAACTTTACCAGGGTGCACTTTCTTTATTAACAACTTTCAAAATTCTACAACTCTTTTCTCTCTTCTTCTCTCCTAAAGAATATTGTTCCTCTATTCACCTCTTTCCACAATGGTTGTCTTTCCATCTTGCTTTACGTTCATCACAAGGTGATTGAAGGGTCATAAGACTTTATCTTCAACTTAACTACTATCAAATAATTATCAGATTTGAAAAGACACAGTTTTCTTGTATAAAGAGTTCTAAATGAATCTAGAATGTCGATATCACTCTTCTAAATTGGTAAAGTTCCACAATATGGATAAAGCACGTGATTCTGGATCCACTGGTTGCAGATGGGCACATTCTCTGGTAACAATACTAGACATCCATTATATTAAGGGGCAGAAGTAAAAAAACACACTAAATACAAAGTTTTCCGGAGTGATAACCCTTAATCTTGACTAACATAAACAAGGAAAAGAAAAAAAATGAATTAAGCTGATTAGAAAGCAGAGAATGCTTTCTTACATACATACACATTCATTAAGAAATCAAGAAATACAAAACGAATTACATACTTCTTTACTTAAAAAAAAATAAACTGAAATACAGGAAACAGAACCTTCGTTTGTGCTTCGCTTGTATCTTGTAATGCAAACATCTCTGGAGAAATGATGGCTGCAGCAGAAAAACATATGGTATCAGATGCATATATTTGGCTGCTTTGAAAGGTGATAGCAAAGGAAACCTTATGGGAAACTGGCATAGATGGGCATGAGAGGAAAGAAGCTTTACATTTCTTATAGCCCGGCGATGAAGAATATTGTAAAGTTCGACTGGTTTGCAATACACAGAAAGACTTTCTTCAGCTGCAAGAACCTCTTCAGCGGTCAATGGACCCCGAGATTGCTGCCGGCACATCTGATCTGTCGTTCTAGACTGGCTACAGCTGCAACCAATATTTCTGCATCTCAAATGCAAGTAGCATACCAATATTGTTACTTGTCTAATACTACAGAGACCAAGCTTCACATGTGAAGAAACTTAATGAACTGAATGACAACAGAGATCCAGCATAAGCAGAATGGCTTGCATATAGACAGGCTTAACTGAAGATAAATACCTCCAACTCTCACCCATTCTGCAGGCTAATATCCTCTATTAAATGTACCCATAGGACACTACCACAATCTCCTATTTCTTTGTCCCTTCTTTTTTTTCTCGTTTTAAATCTAGTACAATGAACTACGTGTGACATATGGAAACATTCTGCTATGCTTTCTAACTGGATAAAGAAATGGAGAATGCTCAAGTCAAAAGCACGTTAAGATTGTGGAAAGCTAATGCATTTAAGAGCAATTTTTTGGTATATTTGGAGGTTTTCGTCCGCCATGAATACGAAAAATTTAACCAGATACACTATAGAAAATGACAACGCATACGTGGTTTCACGAGCAAGCAAATGCAAGCCTGGCATTCTGAACAGAGAATGTGGAAATACAGTCGGTCATAGCTTCCCAAACCTGACCATGTGTGCCGAGATTCCGCCCGCCGAGCTTCAACAATCGTCAGCTATTCGCCGTTCCTGTGAGAAATCAAGCACCAAATGAGTCGCTTACAACCCAATAACAACGCAAAAACACCAAATAATCATGAACTAGACGCTTCGGGTTAGCGTAGTGATCTAAATTTGAGCTGCGAGAAAGGAATTGCATGCGATAGGGCTTAATTTGTTGGTTTTTGGAATAGGGCTTAATCAAGGAGGAGCTGAGGGCGATGCTAGGGATAGGGTTAGGGTCAGGGTCAGAATTAGGGCTGGAACGATGAGAAGAAGAGAGTGGACGAGGAAGGAGAAAGTACCTGAGAGTGCGCTTTGAGCTGCTGGGGTCTTCGCAAACGCAGCAACTCGCCGCTGATTGAAGAGGAAGAAAAGAGAGAAAAAAATTTGAAATGAAACTGTATTGATTTTGGGGAAAGTTGATCAAAGTTCTTAACTTTGTTCCCAGCTTTCCGAGTTCTTAATTACGGGTTGTGGGGGCTCAGGGACGCTGGACTCTGACCCGGCCCGTTAGGCCGGACGGGGGACTCTGACCCGGCCCGTTAGGTTATCTTTTCTTTTTAAGTGTGAAGTCCATGTGATTCATTAAAGAATTCTTCCCCTCTTCTGCATTTTAGGATCCATATCAGATGTCAGGTTGGAGGATGAAAATCACATTCTCTACCAAACAATCATCAATGAGTTGGAAACACCCCCTCTTCCTCTCTCATATTTCCAAACAATCAGCCCCTTAGACTTCGGGAACAAGGTTTAGTTTTTCAAACTGAGGTTTGACACTGTTTGTAGTTCAAGACATGATTATTAAAATTAGATTACTGCGCACAGATCGGCGGCGGTGGCGAAGAGGAGGGCAACGACTTTGCCTGAGGAGGAGGAGAAAGAAGCAAGAAGGAAGAATAATGGGGAGAGGGGAGCGGCGAAGAAGTGGGGGGAGAAGGGGGCGGCTCTCTCTCGCTGGAAGAAGGAGAGATCTCTCTGGCTCTCTCCCACGCAGAAGAAGACAAACAGACAGACAGGATTTGTGAAGGAATCACGGGAGAAAATCTCAGCTTTAATTAGGTCTTGTTTGAAAATCAAAATGAAGTTTGAGAAACCGGGATTACAGGACCTCCAAGCCCTATGAAATTGAGACCCGAGGAGAAGGGTTAACTCCATTGCTCGATAGAAAGAAAACCCGGTTCATGCTTTGCTGCCTCTCTCCGCTAGCGAAGATAAATTCACAACAAATTGGGTGCTAGGCTTTCTGAATACTCTAGGTAATTTATTCCCGTAAATTATGTGCTTAAGAGCAAGTCTAGGACTACGTGTACTGACTCCTGTGACAATAACTTTTAGATTTTTCCTCCAAACTCAAAAGTGATAACAATCTAGCCAAACATTTAGGTTCTGACTTGTGCTCATAGAAAAATAGCGACTTGAGCTCTGCAAGCCCTTGCTCGGGTTTTGGATCGTTCAAGAAAATCAGAAGAAAAATATTTGTCAGCGCGCTTTGCTTTTTCACGGAAACGCGCACAGCGGGGTCTACCAATGCCTCTTTCTCGTGCAGGCCTGCGGAAACTTCTGGATGAGGGTTTGCTAGTCCACATCAGCAAAAACGTAGGGACCCGCATAATGATAAAACAATTTCAAACTCGTCAGCCAAACTACAATTCGAAAAACACCGACGTAACAAGGTGAGTGTCAGATTTTCCGAGAGGAATTCTTCGATCCAAATAGTCCCAAATAGTCCCAGCATCAAGGAGTTTGACATTTATATCCATTTTCAAATAGCTCCCTCTGAGTATATTAACTAAGCAAAGGCTTACTTTTCTTTAGAAAAGAAAAGATAAAACTACCGCTCAATGAATTGTAATCACAAGCCAATCTAGCAATAGTGTTTCAAATAATAGTAGAAACTCACAAGCAATAGTTATATCCATTTGCTTGTAAATGATAAATAAACCATAGATGAAAATTACAGCTTCGTATGCTCCAAAACAAAATTATCACGTCTTCATCTCTTAGAAGCATACGTCTTCTCTCTTAAAGAAAAACTACAAAAGCGTTGTCTTCTTTTACAAAAATTTAACATCATCGATTCAAGTAAATAAAATGAAAGCTAAGCGTTTGGTAAAAGAGAAGCAAACTTCTCTTTTGCATTTCAATAAACAGCTTGTTGCAAAATATTTTTTGTAGGGTGGCCTTCACATGAGCTCATGTAGAATTTAAGATAAACAAAACACAGAAGGGAAGGATTAGGATTACCTCAGTGGAAGCAGTAGTTGTAACACCCGGATTGGTAAACTCCGGGTTAATAATATTTATCGTAAATTCTTATGATTTTTTTAAACTAATTGTTTCCGTATTAAATAATATTCAGTAATTCATTGTGGAAATCCGGAATGGATTTAAGTTTTTATAAATCATACCGGATTAATGGATATGAAAAATATATGAAAATACACGGATGTATATACTACATGAAATACTCGTATAAATACAGAGTATTGGTGTTTAATCCTAAATTTGATTTTATTAATGGATTGGGAAGATGAAGAAAGAAAAGAAAATATAAATATAAAATAAAATAAATGAGTATGGGAGGTATGGGAGTTATGGGGAGTTGGTGGGAGTAGGTGGGGAAGAGAGTAATTAAAACTCTCACTCTCTCTCTCCTCACTCCCATCTTCTCTTTTTCTCATCTTTTTCTCTCTCTCCCACTCTCCCCCCCCCCCCCTCTCTAGTGGTGGTCGGCGGCGTCGGTGGTGGGGGGGGGGGGGGGGGCGTCAGCCCTCACCATCTCTCTCTCCCCCCATCTCTCTCTCTCTCTCTCTCTCTCTCGGTGGGGCCCTCCGGCGGCCAGGCGGCGGGCGCGCGAGGGCGGCTGCAGCAGCGCACGGTTGCTGCTGCTTCTGCTTATTTGGGTGAAAACCCCAAACGGGTTTGGGTTTTGGGTTTAACCCAAACCCGACTCAATAAGGTAAAATTTCATTTTAGCCCCTGTGAGATTGAAAAATTATTTTGGGGCCCTGAAAAAATTACAAACAGCCCCTTGAAAATTTTCAGTTATTATCTAACCTTTTTGTATTGATTTTGGTTTCCGAACGATATCTTGGCCATCCGAAGTCGGATTCGGACGATCCTTGAGCCATTATGATCGTGAAAATGAAAGCTACACATCTTGTATATCAGTATATGATATTGGGAGTTCAAAATTTATCAGTATACCCGGTGAGTGAAAGTCCTAACTCAAGTATTATTTTCCCAATTCAGAAATAATTATTATTGAGAAACTATTGATGATATTGATCCAGTGGAATTAAAATATTATAGTATTAGAAAGATGATTGTGATATTTATTGTAAAAGCGATTGGGTGTTATGGAACCGAAATCCACTAGGATATCCCGAATGATGAATTACAGATGTGTTATGTATATGTGTGTGAACATAACACGGGTATGATACCAAATCATGACTTTGCTAATTATAATTTGTATAGACATGGTCGTTAAGTGCTGGAACACGTATTAATATGAGTGAACATAGACAAATACCACATGAGTTATACATGTGTGAGTCTCTGAACATAATGTATATGTTGCGAGTATTTATGAGAATTTAGAACCAAATAACTAAACATTGGGCTTTGATAGAATTTGTTTAAGTGTATATCTTCAGCTAATACCATCTACCTGTCTGTGATGAATATTGATGTCACTCAACCTGAAAATCATTAAGTGGGTAACGTCTCCCTCCGATTTTATTAAACACCATGATTGCATGTGTATTGACTATTAAAATAATAATGATGATAGTTAAGTGAAGATTGATATTATATGCAAGTGATGTCCAATCCGTTATGAAAGTAATAATTATGGATAATAAAAATCGGATGATAGTTGGTTAACACTGATATACCCGGTGAGTAGATTAAACAATGATAACGGGAAATCGATCACAGATCATGAATGTTTATTTATAAATAAAAGATAGTGAGAAATCAGTTAAGATAAAAGATCACTTGAGACCCATCAACCATGATTGGATAATTATAGAATCGGTTATGTAGATACTGGTATAAGTAGAATCCGAAGTTGATATTAGAATTGAACTAAGCAAATGGAATAAAAATCTTCTTCAAGTAACTCGATGTAACCGTGATATAGAAAACTCTGTTAAATGGGATATATGTAATTGATAACTCGGATGGGATCAGGATATTTCGGCTAATTAGTAACTGTGAACGTGAACCGATAATGATGGAACTGATCAAAGAAATTGATAATGAACTGAATTAGAGCGACTGAATTCCTAACACTACCGGACATGCTTGATAAATAAATTGAACATCAAAAACTTATTGTTAAGTTAAGTACACGGGATACTTAAATATTATGTAGTATGTTGAGTATTGATCTTGCGAATACTGTTTTCGTATTTGTTGTATTTCATGATATATAACGTGATTTTGTGTATCAACTAGCACCCTTGAGGCAGCAAGGGTCAGCTGATGGCCTACATGTTTATATATTGATTAAGTTGTTAATCAGTAGGAACTAAAAGCGATTGGTTGGATAAATAACTAAGATTTACCGAACCTGATGAGGGGTGAAAAAAATAAAACCTTTGAACCAGAACTCATAATTAGATATTGTACTTTTAGCGATTAATGATTATTAATGAAAAACTACTGAATAAGATCAAGTCTGATGATTATCAGATAATGGGTGACCGATGATGGTGTATAAGTATCAAGTGAGTAATTAAATTAGTCAAACCAGTTAGAGTCAGTATTGGGTAAATCTGACAACTTAACGTTAAATATATCGATTATGATGGATAACTCGATATCAACAAAACAAATACCGATAACATTGAACTAGTATTTTGGTATGCCTACACTATACACCGGAGACTTTCGGGTATCCTTGTAATTGATTTAGTAGAACATCGAAATCCTTTATTAAGCTTGGAAGTCACATCTTTATAGTGACACTGATTATATCTAACCGGTAAGAGTTAGATAATTACCTTAATAATTGAAAGTTTGTAATACGAACGAAAGATTGAGCGTCGCGTCAATGTGATTAGAAATCCAGTGTTAGTAAGTGATATGTGTATAAGTATGTACGCATATGTTGTGCGGTTGAATTCACATGTGAATACAGAGGATAATTCGGCTAGTAATTAACAGAAATAAAGAAAATTGTGAATCATTAACTGCATAACCAGTAATGGTGGAATTAGGGTTAACCTTGGGCCGTACCAAATAAAAGTACTATAATCAGTCTTTGATTGGAATAAAGGATAATTATAATATCAAAAGTATTAATAATTCATGTGATATCAGAATTGTCGCGTAACTATCACTTGTATCAGAAGTGATGAGAAAATTCTAAATTAAATCAAGTTGTAACCAATAGGCAGTCTACCTAAGGATAAAAGAGGCAATTGATGATGAATCCCGGATGTTAACTAAACGATAAAAGGTGAATAAGTATTATGATTAGGAAAAAGCGAATACTGGTACTACGAATTAGAACTTGACCGGTACAAGATTGGAGATCATTAAGTTGAATGCATTATTTGTGCGTTTGGTACTTCTTAAATATGATAAGAATTCCTCAAAACTAACGAATTAAGAAATGAAATCGCATGAACTTGACTGTGTGACACGTCAATATGTATGTGAATGCCCTTATGATAAAAACTGTGCATAAGTATGTATTGATGCCATGTATTGTATTGGAGGAAGGGACCGAGTTTAACCGGAGGTGATCGAAGGGGAGTTTGTTGTTCTGTATTGTATTGGAGGAAGGGATCGGGTTTAACCGGAGGTGATCGAAGGGGAGTATTGTTGTTATTTATTGTATTGAAGGAAGGGACCGGGTTTAACCGGATGTGATCGAAGGGGAGTATTGTTGTTATTTATTATTTCAGAGGAAGGGACTGGGTTGAACCGGAGGTGATCAAAGGGGAATATTGATATTATTTTATTGAACTATGCTTGAATGTATGTTTATGATATCCGGTATATGGATATGATTGTTTATGATATTCGAATTATGGATGTTAATAGGTATGGCACCTAGTATATGCATATGATTGTTTATGATATCCGGTATATGGATATGATTGTTTATGATATCCGAATTACGGATGTTAATAGGTATGGCACCTAGTAGATGCATATGATTGTTTATGATATCCGGTATATGGATATAATCGTTTATGATATCTGAATTACGGATGTTAATAGGTATGACACCTAGTATATGCATATGATTGTTTATGATATCCGGTGTATGGATATGATTGTTTATAATATCCGAATTATGAATGTTAATAGGTATGGCACCTATAGTATATGCATATGGTTGTCTATGACATCGGGTAAATAGATTGTTGTGACATTCAATATATGCATGTGAGTGTCTCGTATTTCTTCATGTATGAACACAATTATAATTGGATACTATCATGGTAGTGTGTGATGTTTTATGTATATTGGGGTAGGTGCAATATTAAACTGTAACTAATCTAATGAGTAAGATTAGGCTCTGCAAGAGTTGTGTCATGACCATGACTATATATGAAATACGAACATGTTACAAACTGAAAACATGAGAGGTGACTATAAGAGACTAACAAATAGGTCAAGTATTGCAAAATCATTGAGATTGTATGTTAATAAAATATTGGTCACGTGTACCTAGAAGAATATATATAGAAAGTATCAGATGATAAAAGGAATCTATGATTCATAAGCTGCAGTGTCAACCATAAGTAGAAAGTATTGAAACTGATTTTTTTTTACATTGCTCAACTGCATAATACTTGAAGTATAATGGTAGTATAAAACAAACTCTATTTTGACTGATTTCATTCACTGAGCTGTTGAGATCACCCCACCATAGATTGATGTTTTCAGGTCCCAGTAAGGCGAAGGTTCAGCTTAGAGCTGAAAGGATGTTCTCCTGAGATAACGTATGTACTTATTGTAGAATGTGATTCTTTTTGTAAACTCTGATATTATTAGTAACTTGAGTTAGATCTAGTGGCAATAAATAGTAATACACTTTGATTAATGGAGATAAATATGGATGATCACAGATTGTATATTGAGTGAATCTTATAAATGATTTTGTGTTAGAATATTTTATCAGGGAAGCACTCTTATGTATATGTTTATTGATGGACCTTGGATGAACTATATGATGAAAATAAGATTAATAAGTAGGCTGATGTTAGCCGAAATTAATTTATAGATATTGAGGTAATTTAACCTGGGACTGTTACAGTAGTGGTAGGCACAATCCCACTCCTTGTTGTCTAGATTCTCGATGGTTGGTGGACGTTATAAGGACGAACACCTTTGAATACATAGTTCAAGTATCCCAACAGAAGTAACTTGTGATTAAGGGAAAAGATATGAGGATTCCTTTTTCTCTGGTGGAAGAAAAACTTCAACTCACATTAAAGTCCTCATGAGTTTATATAATAGTTAGGAGATCGAGTTGTAGAGTGCACAGATTGATCTTCTGAAGATAGACCTCACACAAAGAGGGTACAGAGCTTAAATTTGAAAGGTTACTCTAGAAGAGACTTCAACTATATTATTGAAGTATTTGCTACCAAGTTGTATTTGTCATTCTAAACTATGTTCTTACTAATGTGTTCGTTGAAAAAGGCCTTAAGCTTACACCATAAAGGAAGAAGAAAACTGGTTCTCTTGCATACAAAAATTGCAAAGCTCATCTTATTGAGAGCGACGCAACAACCAATGAGGAATCCACCAATAGAGATAGATACAGCGGAGAAGTACCCACACGATAAGAACAGAGAAATAAGAGAGAAAGCAAGCTAACACAATATTTAACGAGGTTCGGCAATTTGCCTACGTACTCGGGGCAAGAGGCAATAGATTTTATTGAATCAGAAATTAATTACAACTTGTTTCTTACTTTAAGAAATTTTCAAGGGAGATTTTTCAGTGAATTCAATTCATGAAGGCACTAACTCATATTTATAACCAGAGAGTCCTAGGGATTTAAGAAACCTCAATTGAATTCAACCCTAAAATAAAAAAGGGTCCGAATTCTGAAAGGAGAACAGAACGCGTCTGTCGATCGATCGGCCCGGTCGACCGGGACTAACCGAAAGATAGCTCATGACAGTCGGTCGACCATGTCAGTTAACCGATCCTTGGCCATGGTCGACCGAGCGGTCGATCAGGCCATGTCTATGTACGTTGTGCACACCGGTCGACCGGGTGGTCGACTGAGCATGCAACAAGTTCCTGTTCTTACTTCTTTTGACTTTCGATCTCTGTGCTAGTTTTCCCGATGAGATAAAAAAACTCTTTTTATCTCCTCTCTCTCCTTGCAATTCTCCACCCCGGTGAAGATTTTTCAAACCTGAGTCGAACTCCAATGAACACCTGGCAAAATCGACACACGATCTTGGCGAAATCGACACACGATCTCGGCTTGAGCGCTTCGAATGAAATCGAACAGGACCTTAGCGAAATCGACACACAATCTCAACTTGGCCAGCAGCCGAAACTAGTTCCTTCAAAATAAATTACCAGCACACGTACAATTGATTTTCACTGATCTCACCAGATCCAAATTGAGTTTATCGTCGCCACCTGCAACTCTCATCAAATTTCAATATCAATTGTAAGCTTCTAACTTCAGCTCAGCTATCCAAACGGAATGCACTATAAATGCCTTCCCATCACTTCACCGACGAGAAATACCATATGAGTCGACGAACGAACATGTCTCCAACTCAACAACTTAATAGAACTCCATTCCAAATGACCTCAAGAAGAACCTATCATGAGTCAATACTGACTCTCCAACTGACTGGCTCTTTCAGTCTATATGTTGAGCACACCAAATACATCATCGGTTTCAGCAAACTGGATGCACACCCCCTTATGCAAGCTCAACTATTTTCACACCAGAAGATTAAACGTTCATCGAGATCACAACACTTCACCTCTACGTGAAGTCCAACTCTTCACCTCTACGTTAAGTCCAACTCTTCACCTCTACGTGAAGTCCCAGTCAACTTCTCAAGAACCTAAATATACCATATAACTTTATATGGGTTGCATCACCAAATGGCTGCGCCTTTACGGCTGCCTACGGATCAAGCTAACCGTAGTTCATTGAAATAAGCTCCATCAAGCTCAAGCACTTGTGACTGAATCTTCAGTAGTGTACCGACATGGCTGAGTCATATGAATCTTCTTACTACCATCATGGAGAACAACGACCTTCAGCTTGAGCTTATCGCGGTCACAAGCTTGATATTAATGCTTCTTCACCCAGTTTCGTGGTTTTATCTTGGTTCCAGTTGCTGCAATTAATTCAATATCTCATCAATGGCTTCAACCTATTCAGCATCAAAACTGGCTACATGTTCTCCACCTGGTGTCATATCCGAAAAAGTTCTTACTGATACCGAACCAACTGGAGGTGGTAGCATAGCATCAACCTTCACCTGCTGCGATACATCCTTGATATTCGTCCTCTCTACCTGTTGAGAGACGGTAGACTTCAACAAAGAAGTCTCATCAAATATGACATGCTGACTCAACACAATCTTCTTGTTCTCAAGGACCCATAACCTATAGCCTTTCATATTTCTTTGATACCCAAAAACACATTTGCTCGCGGATTCATCTTGCCATCTTTAGCACTAAAGTAGGTTAGACTTTCAAATACCTGCAGCAAACTATAATCTTGAGCAGCTTTTCTAGACCAAACTACCAGTGGAGTTTTACCTCCTATCGCAGTCGATGACAATCCATTTATGAGATGGCTAGCATACACAATCGCCTCAGCCTAAAATGATTTGTCTAATTGTGCATTAGACAACAAATACTGAACCTTCTCCAGCAAGGAACGGTTAATCTCCTTAGCCAACCCATGTAATCCATCTGTGAAGTGAGTACCAATACCAGTGTTCTGACCAAATCGTAGAAATTAGTTCTTGTATCTTTCAACATTATCAATTTGTAGTTTCTTGATCTTCCTACTAGTCTGTTTCTCCATCATATCCTTCCAAATCACCAGCATACATAGGGCTTCAAACCTTTATCTCATGGGATATATCCAACAATTTCTAGATAAGTTATCAATAAAGGAGACAAAGTACCTATGATCTCCAAGCGGTGCAGTCTTAGCAGGTCCCCAAATACTTACGTGAACACAATCAAGAAGACCTTCAGAGTGGTGAGTAGTGGTGCCAAATTTCACTTTCTTCTTATCTAGAACGTCGTGTTCACCCAATTTCAAGTTGCAGGTAGATGCACCTTCCAATGATCCCTTCTTTGCTGGAGCTTACAAAGACTTTTCTCCTTCGTATTCGAGCTTCATCTGTCAGATTTGTGTATAAATATCATCTGAAAAAATAGAAGTCTCCATCTGACCTGTAACTGTACTACCCTTTAAGTAGTAGAGATTGTTCCGGCGGACGCCCTTCATAACCACCATTGAGCCTTTGGTCATCTTGAGAAAATCATCTCGTATAGACACCACAAGACCCAATGCTTCCAAAGTACCAACGGAGATAAGATTTCTTTTGAGTTGAGATACATACCTCACTTCCTTCAATTCTCGTACTATCCCATCATCCATCTTGATACTGTACCCATCCCTTCTATATTACATGGATGATCATCACCCATGACAGTGAAATATCTATCTAGCTTCTCAAAGTTAGATAACCAGTTCCTGTTCGAGCACACATGATTGGTAGCTCCTGTATCTAAGATCCACTCAGCATTATCTGAGCAATCAATAGTAGGGATAGTAACAGAAAAAGAGAACACCGATGAGTCTGAGTCTGATCCATCTGCCTGTGAAGTACTGGCATGAGTACTAACCACCTGTGCGAGATTTGCCTCGGCCTTTGACTCCTTCTTCTTACCTTTGGCCTTTGAACAATCAACCTTCCAGTGCCCTAACTCCTTGCATAAGGCACACTGGTTTTTCTTCAGATCTCTGAAACCTGATCTAGATTTCGATCTTCCCTGATCACCTCTGCCCTTCTGATTGGAACTCCTGCCTTTTACCGCCAACGTCTCTGTTGTTGTGCTCCCTGAAGAAGACAATCTGTCCTGTCTCCTTACTTCATAATTCACAAGAGCAGCAGACACCTCATTGTAGTTAGCGATTTTCTTCTATTGATCAATGTAAGAGTAAAGGTTGCATACTCTTCTTCAGGAAGAGAATTCAATAGAATTACGCCTTATCCTCTTCATCGATCTTCACATCCATATAAATCAGGTCTGTAAAAAGCTTTGTGTAGATATTCATGTGTTTGATGCTTTTCGCCAGGATTTCCCACAGCTGCTTCGCAGATGTTTCATGCAACACATGATACTTGATATCTTGTGTCAAATAAGACCTGATCAAGCCACACACCGTCTGGTTCATTTTGTTCCAATCTTCTTCAGTAGTAGAATCGTGTTTTTTCTCCAACCGTAGAGTGTTTTCAAGGTTTGATGTCGTAAATGCATCCATCACCTCACATTTTCACATATCGAAGTTGTTCTTGCCATCGAACTTCACCATATCAATCCTCAATGGATGTGGATTTAGAATTTCACCATAGATGTACTATCTCCAATCATCTTCTCAACTGATTCCTCAAAGTAATGCGAAAGCAAACGGAGTTAGATCAGACAAACTAGATAAAGATAGGATCTTTACCTCAAAGCAAAACTCTAGAAGAGTTTTCAAAACGATCTACTCCACCGGTTCTGATTCCTTGAGCAATGCAAACACTGTTTTGAGATCGACACACGATCTCACAAACAGTCCCAATGTTGCTCCGAGATTGACACACGATCTCCGCCAAACAACAACAAATGCTCTTGGAACTAACACACGATCTCACGATGAACCTGAGATATTCTGATACCACTTGTTGCGAGCGAGGCAACAACCAATGAGGAATCTACCAATAGAGATAGATGCAGCAGAGAAGTACCCACATGACAAGAACAGAGAAACTAGAGAGAAAGCAAGCCAACACAATATTTAACGAGGTTCGACAATTTGCCTACGTCCTCAAGGCAAGAGGGAGAGAGATTTTATTGATTCAATAATCAATTACAACTTGTTCCTTACTTCAAGAAATTTCCAAGGGAGATTTTTTCAGTGGATTCAATTCATGAGGGCTCTAACTCATATTTATAGTCAGAGAGTCCCATGGATTAGAAAACCCCAATTAGATTCGACCCTAAAATAGAAAGGAGTCTGAATTCTGAAAGGAGAACATAACGTGTCTGTCGGTCGACCGGCCAGTTGACCGGGACCAACCGAGAGATAGCTCATGACAGTCGATCGATCGTGTCAGTCGACCGTTCCTTTACCACGGTCGATCGGGCGGTCGACTGGGCCATGCCTGTGCATGTCATGCACATCAGTCGACCGAGCTCTGTCCTGACATGTAACAAGTTCCTGTTCTTACTCCTTTTGACTTCCGATCTCTATGCTAGTTTTCCCGATGAGATAAAAAACTCCTTTTATCTCCTCTCTCCCTACACATCCAGCTGGTAGCTTCCATACATCTGAACTTGAGTCATTACGTAATACACCTCTAGTAGTGTGCCTTTGCAATTTTAGTTTGAAAAAATCCATTGTTTACCGCCAACGGAGAGATTCAATCTCACAACCTTCTCAAGGGAAAAAGTGTTATACCGCTTGAGACACTTGCTACTATGTTTAGTTCCATGTGTTCAAGGTCTCTCCTAATATGGTGTTAAAGCTAGTTTTAAAAACATTGATCTTTTCTTTCTAAACACATGTTGCTTATAGGCTTGCATTGAGTGCACTTGCACATCCCAAACGCTCTCTGTTGTAGCACCAAGCCCTGGCAATTCTATGCTCTTTTTTACACTATGCACCCCTTGTTACGTCATGTGCAAGTCCCCAGCAAGTGGCATTTCGGTCGGATTTAAGATCTCTGCTCACTCACAGGTCGTCAGCTCGAGCCTTCGCACGCGCGTGACATTGAGTGCCTTCATATGCCTTCATACTATGGTCAAATATCATCATTCCCACCATTAGGTAGCTTTTACCGATTTTTTTTGAATTATACTGTCACGTCCGCTTCCCAAAATAAATCAAAGAATAATAGCAGGAATAAAGAAAGGCAAGAATGCCAGAATAGGTAGAGAGACTCCAGCTTCTCGCAGCATGTACGATCTCAAAAAGACCTGATCAAAGAATAAAACGTTCAATATCTGAACGTGCAAATTCAAGGTCGTCAGAAAGTGACCCAGTGAGTGTATAAAAAAATGAGAAAGTGCTCGTGTATATAAACAGTGTGTACATATTGTAAGTTCACCTAGAGGGGGGGTGAATAGGTGATGGCTAATCTAATGGTCACTTAATGCCAAATAATGCGGAATTAAATACAATTATGACCTAAATGAACTTTTACACTAAACACTATGTATAACACAAGAGTGTTGCCGAATTCCCCGTGAAGGGCTCTGGACAAACTCCTCTAGATTCCCCTGGATATGGGTTGAGGTGCCGCGTTGGCTCTCTTGGTTGAATACAAGTGTTAGCAAACAAACCCAAGCATGTATCAATAAGCACACAAGTATATCAAGCATATAAATAAAAACACAATAATTGAATGCAAGATATAGACAAGGAGATAGAGAGAGAGAGTGAGCAATCGCAAACACAAGGGATTTGTTTCGAGGTTCGAGCACACTTGCTCTACATCCCCGCCTTCGACACACGAAGGATTTCCACTATAAACGATCCCACTGGATCACCCGGTGCCGCAACACCTACAACTCTCGGACTCCCTAGTCCATACACACCGCAAGCCCCACAAGCTTGCCGAGGCCGCACCTCAAACCATAAGAGTTCACACACGAACTCTAAACCACCGCGAACACACTTGTCCGCCTCCTCAAAGTACAAGAATGAAATCTTGGTGATCTAAACACTTTGATCACCAATGAAAGCTCTCACAACACAATCCTATGGATAGATAAGGCAATGGATAGCTCAAGTGATTGTGAGAAAAACAAGGAAAGAATCTATGGTGAAAATTCAAGAAATCTCTTTTATACACTCTTGATAAAACTCTCCTTTTGATTGGAAATATTGGCTCTCAATTTTGTGGAGAAAAACCTCTGAAATGAATAGGAAAAACTGGCTCTAAAAGTCTCCAAAAATCTTATACAAAAACAATGACCAAACCCCTAAATATATAGGCTGCCAAAAACTAGCCGTTGGGGTCTGTCAGACCTGTCGGTCGACCGCCCGGTCGACCGCCAACGGTCAAGAATCCGACCGTTGGAGCCTCCGGTCGACCGCCCGGTCGACCGAAAAGAACAGAGAGCACTGCTCTCATTTCCGGTCGACTGAGTCGGTCGATCGGCTATCTGCCAGGCCAAGGCGTGCACGCTGTGCACGTCGGTCGACCGGTCCGGTCGACCGACTTCAGCACTAGTCGACTAGCAAGGTAGTAGGTCGACTAGCTGAAGCCTGAAAACAGTTTTTCTGGGATTTAAAACTAAGTCTTTTGATTGAAATAAAATCCCATAAATACTTAGAAAATCTATAAAAATAGTTTTGATGTTATACTTTGATAATCAAACATGCTTGCACAAAATTAAGGCATGTTACAAATGTTTTGAACTATTTTTGTAACTTGAAAATATGGCTCAAACTAAAAACAGTATTTTCCAAAACTTGTTTTTCCAAAACATCACCAAATACAAAAACAAGATATTGTAATTCATTTTAAGGCATAATGTGTATGGATATGATCTACTACACAATCAAGATGAAATATCTATGTTTTTGACATTAAGCTCTAAAATCGGTTTTGCTTAAAACATGATACTTGAAACTCCAAAAATCAAAACTATATTTTTTTCAAAATGAAAAGTCTTTTCTAAACTGAAAATTCTTTTATGAAAAGACAATTAAATCAAGAGTGTGTGTGTGATATATACTTGAGCATTCCACCAACTATTCTATCCTTTACATTTTATCTAAAAATAAAAATCTTATACCTAGACACAAGTCTTGATCTTGAAGTCTTCCCTTGAAGTCTTCTCATCTTCTTGACTTGGTCCAAATGCAATCCAACCTCGAACACTAGCTCGTTGGATCAAACCGTGGTAGCTCCAAAACTTGACTTTAAATCCTTTGTTGAAGCTCCACACCTACTAAGATCTTGATCATGAATCTGTCACTAATTAAACACAAGATCATTAGTAAACATAACTACATGAGTTAATCATCATGAAAACTAGAGTAATGGGCCTTTGGGTTAACAATCTCCCCTTTTTGATGATGACAAAACTCATGAAGTTATATATGCATGGATTAAAGTAAAGCTTCAAAGAAGCTCCCCCTTAACTCATGCATAACAAATAAACAATAGATATGCAATGAAAGCACATAAACATGTATGCAAATGAAGGAGATAAATATGCACTCAAGCATAAAACAAATCAAATCCTGTTTCTCCTATTTGCAAAACACAAACATGTATGCATAAACATAAATCCTTTTTCACAAAACATGCATATAATTCCAAAATCTTTCTCCACCTTTTGTTAATCATCAACAAAAGGGTTAAAATGAAAACAAAATTTTTCTCCCCCTTTTTTTGTCATAAACAAATAGATCAATAAGGGGTAAATATAAATCAATCAATAAAGGTTATATACGATATACATTCATGAAGAGGAAGACGCTAAGTTAGCTTCCCTACACATATACATTACATGAAAGAGGGATGACAAGCCCTAATTCACATAACGCATATTATGTAATGCATAAGAGGAGATGTGAAGCTCCCCCTACACACGTGTATCACATAAAGAAGAGTTGTCAAGCTCCCCAATACAAGATACACTCAACATGAATCTATATGTAGAAGAGATGTTAAGCTCTCCTTGCATATAGGCAATACAACTCAAAAATTTTATTTTTCTTAAACAAAATTTTTAAAGGTATCAAAGCTCTTGTAAAGTAAACAAATTTTTAAGATACTAAATTGTAAATAATCATTATTGTAAATCATATTGATACCAATTGAAATTTAACATATATGAAGTTGAAACATATTGATACCAATAGTAAACATATTGATCAAATAATTTTTTTTCATCATAAACTTTGTGCTTAAAAAGTGTGAACTAATTGACATTGTAAGATAAGCACATGAAGATCATATATATGTATGAAAAAAATATACCAATTGACATTGATACATACATATATAATAAAGCAAAAATGAGTATATACCAAAATAATCATATTGATACCAATTGAAATGATCAATGATACCAATTGAAGCAAGGTAAGATCAAGTGTATATCTCATAATAAAATTTGAAGAATAAATAACTAGTTTAAATTAATTTTTGAAAAACTAGTTAAAGATCCTTCAAAATACAATAAATCATATGTTTTTCATAAAGCATACTAAATACATAAAGATTTAGTCACTCTTGGTCTATAAAGCTCAAAATTATCATGAAACAAAGTCATGTATATAAAAATGAGTGTTAAAAGATCATGTAAATAGTATTTTTATGAAAGTAGTCATTGAAGCTCAAAAAGATCATAAGTCACATTTTTAACAAAACAAAAACATGAAAATCAATTTTCATTAATACAATAAACTTCTAGGCATATGTATGATTTATCCAATCCTAACAATACACATACATATTCCAAACATAAAAGAGTCTATTAATAATGTTTGCATGAAGGCAAGAGACTCACGGGTATACATGTATATTTATTAGATTTGAATTAAAAATACATATACATGAAGTAAAGCATAAAATTGGCAAAACAAGTATAAATGAAAGAATCATCAAAACTAGTCTATACATGTGCATATAGTGGGTACAAATGAGCATGAAGTACAATCATATATAAAACAAATGTAGCTCACTATTTGTACATGTATAATACAAGTTTTGATAAAAACTACATCTAAGCATGTTTTTATCACATGAAGCACATAAGAATACAAAACATGAACATGTTATGAATATGATAAATGTAAAGAGCATGTACATAAAAAGTAGGAGTTTAGAGATTGTTACCAACTCCAAAGCTCCAAGCATGGTGGTCTTTCCCACCAAAACCTCCTTGATAGCGGTGCTCCAAATATGTGTCATTTTAGTTCAATTGCACCCACCATCAAGGCACCAATTCTCTCACGTCTTGAGAGATCCCTCACCTACATCAAAAACATGGGGTGGGGGTTTTGGTACCCATATTTTCTTGGGTCCTTGGGGGTTAGCTTTGAAAGGCACCCAAACATTTTTATTTTTAGCAAAATTAAAATGATGCAACTTGTCAAAATAAAATTTTGCTAAATGGCCTTTGCGGCCACAATGTGTACATATGTACACCTTAGTATGCTTATGTGTGTGGGTGTGAGCATGATGTTCAACATAAGCATGATGTGGATGTGCATGAACATGTGGAGTTTGTTTCTTTGAAAACAAAGACTCCAATCTAGTATGATTGAATGCACATGTGCTCAAATTAGAGCTCAAACTATCTATTTTATTTTTCAACATATTTATCTCATTAGAGGTGACATGTAAAGCATGATGAGATATATGATCATTTTTCTTTTTCTTATTACAAACATCTTCTTTTTCTTTTTCACAAATTTTTCTTTTTAAAAACTTATTTTCTTGAAAAACAACTTCCTTTTGTTTTTCCACCAAATCAACTTTATTTTTCAAAATAGTGTTTCCTTCACATAAATCATTCAATTTTGCAAGCAAGAAAACATTCTCATTTTTCAAATCTTTATTTTCTTTTTCTAAGCATGCAACCTTATTTTTAAATGAATCATTTTCATTAAGCATGCAATCAAATTTCTTTTTCAAATTTTTGTTATGTTTTTCTAAACATGCAATGTTACTTCTAAATGAATCATGTTCTTTATGCATGCAAGCAATGTTCTTTTTTAAATTTTTATTTTCTTTCTTAATCATGTCATATTTCTCAAGTAATTTTTGGCAAAATGAAGTGAGCTCATCATATGACATGTCTTCATCATCGGATTCGGTGTTTACCTCAAGGGGGTTATCCCCTTGGACCATATAGCACGCGTTGGAGGTATCGCTTCCAACGTCCGAATCGCTCCCGGCATAATATAGATCCTTTTCGCCAAGAGAGGTGATGATGTTCCAAGCTACAAAAGCCGATTCAACATTAGAAACCCTAGATAGATAATCATCATTTAGGGTGGATTTTAAAGCATGAATGGCTTTTGCATTAGCCTCAAAGTACTTGCTATTATTAATATATGAATCATTAGTGGTAGCAAGATAAACATGTATGCCTAAGGCTTTGAGGTACAATGACATCTTAACATTCCAAATTTGGATGTTAAGAATGTCAAAGGTGGGTGGTGCCATGAAATCCATAGTGTGTGTACAAATATTGTGATTAGCCTAAAAAGAGGATCTTTAACTCTAGGTTGTTAGACCCAAATCAAGAGCACTTGGCTCTGATACCAATTGTAAGTTCACCTAGAGGGGGGTGAATAGGTGATGGCTAATCTAATGGTCACTTAATGCCAAATAATGCGGAATTAAATACAATTATGACCTAAATGAACTTTTACACTAAACAGTATGTATAACACAAGAGTGTTGCCGAATTCCCCGTGAAGGGCTCTGGACAAACTCCTCTAGATTCCCCTGGATATGGGTTGAGGTGCCGCGTTGGCTCTCTTGGTTGAATACAAGTGTTAGCAAACAAACCCAAGCATGTATCAATAAGCACACAAGTATATTAAGCATATAAATATAAACACAATAATTGAATGCAAGATATAGACAAGGAGATAGAGAGAGAGTGAGCAATCGCAAACACAAGGAATTTGTTTCGAGGTTCGAGCACACTTACTCTACATCCCCGCCTTCGACACACGAAGGATTTCCACTATAAACGATCCCACTGGATCACCCGGTGCCGCAACACCTACAACTCTCGGACTCCCTAGTCCGTACACACCGCAAGCCCCACAAGCTTGCCGAGGCTGCACCTCAAACCACAAGAGTTCACACACGAACTCTAAACCACCGCGAACACACTTGTCCGCCTCCTCAAAGTACAAGAATGAAATCTTGGTGATCTAAACACTTTGATCACCAATGAAAGCTCTCACAACACAATCCTATGGATAGATAAGGCAATGGATAGTTCAAGTGATTGTGAGAAAAACAAGGAAAGAATCTATGGTGAAAAACTCAAGAAATCTCTTTTATACACTCTTGATAAAACTCTCCTTTTGATTGGAAATATTGACTCTCAATTTTGTGGAGAAAAACCTCTGAAATGAATAGGAAAAACTGGCTCTAAAAGTCTCCAAAAATCTTATACAAAAACAATGACCAAACCCCCAAATATATAGGCTGCCAAAAACTAGCCGTTGGGGTCTGTCAGACCTGTCGGTCGACCGCCCGGTCGACCGCCAACGGTCAAGAATCCGACCGTTGGAGCCTCCGGTCGACCGAAAAGAACAGAGAGCACTGCTCTCATTTCCGGTCGACTGGGTCGGTCGACCGGCTATCTGCCAGGCCAAGGCGTGCACGCTGTGCACGTCGGTCGACCGACTTCAGCACTAGTCGACTAGCAAGGTAGTAAGTCGACTAGCTGAAGCCTGAAAACAGTTTTTCTGGGATTTAAAACTAAGTCTTTTGATTGAAATAAAATCCCATAAATACTTAGAAAATGTACAAAAATAGTTTTGATGTTATACTTTGATAATCAAACATGCTTGCACAAAATCAAGGCATGTTACAAATGTTTTGAACTATTTTTGTAACTTGAAAATATGGCTCAAACTAAAAACAGTATTTTCCAAAACTTGTTTTTCCAAAACTTGTTTTTCCAAAACATCACCAAATACAAAAATAAGATATTATAATTCATTTTAAGGCATAGTGTGTATGGATATGATCCACTACACAATCAAGATGAAATATCTATGTTTTTGACATTAAGCTCTAAAATCGGTTTGGTTAAAACATGATACTTGAAACTCAAAAAATCAAAACTATATTTTTCCAAAATGAAAAGTCTTTTCTAAACTGAAAATTCTTTTATGAAAAGACAATTAAATCAAGAGTGTGTGCGTGATATATACTTGAGCATTCCACCAACTATTCTATCCTTTACATTTTATCTAAAAACAAAAATCTTATACCTAGACACAAGTCTTGATCTTGAAGTCTTCCCTTGAAGTCTTCTCATCTTCTTGACTTGGTCCAAATGCAATCCAACCTCGAGCACTAGCTCGTTGGATCAAACCGTGGTAGCTCCAAAACTTGACTTTAAATCCTTTGTTGAAGCTCCACACCTACTAAGATCTTGATCATGAATCTGTCACTAATTAAACACAAGATCATTAGTAAACATAACTACATGAGTTAATCATCATCAAAACTAGAGTAATGGTCCTTTGGGCCAACAATATATCACAATACATTGCAAGTAAATAATAACAAAATAATCATGAATGAAATGTAACTGAAAGATAACTGATCACATGATAGTCTTCAGGTAAAAGAATACTACTAATAAAACAGACAACTGATGCTCAAATGTGCAACCTAGTATATGTCACTAGTCTGGTATACAATCCGGTCATGTGTACAGTCATATGTCTACCATAACTTATATGAGTTCAGTTAAGTAAGTACAGCCAATTACAGATCATAATAACATTTTATCATTATTAATTTTGTCAGCGAACATCAGCTGTCACTTGTAATAGACGCATCCCATACTACGCCTACTACATATGTCAATCAGAGCCCTATGTTGTTGAAACTGATCGGTTGAACCAGGCCACGTACATACCCGGGACCACGGTCCAGATGCCTGGCGCTGAACCAGGCCCTACTGCCAGGTAGTCAGTAACAATAAAGTACTTATAGATCACTGTGGAACAATAAACTCACAGTAATACTGTGGAACAATGAACAGATGGGATGTCGTTATCCCCCGGAACTCTGTAGTGAAATCGTAAGGTTGCGCCATCTGTATTCTAGGTCCACCCAAAATACGGACGCTGTCTCCTCCATCAATTTCTTCAATCCCAGTGTAAGTTGTCCATTTACATTATTATCTATTCAATTCAGTTAAATTAGTCAATGTTCATGTTACTTAAAATACTGGGACGATATGATGATAGTAACAGTAACAGTACAGTAACAGTAATCGTATACACGATAAATAGTAATAAGAACAGTGTATAGTAACCGTGTATACGATGAATAGAGTTGTACCGAGCATTATGACCTAATGATACTTTTCTAGTAACTTTCAGTAACATGAACAGTATGGTAGATGTCATGTATAATCAATCAAGTTACTTAAGTGGTATCATGATGTCCATGACCAAGAATTTTATGCAAGGTTTATTAAAAAGGATATAAAAACATTCACAAGGCAATTTATTTTGTATTTAATACATGTAGACGTGAACTAATAACTAACAGGCATGAAATATAATTGAGTTTGATCAATTAATTAAATGTAAAATAATATTTATTGAAATAGATAGGATAAAACACTCACGTGAAATAATATTGAAATACTCAATGAGAAAACAAAGAACACTCACCTGGGTTTGAACACAACTCCAAAGCACTGAAATATTAAGAATCTGATAATTTACATAAATCATTTTAATAAAAAATTTTAGAATTCTTAAAAGAATGTTTTACTTGGGAGTTATAAGGAGTTTTAATCTTGATTAATTGGTTTGGGGGTTATGAATATGGTTCTCTAGATTACATGAATTTAATAGATTAATTTAAACCATTTTATAATTTTCTTTAGATTTCTAAAGGCTCTAAAACAATAAAATCCTTTAACTGGTCTGAATCTAATATTAAGAAAAATGACTTTAAAGTGGGTGATTTAAATTAATTTATATTGCTATTCTTCTAAACAAATTATTGTAGATTGTAGAAGTATTGCAGATTGTTATTATATTTTTCCTTTTTTGATATTTTTAACTAATTGTTTTAATTATTTTTCTACATGTTAACTAGTCTGCATTTTGGGTTTTGTCGTGTGGGTCTGGGTCCAGGAGATGTAGGTCCATGCAAAGCTGGGCTGAAAAGTAGGCCAGTGGGCCTTGCTGTAAATTCTTTTTCTTTCTTTCTTTTTTTTTTTAATCTGCAGTGCCCAGGCCTGCTCCTGTGCAGCCCAGGCCCATGCTCAGGGCCAGCCCAGGCCGGACCAGGCCTGGTCCGGAAATTAATTTTTTTTTTTTGGGGAGCACAGGGCCTGGTGCCCTGTGCTGTCTAGCCCAGCAAGGCCTAGCTTGCCCAGGCTCTGCCCAGGCCCGGCTAGGTTGGCCTGGCCTGGCTCGGCCCGGGCTTGGCCAGACCCTGCCTAGGCCAGGCCGTCCCAGGCTAGCGGGTTTGGTCTGGGTCCAGGCCAGGCCTGCATAGATTTCTTTTTTTTATCTTATAAATCTTAATGATTTGATTAGAAATTTTATAAGTTAATTAGTGTATTAGTTTATCCCTATATTTTTTTATTTATATCATGGGGTATTTGCATGATATTTCAACAAATCTTAATTCATATAATTTATTTATCAAATCTTTGGATGAGATTAAAATTTCACGTAAAAGGGATTAAACATGGTATTTCAATAATTTCTTAACTTATACAAAATCATATTATTAAGATTAATTGAGTAAGATTATAAATGAAATTCGTAAAAAAAATGAATTAAACATTATAAATAATTGCTTAATTGTATGGTAATAATTGTTTAATTCTTGACTTGATACCTAAACTTTGATGCAATGTACAATCAAGTATTCAGGTGCAGAAGAAAAAGGGGATGAATAAAAAAGCATATTCATATTCTTCTCTTTAGTCGTAAGAACTGAGAATTATCCATAAAGATCATTTTACATTCATCCAGGCACCTTAATCTTTCAATGCAAATACAATTTTATTCTTCCTTATCCCACTCGCTGGCTAATCATCCCATTTAATTACAAGCATTTTGATCATGAACAAATAAATTCAGTTTTAAGCTCACAGTTGAACCAATTACTAAATGCATAAAATGTCAGGAACTACAGTTAGGAAAAATCTTAAATTCAACATGAAATTTTCCTAAAATAAAATAATCATAATATATGACCAAAAAGAATCTATTTTCTAATAAACTAAACTCCCTCACTGCAGTTATTTACTAATTCTATGCCATATGTTGGTAACGGACACAGAAAGAAGTAGCAGATCAATCAAATATGGTACACAAAGTTTTACACCCCAATACATATGCTATTATAGTGATCATATGCAAATAGGGTTAGACATAGTCTCCTACTAAATCTAAGAGTTAAATGTTTTACCACTACATAACACATACATTGCACATAGACACATGCCCACACTTAACGAACAGAAAGAGGGAAAGAGAGATACTCACAGTAAGGGAGGATTCAGCCTGGCTGCTCGGCTGTTCGGGTGCAAGTTGGAGGAGGCTGTGGAGGCTGTGCTCGACCTGACATAGTGCTGAAAGGTGTGGAGCTTTAGTTGTGGAAGATGCAGATAAGCGGTGGCGCATATTGAAAGGAGAAGGGTTAAGGTAATGGGTTATGATTAGTTAGGATTTGAGATTTAATTAGTTAGGATTAGGATTGGGTTGTTAAGATTAGGATTATAATAAGATTATGATTTGATTTATTAGGATAAGGATTGGGTTGTTAGGTTAGAATCTTGGATATTGTGTATGAGTATTAATTAAATGGGTTATTGGGTTTAAAGGGTTTCAGGTAAAGGGTTAAAAGGAAATGGGTTAAGCTAATGGGTAAAGGTTTAAAGAATTTGGATTTGATGTGATGATTATGGGGAGTGGGCTTCATGGGTTTTATGAATGAAGAAAGAAAATCCAAAATAAAAGAATACTTGTGAGCTTGGGGTGGGCTTAGCATGAAAAAAACAGATAAATGAATTAAAGAAAAAGAAGAGAAGATGCGTGGGCTTAGTTGATGGGTCATGCTTCATATACAAATAAAAGGATAAAAGTGAAATTTGAGTTGGATGAATTATGGGCTTGCTTCATAGGCTCAAAGAATTAGGCTAGAAAATGAATGAGCAAAAATGAAAATGGAAAAGAAATGATAAAGAAGGAACGAGCTATATGGCAATGGGCACATGGGCTCAAGAAAAAATACAAAAAGGTGAAAAAAAAGAAAAATAAGATCAAATAACAATAATACTAATCACATATAAATAACAATAATTTAATTAATTCATAATAATTAACATGATTAATAACAATTCATATTCCTAACACATAAAATAATAAACAATAATTAAAATAATAGTACATATTTATACATATTAAATATGGTTATCATGTATTACAGAGTACGGGTATTACATATACATAGATGTCATGAGATCTCTGACTCCATTATAGATCATGCTCTTATTAGCATTTGCAGTGCCTCATATTCATTGGAGAAGAATTCAGGTTCTAGCAGTTTCCTAATACGAATATGTTTCTTATTTTAGTTTGGATACAGGTTTCCTATTTATCTGAGGCGGTGTTGATTTGGTTATTGGAGTTTGTGTTGGACTAGTATCATCCTAGGTGCCTATATAAACTCCTTAGGAGTGGCTTTTTGAAGGTGTGTCAAGAACTCAAAAGAATTTTAGATTTCCACCATTAAAAGTTATGAGAGAGAACTTCTTGTAACTCATGTATTTTCTTCTCTGTTTTCAATAAAGATTTCTCCCCTCCTCTCCGTGGACGTAGGCACATTGTCGAACCATATTAAATCTGGTATTCTTTAGTTGTGTAGTGATTTAGTTTCAATTGCTTGCTAGTGGTAGATCTTCTACGCTTTCGCTTCCGCTGCCGAGTCTTCAATTCAGTGTTTTTCTATTGTTTGATTGGTGATAGATCATCAACAATTGGTATCAGAGTGATGGCTAGCAAGATGATCACGACAACCAAGTTCGAGGTAGAGAAATTTGACGGAAAGTCCAACTTCCTATTGTGGAGATGCGAGTAACATCGTTGCTCGTGCATAAGGTCATACACAAGGCCCTACTTGATATTGAGAAGAAATCATCAAAGATGAAGGATGATGAGTGGAACGAATCGACTTTCGCGCAAAAACGATGATCATACTATGCGTATTAGATAAGGTCCTCTACAACGGGATAAACAAGAAGACAACTGCTGGTCTTTAGTGTAGGTTGGGGAGCCTTTACATCACGAAGAGTTTGTCGAACAAGCTCTTCATGAAGAAGCAGTTATAAAGCCTTTAGATAAAGGAAGATATGCCTATTCTATAACATCTAAATGCTTTTAATAAAATTTTAAGTGACTTGTTAGCTCTAGAGGTTAAGATAAAAGAAGAAAACAAAGCCTTCTGTTACTCTCTTCTCTTATATCAAGTTATCACCACTTGACAACCACCATCATGTATGGTAAGGAGACCTTAGAGTTAGAAGATGTCAGGCAGATGCTCCAGAACAATGAGCTGATGAAGAAAATAGATTCTATGAAGGAGGCCTCAGTATTATTTGTCAAGGGCCAGAGGGAAAGATCAAATAGTAGGGGACCCAAAAGGGATCCAGCGGCTTCTAGCAATTTCTCTTACTATTTTTGCAAGAAACCAGGGCACATCAAGTATAAGAAGAAATTGAAGAGGAAAAGCGGCAAAGACTCTGATGGAGCTAGTACTAATGAAAAGTTAGCTCAAGCCGGGATTATCGAAGAAGCAGATGAGGATTCATGTGATGTCTTGACGGCTGAGTCAGGAAAAAGAAAATACTTAGATGCTTGGTTACTTGACTCGGGGTGCACATATCACATGTGCCCAAAAAAAGAGTGGTTCAGTACTTATAAGCCTTATGATGGAGGCTCTGTCTTATTGGAAAACAATGTCCTGTGTAAGACTGTTGCATCGACAACATCCGTATGAGGATGTTTGATGGACAGGTTCGACCCCCCCGAATGTTCGACACGCTCAGATTTAAAGAAGAATCTTCTATTGTTGGGAGCTTTGGAAGCTCTAGGTACAAGTTTTCTGGTGCAGATGGAGGAATCAAAATTACTAAAGGCTCTATGACGATTCTCAAAGGAGAACAGACAACAAACTTGTACAAGTTGACAGGAAGAATTATTGTTGTGATGCTTCAGCATCAATCGAGAAGGAGGATACTACAAGACTTTGGCATATGCATCATGGACACATGAGCGAACGAGATCTTCAAGCTTTACACAAAAGGAGTGCTCTATTATGTATCAAATATTACAACTTGATCTTTATAAATTTTGCATTATGGGTAGGCAACATAAGTAGGCAACATAAATAGCTTTCTCTACATCTCAGCACAAAGACAAAGGGCTTGCTAGATCTCATATACATAGATGTGTGAGGGCCTGAGCCAGCAGCATCTATTGGGGTGCTAGGTACTATGTTACTTTCATAGATGATTTTTCAAGGAAAGTTTGGGCATACTTCTTGAAGCAAAAAAATAGAAGTATTTCAGAAGTTCAAGGAGTAAAAAATAATGGTGGAAAATCAGACGGGCGGAAGGTGAAAGTCTTGAGGTCCGACAATATAGACCAGTATACCTCCAAAAAATTCAAAAACTACTTGGCAAGCAATGACATCAAACACCAGCTAAGTATTTCAGGACGATCAAAACAGAACGGAGTAGCAGAGTACATGAATCAGACACTCACAGAGTATGTCGGTAGTATCAGATTACATGTTAACATGTTAGAAGAATTTTGGGCAGAGACAGTGAATCATGCGAGTTATCTGGTAAACATGTCACCATCAATAACTATTATTCTTCAGATCCCAAAGGAGATATGGCGAGGAGAGTCTATGGATTATTCAGCCTTAAAGATTTTCGATTGACCGACGTATAGTTTGGTTGATAATCAGAAAAAGATCAGACTGGAATCCAAGTCTAAGAAGTGTATCTTTATCGGGTTCACCAAAGGAGTCAAGAATTTTAGACTCTAGGGTCCTGAGAAAAGGAGTGCCTTTACCAACAGAGATGTGATCTTTGAGGAAGAATCAATGTTGAAAGAAAAGTTAGAGAAGGAGGATAAAGTGCAAGGTGAAGCTTCAGACAGTTCGGCAGATACTCAGGAAAAGGTAGTTGGTTCTCAGAGAGCCCTAAAAGGCCTGAAGGGTCAAACTCCTCAGATTCAGATGGAGATGAACATGAGGCTACTTAAAAGCAACCTAGATGTTGAGGCGATCAGTCAGAGTTATGGTGCCACCAACAAGATATGGATGTGAAGATGATCATGTCTCTTCCGCATTAGTAACAGAAATAGGAGATTCCGACAGTTACAGGGAAGCGATCGAGGGAGATGATCACGATAAGTGGATTACATCCATGGAGTAAGAGATGAAGTCTTTGGATAGAAATCAAACATGAAAATTAGCCGATCTTCCAAAGGACTCCAAGGCAATAGATTGTAGATGGGCCTTTCGCAAGAAGGACAATGAGCAGTACAAGATAAAGTTAGTTGCCAAAGGATATGCTCAAAAGGAGGATATTGACTACAATGAGATTTTTTTCCTGTAGTCAAGCATACATCTATTCGGATATTATTGACAATAGTTGTTCAGTTTGATCTAGAGTTAGAGCAAATGGACTTCAAAACATCATTTCTGCACGGTGAGCTGGAGGAGAAAATATACATAAAACAACCTAAAGGATATAATCAGAAAGGTAAAGAAAACAAGGTATGTCTTCTAAAAAAGTCCCTCTATGGACTTAAGCAGTCTCCTAGACAGTGGAACAAGCTGTTCGATTCTTTCATGATAAAGGCCAGATACAACCATGTGAGTCTGATAGTTGTGTCTATTTTAAGCAGAGTGATAATCTGACATATTTGTTGTTATATATAGATGATATGCTGCTTGCTGTGAGAAATAAGACACATTTCAGAAGCTTAAAGTTTAGCTCAAGAAGATATTTGACATGAAAGATTTGGGAGAAGCCAAGAAGATCTTAGGTATGGAGATCACTCTAGACAGAGGCTTAGGCAGACTTTAGCTATCCCAAGAGAACTATGTTCTCAAGGTGTTGAAGAGATTCAACATGGCAGAAGTAAGACCAGACATCACTCTTTTAGAAGGTCACTTTAAATTATCCTCCAAAAGTGTCCACAATCACCAGAAGAGGAGGATAAAATATCTCAAGTACCATATGCTAGTGCGGTAAGATCACTCATGTATGGTATAGTCTGCACTAGTGTAATACCCTTAGTTGATAATATGTATTTGTATCTCTTTTAAAATAATTGTTTGATTTTACTTATTATTTTTTTATTATTATTGGTATTGTTAAATCTTTATTACTAATTATTATTATTGTAGATATTGTTACTATTATTGTTACGTTATGATTATTATTATTCATTATTATTTTTGTTGTTACCACTAATATTGTTGTTATTATTGTTACTAATATTTTTATTAATAACTGGATTTTTGCATGTATTTTAGATGAGCCCACTTTCTCTTCATAATTTTTCTTCTATCCCTCTCATTTCTTATTGGTTTTCAAGCCCATGTTCAAATCTAACCCGTTAGCCCATTAAGAAATACAACCTAATCCCCATAATCCTAACTAACCCAAATCCTAAATCCTAACTTAATCCCCATATAATCTCAACCTATTTCCTATTTTCTCCTCCCCCGTACCCACAGCTGTGCCTTCTCCCCTTGTAAACCCTCAACCCACGCCTCATTCACCACTCTGGTATAACCACCCCGACCTCTCTCCCTGTTGGTCCGCCTCAAGCCTTTTGGCCTCCATGATCATCACCACTCCATAATTGCGCACCTTCACCATGCAACCGAACCCGGAGCCCCCACATCTTCTCCACCTCCCCAAGCTAGCACCATGGCCGAGCCTCCACCTCTTTCATCAGCCGAGCACAGCCCTTTCCCCTGCATTGCAACCAAGCGCACCAGGACCCCCTCCTCATGCTGCCGCCTAGCCTCCTCCAGGCCATGAGCGGTAGCACCACAGGCAGCCCAACACCCTCGTGCCTCACCTCCATGGCCGAGCTCCCAATCCAGTCGCAACCATTGGCCAGGCCCCCAGCACACTCGCAGCAGCCCAACAACTGCCCTTCCTCGCCTCGTGCCTTTCCCTTGCTGCCGAATCCCATCATTAACAGCAGTCCACAACCGAGTTCCCAGCAGCCCATCGTTGAGGCCGTCGACTCATCCGGCGAGCCTCCACGATGCTCCGCGACTCTCCGGTCTCCTCCGCATTGTCGTCTATTCCTCCGACGAGCCATCAACGTTGTCCGTGAGATCCACCGTCGTCGGAGATCGCCCCGAGCACACCCGATGCGTGAGTGCATCCTTTTCCTTCTCCTCCCTGTTTATATTTCATTGGGTGGGTGAGTTTATTAATAGGTATGTATGATTTATAAGGTAGTGTGTGTTGTGAACATGTATGCATTATTATGTGTATTATTGTAGTTGCATGTGCATGGTGATTGTGTGCGTGGGTGTTTAATGGGCATGCATGAGTATTAGTATTTAAACATGTGTGTGTGTGTGTGTGTGTGTGTGTGTGTGTGTGTGTGTGTGTGGGTTTACTTGTATACATATGCATGTGGGTGTATGCACGTGTAACATACACGTATGTGTCCGTATGCATGTGTGGGTGTTTAGCGTGTATATATATTTATATGTATGTGCTGGTTACGTGCTCAGTGATTCAGAACCATTCAGTGAGAACCGGACCCGTTGCAGGAGACCCAGACCCGATTCGGATCTGTGCTCGTTGTGGACCCGATACGCAGGCAATCCAAAAACTGACCCATGGGATGATCCGTAGATCAGTACCAAGTTCATGCAGTGAAGGCCAGACGGCGATTCGGTTCCGAAACCGCGTTATTTCATGTGAGTGTTCGTTCTTGTGTATTTTCTTATTTACAATTGTCGGTATACATTTACCTGTTACACTTATCATTTCATGTGACTTTCTTTTATGTTTTATCAGTTTGGCTACTTGTACTACTTCATGAGACACCCATGATTGCTCACTTTAATTACCTAGTTCATAGGAGCTTGTGTCAGCATCATTTTTTTGTGTTGGTAGATCGTCGTTGTTGGCTTAGGCCTAGTATTGATATACCGTAGACTCTCTTGACCTTATTACTGATATAGCTGTGATAAGTCGTAGAATGAATATACTGTTAATTTTGAGGTTGATGGATCATTAAAAGAGGTTAGAGAACTATACTATGTGAAGTAATTTTCAATCATATTATTTGGTGACATATCTTGATGATAACGAGTGTAATATCCACCATTTTTGGGTATTTGTAAGAATTTGTTTAGAGTCTTGTTCATACTCACAGGCAGGGTTATTAGTCAACTTGCCCTTTTAATAGTCGACTAATACCCCTATTAGTCGACTTATCATACCTCTATAGTCGACTTGGTGACCATCCAGGAAAGTTGTCGACTCTCTGTTTGTTGACTGTAACCTGCACTAGTCGACTTGTCATTTCTTGTAGTCGACTAATATCCTGTATTAGTCGACTTGTCATATCCTTAGTCGACTAGGTGCTTGTTCAGAACTGATGTAGCCTCTGTTGCTGACCAATACTTACTAGTCGACTTACAATATGTATAGTCGACTTATCCTATTTGTTAGTCGACTAACCCACTACCCTAGTCGACTTGCTCCTCCCCTAGTCGATTAACTCTTGTTCTGACTGCTGTTTGAGATTCTTATGGATTGAGGACTTTACCCTTTAGTGATGATTCTTGGTTATAGTTGGATGAATATGGTTTTGAGGAATAGGCATTGATTTAGTTGACCTAACCTGATAGATCTTAGATATATATATATATATATATCTGATATGTTACTTGACTTTGGGATCCTGTGATTGACCTTGATAGAGTGAGAGTGTGTGATAATCTTGATCGAATTGAAATATGAGGATTTGATTATATGTATCAGAACATGTAGTATTTTAGTTATTGGGATTTGGATATATCGATGACTCAGAGAATATATATATTGATGACTTGAGGATCAGAGTAGATTGATAGGGAGAGACTGATTATTGATATATTGAGATAGTGGTTTATTGTACCAGATTAGTAATACGAATTGATACTTGATGTTCACGATTGATTGTATAGAGACTGTTGGTTGATAGATTAGTTACTATTGTATTTTAGTGCAGATGTATATGTGATATTGACCGATTCTAGATTAGACTGTCCATTGATCAATATCTGAATTCGTTATTGTATGGATTCATGTTACTAAAAGTTACTGGGAAAATATTGTGGGACCGTAACACTTTCATTGTTCCATTGTTCTACCGTTTACACGGTAATATTGTTCATATTGTTATTGTTACATTGATATTGCACCGTATCATCCCAGTAATCGAAATAATATGGATATTGATTGTTATAAATGATAATGTAAATTGACAACTTACACTAGGATTGGGAAAATTAATGGAGGAGACAGCGTTTGTATTTTGGGTGGACCTAGGATACAGGTTGCGCAGCCGAGATACGGTTCCACTACAGGGTTCTGGGGATGACTGACATCCCGTATTGTTCATATTGTCATTGTTATTGACACATTGTTATTGTTATTGTTATTGACTACCTAGCGGTAGGACCTGGTTCAGCGCTAGGTGATTGGGCCGTGGCTCCGGGTATGTATGGAACCCACCTAAAGCATGGACAATGTCTCTTCTATTAATTTCAATAAATTTAGGATATTGATTGACACGTGTAGTAGGCGTAGTATGCGATGCGTCTATTACAGGTGGCAATTGGTGTTCGCTAACATAATAAATGATAATGAACTGTTAATGCGTTGTGACTGACCGTAATCACCTGATTGTACATATATATCACTATGATAGACATATGATTGTAACCATGACCAGATTTATATACCCGATTAGTGATATTGCTAGGATACACATCTAGACATCAGTTGTTTGTTTACAGTTATTTTACTTGGCTTTTATCTACACGCTTATTCCTGTTATTATTATTCAGTTGTTTGTTTAGCATGTTATTTAGTTATCTTATGACTGCAGTTTATCTTGTTGTTATTTTGTGCACATTGTTTATATGCATGAGCAGTCCTTTTTACACACACACTCACCAGGTCGCTTTCTGACAACCCTGAATTTGCACGTCCAGATATTGGACGCTTTGTTTCTATTGTGCAGGTGTTCGATGAGACTGTACGCCTTGCGAGGAACTGGACGCTCTTTCTTTTGATTCTGGTATTCTTTTCTTTCTTTATTCTAGCTATTATTTCTGATTCATGTATATAACACTTGGCTTCTATTTTATTCCTTATTTCATTTGAGATCATGTGTAGCATTTATATGTAATATTGCAGTGATCGCTGATTATTATGGTTCAGATTTATAACTTGTTCAGGTTACTTTAGGCTTAGCGTATATATGTGGGGTATTTTTCTCGCGTATATACGTCGCCGACTCTCGTCGCGACTCCGTTTCCGCGTATTTTGGGAAGCGGGGCGTGACAACTAGGCCTGACTTAGCCTATGCAGTTAGTACAGTAAGTCCGTTGATGTCAAATCCAAAAAAGCAACATTGAAAAGTAGTGAAATGGGTGTATAATTTTTATGAGGAACTGCGAGACTAGGCTTAGTGTTTCAGAGATTGGAAACGGGAAAACTTAGGGTACTACAAGGCTATGTTGATGCAAATTATGCGAGAGATCTTAATCAGCGAAGATCTACGATGGGCTATGTGTTCACAGTAGCTGAGTGCGTCAATAGTTGGAAGGCAGAGTTGCAAGATACAGTTGCTTTTTCAACGACATAGGCGGAGTACATGGCTGCAGTTGAGACGTCAAAGGAAGCTTTGTGGTTAAGAGGATTGGTTGAGACATTTAATATCATACAGGATTCAGTTTGGGCTCATTGTGACAGTTAGAGTTTGATTCATCTCGCTAAGAATCATATGTAACACAAGCAGACGAAACACATTGATGTGAGGTATCACAGGATACGTCAGTGGGTCGTGGCTGATAAGGTGATCGATTTGGTAAAGATCAATACGAAGAAGAATCCAGCGGATATGGTGACAAAGATCATCCCGTTGGAGAAGTTCAGAGCACCTCTAAACTTCATCAAGGTTCTCCAAATGTAAAATGGCGAATGGCTCTTGGGATGGAGCCATGTTAAGTCATAAAAGGGGGGAGAAAGGAAGGCAAATGAAACAGAGGTCAATTTCTATGGAGGGACTAAATGAACATGAGTTAAGATGGAGATTGTTTGTATTTGGAGTGTCTCATATTTATTGGAGAAGAATTCAAGTTCTGGCAGTTTCCTAATACAGATCTGTTTCTTGTTTTGATTTGGATACGGGTGTTCTATTTCTGTGAGGCGGTGCTTATTTGGTTGTTGGAGTTTGTGTTGGAGTAGGATCATCTTATATGCCTATATAAACCCATTGGGGGTGGCCTTTTGAAGGGGTGACATTTTAAATTTAAGAGAATTTCAGCTTTTCACCATTGAGAGTTGTGTGTGTGTGAGAGAGAGAGCTTCTTGTAATTCTTGTATTTTCTTCTGTATTTTCAATAAAGATTTCTCCCCTCCTCCCCGTGAATGTAAGCACATTGCCGAACAACGTTAAATCTGGTGTTTTTTAATTGTGTGGTGATTTAGTTTCGATTGCTTGCTAATGGTAGATCTTTTACGCTTCCGCTTCCGCTACCGAGTCTTCAACTTAGTATTTCTCTATTGTTTGATCGGTAGATCATCAACAGCTCTTCATACATATACTTCTTCTTTGGTCATGCCTTGTTTCTTTAATGAAAGCTAGGGGGTTTATTTAACCCAACTTGTATCACAAAATATAAATTTATGTCTATTTAACATTATCCTTGTGCTATACTGTCTGGTGAATGTTCAATCTGGCATCACAAACATTTTCATCATCAGTACTTTTTCTTTTCTGACCTTTGTTTAAAATAGTCATGTTGCATCCATCTATTCTAACTTACTATAACAAAACACGTAATTAACATCCAATATCTAAAGTCTTATTACCATTTATTTTAATTGCATGGACATTTGTGCGTGCTAAAAAGATTCAATATTATGCAAGGTAAAAAAATAACAGTTTTTACTGGCTTAAATATATCCATTAAAGTTGAAAGTAAGTTTTTATCAAAATTTCAATCATATTCAACGATATCTGTAAATTCAATAGCCAATCATTACATGTATTTGTATTGGTATCTTACAAAAAAAAAAGAGTATAATAGTATTGCAGTGGTAAAAAATATGACTCCCCGCAGTATTGTGACACGTGGCAGGTCTGACAAATCATGACATCACGGGTCTCAGGTTTTGTCCAGCAGATATCGCCCGATCCCCTGGCTGCCAGAAGGGTTATAACCACCAGACACGTGAGGCTATGAACTTCAATCCTCTCCAGTCTGGATGACCCTGACCATCACGCACCACGCAAACCAATTACAACTGGGGCGTTTCATGCAATCATGATTGTGGGAATTCAGAGGCGAAAATTTCGGAGGTCACGACTCAGCTTGCTGTCCCTCAGCTATAAAAATCGATCCATTTCCCTTATGCAAGGGATTGAAGGCTAGAGATAGAGTGCTGAGTACCTACTGTAATCTTTTCGCATTAGCGGAATCTCTCTCTTTGCACCGTAATTTTTCCCCACAACAAAATTTTCACGTAATTCTCTAGTATTTACGTTTGATTTACATTCTCGTTTACAATTTGTGTGTAAATAAATTCTCCCGATAAATTTACCGCTACGTGTATATACACTCTCTTTGTACCTCAAAATGTCTCTTACATGTTTGCTCATAAAATTACAAAACCCTACCAACCACTTTGTTAAGAGTCGGAGAGCCCAGACAGAAACGGAAACTTTGCCCGCGGGGCGTCCAAAGCCACGCGTGCAAAAGCTGTGCGGCATTTTGTCGACACACCTAAGAGAACGAATGCATGCCCGCCACGTGTCCGTAGCTCATCTTCCTAATTTTGGCCGGAGCCTCGGGGCCTGCTCACCTTTCTACTCTGCATCTCGCTGTTTGGGTCACTCATCCACACACCAGATCCGCCCTCTGTAGCCTGCCACGTCATCACTCTTTACTGTTGTCAATTTTTATTGGGTGAGTTGGCTGCGCATGTACCTGAACGCCTCTCTGATGAAAAGTTACATAAAAACCCCAAGCTTTTCAACTTTTGCAGCATGGTATATGCAACATTCTTTCCAAATCCCTACCATTTTAACAGTCTTTCTATATTTGCAGATCCACCCCATTTGTGCCCCTACGCAAACCATTTTACTACTTTGTCCGCGTGGGTTAAGCTACAACTGCAAAAGCTGGAAAACTGAGCAGTACTTTTGTGCAAATTTGCCCACAGCTTACTACTAATCGCTCCGTGGACCAAAAAAATGACTCCGATAGGGACCCAAGGCAACTGACAAGGCTGACGTGGCACTAGCCCCAGTCAGCATGGGGGTGGTCAAATTGAGCCTTGAAACAAAGTTAACCCCCTCCATGCATTAACTCTGCGTTGAGCTTGCAAGGCCTCAGCTCCTTTACACATAGCACTTCCCATGCAGACGCAGCCAAATTGGCCCTCTCCATAAATACACACACTCCCCTCTCTCCATGCCCAGTTCACTCAAAAACTTCTCTCTCTCTCGCCAGTCTCAGTTGTAAGAGGAAGCAATGGCAATGCGCAGGGTGATCAGTCCTGCCACTGCAGGCACGGTTGACATGCAGGCACAGACCGTCACCCTGCCCCTCAGCGTGTACCTGGATCTCTGCAGCCAGCACGGGCGTGACGATGAGATGGACGATTTCTTGATGTACACGTACAAGGTGCGACGGTGCCCCAGGACCCGTGCGCACGACTGGACCGAGTGCCCGTACGCCCACCGCGCGGAGAAGGCGCGGCGGAGGGACCCCAGGAAGTTCCCTTACCAAGGGATCGTCTGCCCGGACTTCAAGAATGGCGAGTGCAGCAAGGGGCAGAACTGCGAGTTTGCCCATGGGATCTTTGAGTTCTGGCTCCACCCTACCAGGTAGCACTTACAATTTTGTTTACTTCTTTTTTTATATTAGTTCTCAAAATTAAAACTTGTTTCGTATTATTCACTGTACTTAGGGACTGAGGAATACATAAAGTTGAACACAGTAAAATAAAAAGTTAAAAGGATTCTCGAAAAGTTAATTATAAGTTCTTCTTTCTATCAGAATAATATGACTGCTGTGCTCAATGCTAAACTTGTTGAAGAGATGAAACACAATGAAGGCTTTTTTTTTTTTAAATCAGAGGTTATATCAATCATCAAAAGAAGAATTAGGCCAAAAATTAGAATAAATTCTGAGAAAATGAAACTTTTATGGAAAAGAAGCAAATGAAACACTTTCATAAAAATTCTCGCAGAATCAAGAATGAAGTTTTTATTCTATGTCAAATCATGAATTATTAACTACATCAAATCTCCGAAAAAGTCCCCTAAAATCTTGACACCTTTTATATTAAAATCGAGCTAGAGATAAGAAGATGAACATTATATTGATGGATCGTGAGGGGAGACACTCCTTGTTTCGTTCTGAGTGAGAATTAATTGCATATGTTGGTTGTTGATGGTCTAATCTAATCATAGAGACTAATTTATTGTTGATCGAATTCAGGGGCTAATTGAAAATATGTTTAATTTGAAGAGCTAATATTCTTTTTCATATTAGTTTGCAAGTTAGTCTTTCAAATCATATACTCTTTTTGCACAAGGTCTCTAGTTTAGCTTATGATGATCAATATGTTTTCGAGAACTGTGAATATTCCATTTAAATGAACAAAATTATAAAACCTTACCACTAGTCTTTTGTATTTTCATTTTTCATATTAGTCTCTCAAATTAATCTTGTTTCGTATTAGTCCCTTTAATCTTGATATTTTTTAATAGAGCTGGAGATAAGAAGATGAACATTACATGGATGGATCGTGAAGGAAAACTTCCCTTATTTCATTATGAGTGAGAATTAATGATATATGTTTGTTGTTGATAATCTAATCTAAATAGAGACCCTAATTTATCGTTGATCAACTTGAGGGACTAATATGAAAATATGTTCCCCATATTAGTCTGTAAATTAGTCCTTCAAATCTTATTATTTGCGAACATGGTCCATAATTCAGTATCAACGATGCAATATGTTTTTGAGGAACGTGAAATATTCTATTTAAACTAACAGAATTATGGAGACGTATGTTATATAAAGGTTTCGTACCAAAGTATGCGAGTCCGGGGTTTTGTGCCCACGGAAGGTCTGCTTCTTTGCGCACACCCCAGAGCAGCTTCGGCCAGAGGGGGTGCACCACTGCTCGCGATGCGAGCAACGAGGACGAACAAGCGATTCAGCAGCTGGTGGTGCCACAGTGAACCAGAGAAGGGATGAGGCGGCGACGACGACGATGACAGAGACAACAATGCCGGCGGCGGTGGCGGTGGCTCCTCCATCGATCGGAGGGGCAGGAGGCTCAACGGTGAGGTTTAGATGTGAAGTGGATGAGGCCTACAATGATTTTGATCATCTTCAGTGGGTTGTGGACTTGGTGAATTGGTGATGGATTCAAGGGTGATATTAATTGTTTATAATCAAGTATTTGTAAGTGTAACTATGTTGATTTCTTTTTATAAATGTGAAGATGACTATCTGTTGTATTCAGTTTAGGATTGTGAACTGTAAATATATGGTGTGAGAGTATGGGCTATAGTTTGTGGGCGGTGTCGTGTGTAACGTTTCTTCGATTAATATTTATGTGTTGATAATAGTGTTAATGTAAGAGTTATCTTGTAATTAGTTAAAGGAGTGTGAATCTATCAATGTTGTCTATCTTGTCTTGTCTTGTGTGTTATGTTAATGCTGAAATTGGATAATTGGACCGCTCTAATTAAAGGTCCTTTGTAAATGAGAATTCACAAACTTTCAATTATGTACTTTTAAAACTTGTCTTTTTAGTGACTCTTCAGTTCAAATTTGATTATTTTATAAAGGAGATTTCGTTTCAGCCACCTATATCAAATCATAACTAGGAAAAATACTCAATCACAAAATTTAACTCGCTTCTGCCATCTCTTTTTTTTAAAAAAAAAGGGTGTGCGCCCTCATGTCAAAACAGAAGCGACTTAGGGTAGCATTCCAACGTGTCGAGCTCAGAAGCGTCAAGCTCAGAAACATTGTTGAACATGCTTTAGAGTGATTTAAAAAACTTACATGCTGTAACCCCCTGATCCCTGATGTACATATCACAGTATCAATGTTCGATACGGCGTATAAAGTTGATTTGACCTTCTTGATAATTAGATTGAGCCGATTTCAGTTTCAGATATGATTTTCAATATTTTAGATTTTTCAGAATTTTTTGAAATTTTTCTGGATATTTTGGAAAATCTCCGTAGTCGGTGTCGACCGATACCGATAATCGGCTCTACGATTTTTAATTCACAAATAGAGTTGCATTTTGAAATTTGCTTTCACCTTGTATCTTAAAATCATATTTTCAAGAGGGTATTTTTTGGGAATTTTTATGAATTTATGAAAAATTGGGCCAAACCGTTGTCACCAAGTGTCGGTAATACACTTCAGGATTTTTAACTCACAAACTGGATTTATTTCATGAATCTGATTTCACATTCCTCCTCCATGTAATATTCTCTATTTTCTATATTTTTTGGGAACCATTCGGAGCTGGTCCAATATTGGCCCAATAAAATATAATAAAATATTATTTTTTATATACTCTTTCTTATCTTCTCCTTTCTTCCAGACTTTCCACCCAACCGACATTACTCCACCGCCTAAACCCATCCACCGCCTTCTCTTTATCTTTCCCCCCTTAAATTTCTATCACACATACTTTCTCTTGCAATTCTCCATTCTCTCTCTCTCTCTTCTATCTTTCTCAAACTCTCTCTATTTCTTCCTCTCTCTGTTTTCTGTCTGGCTAAGGAGGTAGACCGTCGATGGCCTTGTTGGCGGCGAGTTGACGCGCCCCGGTGGCCGGCGTGCCACCGGGCACCACTCCCTTCCTTTCTTCTTCTTTTCCTTCTCTTCTTCTTCTTCTTCTTCTTCTTCTTCTTCTTTTTCCTTCTTATTTTCTTCTTCTTCTTCTTCCAATTCTTCTTCTTCTTCACTCTCTCTCCCCGCTTTGTGCGTGGCCCCAGACCGCCGCCGGCGGCCTGAGCGTCGTCGCCGGCCTGGGCGACTGCCGGCGAGGCGGCCAGGCTGGGCCTGGCCGCTGCCCCCTTCCTCCTCCCCTTCTCTCTCTTTAGGTATAAACCCAATTCCCATTCAATTCGAACCCATTAAAACCAATAACCCTCTAACCCGACCCGATAACCCATTAACCCATTACCCATATAACTTAAGTTATGGGTTTGGGTCATCAGATCTAAACCCGACCCGGTATCTTACCAACCCGCATCCAAAACCCAATAAAGGTAATATTATAGAAAACCCCCTGCTAATTTTTATTTTTTGCATTTGAGATATTTTTATTACATATTTAACCTATTTATATGGATTCTAGTATTCGGGCGATATTTGGAGCACCCAGACTCTGACTTGAACGATTCTGGATCCGTTGCGATCGTGGGAAAGAGAGTTACCTTCTCATGGCCAGTTTGTGAGTGTTTTCCTTTTCTAAATTATATTTATTCATGTTTAATATAGTGAGTGATTGCTTTAGTTATGAAATCTTAATTATGAGTTAATCACTAGAAATGTTAATTAATAACTTAACTAGAGAAAAGTCATGTTTTGTAATAAGAATCTACATAATATGTTAGTAAATATAAACAATAAACTAATACTTTCATCTGCTATAAAATATAACTGATAGATTATAAGTAATAGATGATCAATTAAAGGATCACTGGACACAGTCACTTCAAGGACATCTATTATGGTACACAATACTGCTACATGTATACTGATACACGCGCACTCCATTATACTAAATATTGTCACTATTCCATTGTCACCCTTACCGACCCATTGGTACACTGAACACCGTATTGCATGTAAATATCAGTTACACTGGATATCATTATGTCATGTAGTTCTATGTATATGTCTCACTATTACATAAATACTGAGATTCACGACACGATTACTACATGTTTGTGAACTACTGATATACGGATACGCTATTACACGGGATACCGCTATATGGATACTCTGTGCATGTCTTAAACCACTGTAATATATACTCACCGGTCTACATGCATTGATTGTCTATGTATATATGGAGGCTATTTTCTGTACTGAGGCTTAACGTACGTACGTGAGGGTATCTCCGCCCTGCGTATGGACGTCGCCATAACGTCTCCATACCTACGGGATCGGGGCGTTACACATGCCCCCCGCAATATTAAGCTGAGGACTGCGACTTTGATCGCAGTTCTCACAAAAATGTTCTACTTCTGAGTCTTTATTCATGATCGCAGTCCTCATAAAAATCTCACATTTCTGAGTCTTCCCAGTCCTCACAAAAAGACCATGTTTCTTAGTCTTTATAGGACTGTAATCATGATTATGATAGCGATCCATGATCGTAGTCCTCACAAAAAATGTCATGTTTCTGAGTTTTAATAGGACTGCGATCGATCATGATCTTAGGGCTCTTTATTAGGACTGCGGCCATGATTGCAATCCTCACAAAAAATGTCTTATTTTTGAATCTTAATTAAGACTGCGACTATGATCGCAGTCCTTAAAAAAATGTCCTGTTTTTTTAACTTGACTCTCTCCCTGCTATGCGATCGATTGGATTTGATCTCCTCTATCATCTCGAGATTGAGGTCGAATAATTCATGATGCTAAAGCCGCTCGCGGCGAGACTCACCTACAATAAAAAGTACACTTCCTTCAGGCCAAGCGGTGAAGAAAAACGTCTGGATATGAGAAAAGGGTAAAAAAGAGAAACTAAATTATATGAGAAGAAGGATCTGATCTGTCTAATTACTTTTTGCTGACGTGGATGAGGTTGAGACCAAATAAATTATGAAGCTGAGTTTTTTCCTAATTATGTTAGAAATAAGTGTCTGTAGCCAATTTTTTCTTTTCTAAAAGATATCAATTAATACATATTTTTGATATACTAGTTATACTCCCCTCTCTCTGACTTATTCATTTTTGCATATGAATGAAACTCTGATTCATTGAGTGTAGCATAGTGAACATGAAAAAACACACACACACATACAAAAGAAAAATTCACTACAACTACCCATTTTCTTTTATAATTAGGAAAAAAACTCACATTCCTATTTTTATTCACTACAATCTCATCTACGTTAATATAAATTGATTCCTCCCAATCACTATTTCTTTATATATTGTTATTTCTTTTTTTACTCTGCCCCATCGCCCTCGATGTTCCTCTCCTCTCAACCTTGACCCTGACACAGAGTTATTCGCAGATCGATCTGCACAGTCAGGTTACCATGGGGGCTGAAAGAGGGCGGGGAGCCCCCTCCCGAAGGTCTCAGGAGGCGGAGCTCCCGTGCCAATTCTTTTTGGGTTCACCATTTTGTAGATCCTGTTTGTTCATGCTCGTGATACGTTTTTGTTTGTGTTTGTGATCGATGTGATTTTTAGATCTAGAAAGCATTGGGCATTATTCGATGTCGGTAAATGGGGAGTCTACTGATAATGACGATGTTGATATGGAGACTGCGACTATGATAGCAGTCCTTTTATTAATTGAAAATTACATTTTGCAAGGACCGAGATCATTATCGTAGTTTTAATATATATTGACAAATTGTGTTTTTGTGAGGACAGCGAATATAGTTGCAATTCTAATAAAGATTAAAAAAAGTATTTTGTGAGGACTGCGATCATGATCTCTGTCCCTTGATTTTTTAATAAAAATCTTGTGGAATTTGTACCTTTGTCCCTCTCTCAGTTGACGGGTCCATCATTAGGGATGCAAACAGGCCGAGCCAGCGCGCACGGACCCTGCTTGGGTTAGCCCCCAAACTCGAGGCGTGCTCGGGTCTGGGGAACATGACCCATGGTCCGACCGGGCCGAGCCGTACCCGGGCCCTGGCTGACCCGACCCGGGTGCCCAACGGCTATTAATATAGCCGTTCGACCATTTCAGAAGGGTTTGAAATTTTTTATTTACAAAACCCCCCAACGGCTATATTGGCCCAGAATATAGAAGTTCAGGGGGGTTTTGTAAATTTTTTTTTTTGCAAAACCCCCAACGGGTATATTGGCGAGAATTTTATTTTTTTGCCAAAAAAGATTACATTTTAGCTACCCATTCCCCTTTATAGATACTCACTCTTCCACACTTCATTTTATCACCAAAAAATTCTCTAAATCCTCTTAAATTCTCAATAGTTAAATCTTTCAAGTCTCTCAAGTTTTTAAGGATCAAGCTCTCTCAAGCTCTCTCAAGCTTCTCCAAGCTCCCTCAAGCTCTCTCAAGTTCTCTCAAGTGCTCAAACTCTCTTAACCACTTCTCAAGTCCTCAAGTGCTCAAGCTCCCTCTAGCTCTTTCACATTCTGATACTTATACAATTGTCAATTTTAATTTAAAAATAGACGCACATTCTTCATCAGCAAGCACTAGCAATCATTCTTCTTCTAGGTATAATCATAATTTAGATTTGACTAGTCAAGAATGGTATGATTTGCATATTTCTTTACCTGACAATCCAATACTTTCATTCACATAACCGAAAACACCATCCATAGATCTTATTGCTTCTTCTGATCCACCTTTTGCTTTCACTACTGAAGTAGCTAACTTCCATGGCAGAGAGAAAATTTGAGGTTTGAATTTTTTAAAAAAAAAACTATTAATGGAATTAGGAAGGTTGTATGCAAGTTTTGTCCTGATGTTTTTTTATTCTTTTCCAAAAATAGTGGAATCGAGGCACTAACTAAATAGGCATATTAGGGAAAAACATCCCAGAATCAACCACGACAAACACAAAATTCTACTTTTGGTGACACATAATTACTTTTAGTTATAATCATCGAAGAGGTAAAACTAATCTAGCTAAATATTTAATTTAGGTTGAACAACTTTTTAGTTTTGCTAAAAATGAAGTATTTACAAATTTTATTAGAACTACTCATAATCCTAAATATGTCTGTTACGTAAAGATACTATAAGAGCGAAAATGTTCATGGTTGTTGAAGAAAGAAAACAAATTTTAATTGCAACTTTTTCTTCTATGCCACAAAGAGTTTTATTTCTAATTGTTGAAAAGCTCTTAACGGTTTTCATTACATGATTGTTACTGCATACTTTATTAATTCTGATTGGCTTTTAAATAAAAATATTATTAGTTTTAAAAATTTCTTTTTTCTCATAATGGATCTAATCTTAGTCAGACTATTATGAAAGTTGTTAGAGAATTTAGACTTGAGTCTAATTTTTTTCTATTTCAGTTGGTAATGCTAGTAATAATACTGTTACAATTGAGCTTTTAAAAAATCATTTAAAACCGATTTTGAATGAAATTTTTTTCATATTCATTCTGTATGTCACATTATTAACTTGTGTGTACAAGATGGTTTAAAATGTATAGAACTTATATTCACAATTTAAGAAGTACTATTTTATTCATTAGAAGTAGTTTTCTAAGAAGGCAAAATTTTAAACAAAGTTGTTCTAGTACAGCCTTACCAGTTAGAAGTTTACCTCAGGACATAAGGATTCTTGGAACTCAGCATATAATATATTGATGAAAGCTATTCCATTATCGGACTGCAGTAGATATATTTATTTTCACTGAATTGCCAGTTATGTTTATTTCTAAGGATAATTGAAAAATTATTGAAGTACTTTGTGAATTTTTTGAAAAAATTTGAAAGAGTGACAAGATTATTTTCTAGAGTTTATTATCCCACAACTAATTTAGTTTTTTTACGAGTTAACTAAAATTACTGATTTGTTTTATACATATTGAAATGATTATTTGCTTCATGATATTATTGCACTTATGGAAGAAAAATTCAATAAGTATTTAAAGATTTTTTTACTATATTTTATTTTGCTACTATTATCGATTCTCGAATTAAATTTGAAGGATGTAAATATTTACTTGAAAATTTTTATGAAAAAAATGCATTATCCTGATTGTACCCAAGCATGGAAAAATATTGAGCATTCTATAAATAATATGTATGATTTTTATGATTCTCAATTTAGAAATAAACAATCTTCTCAACATGCATCTTCATCTAGGCTTAAAAGTTTTTTATTATCTAGTTTATTAACTGCATCCAAAAGCTCAAAAAGTTCACTCATTGAATGAGCTTCATTATTATTCTACTTGTATTATAACTCCTAAGATTGATGCAGACTCAGAATTTAAAAATTTTGATATTTTGACATGATGAAAATCACATGAATCAACATATTCTATGCTTTTCATTATGAATCGTGATTTACTAACCCTTCTTCCTCTACTATAGTTTCAGAATATGTTTTTAGTACAACTGGACAAGTGCTGACTGATGCGAGAAACCGTCTGGCGTCAGAATCCATCGAGATGAGCATCTGCAAGAAGGATTAGTTCGATGTAGAGGCGAGAAAGCAGAATAAAATAGTAGATGAAATCATTAAAGACTCTGCAGAGGATGAATGAAGAAATTAAGATCTTTTGTATTTGTATTTGTATTAATTTATACTTCAATTTCAATCTATATACTACATTTGTAATTTTATCAATTTATAATTTAATTTTTATTTATATTATTCATTTGTATTTATATCACTTTATCTAATCTATTGGATTGTTAATAAAAAAAATTATATTTGCATTTTACAACTTGTATTAATTTTGTCCACATTTGTCTGATTTTTTAGTAATTTTTTTTAAAAGATTTTTAACTTGTAATTTTTTTAAATAACCCAAGCGGGCCTGGTCGGGTTGCCGGGCCGGTCGGGAAATACGGGTGGGCCAAGCCCGGCTCGGGCTTGGACATGTCGGGCCCAGCCCGTCCCATCCCGTTTCGCTTCCCTATACCATCATTGGCAAGTGGTTGCTTTGCTTTCACTTGCAGAAGTAAGATATCATGAAAAATGATGTATGCTTGGTGGAGTTTGTAATGAAATTAACAACTGTCCGTCAATTTCATTCCTTAAATGTTTTCTCAATTTCAATGGTGTTTTATCCTTTTCTTTAAAATTAGACATAAACTTTGACCTCAAGTTTAATAAAATATCTCTAAAAAATTTTGTTCCATTGTTTTGTTGTGTGGAAATAGAACACGCAACACCAGGAAGAGTCAAGAAAGGGAGACGTCCATAGCTTTGGGATATTGTTGCTAGAAATATTCACATGGAAGAAACCTACAGATTACATGTTTGTTGGAGAATTGTGTTTGCGACAGAACCTACATATTACATGTTTGTTGGAGAATTGTGTTTGCAGCAGTGGGTATGTGACACACATCCTAGTGTTCTTGTTGGACATTGTGGACCGCAATCTTTTTTACTAGATGACTCTAGACATGAAAGGCCAAGTGAAGATCAGAGTTTCTTGCATGCTTGTCTATCTTGATCTATGCTAGAATTGGGCATAATCTGTTCAAGGGACTCATTGAAGAAAGTGTTGCGCCCTCTGGAGGAATTCCATCAACGACACGCCGAACGCTAACATCAGCATGACAACGTCGAGTCAATCTCAACCAATATAGCACAAACTAAATACCAAAGAGAAAGCGATAAACAAATATTTTTTAACGAGCTTTGACAACTTGCCTACATCCTCAGAGCAGAAGGGAGAAGATTTTATTCAAACAATTGAGTTACAAGGGCCACAAGATGATCCAAAAATTTAACTAGAGAAACTACACACTACGTTGTAGAAATCTCACAAACAAACTAACCCTACAACTTGCAATACAATTCACCTCTCAATGTTATTCTCAAGGTTACAAACAATGGGAACAATATCTCTCAATATATAGTCAGAAAATCCACGAAGAAAAGAAAATCAAAAACTCTTAAATCGAACCAGAAATAAAATCAGAATACTAATAGGAAACTAGCACAGACTGACTCGCGGTCGATCGCTAGTTATGCAGTCGCTTGAACATCGTTCTGGATGGTTGGCCCGGTGATTGACTACTAAACCAACTGTGCCTGCATCCTCCTCTGGTTGGTTGACCGACAGTCTGCTATCTCCTCTGCTTTGCATGTCGATCGACCGACCCAACTCCTTTCTTCTGCTTCTATGCTCATGCACGTTGGTTGACCGGGCGGTTAACCGATCTGATGCCTGCGCGTAACCTCCTGTTGCTAATGGCCATGGTCTGCGTCGTTGAGTTTCAAATTTTTTCAGACTATTCAATGAGCTAAAAAACTCTATCAAACAAGTTTTAGATCTTCTCCTCCATAATTCTCCACCTCAGTGAAGATTTGTTAAATCTGAGCCAAACACAACGAATCAACTAATTTTAACTCATCTAATCAGCTGCGTCATTATGGCTGCCTACATACCTCCTGCTCAAGGGATCACGCCAATGTAGTTCATTCAAACGAGCTCCACCGAGCTCAACCAACCAAATCAACCGAAATCAATTCTTCAACAATGAACCCAACCGACTAAGTCATATGAACCTCTTCATCTCGATCACCATGGAATCTTTTCATCTCGATCGCCATGAAGAACAGGGTCTTCAACTTGAGCTTGTCTAACTCACCAACTTAAGATTCACACTTTTCACCCACTATCGTGGATTCATCTTGGTTCCTATAGCTGCAAACATTTAAACATATTCTTCAATGCTTCAACCTGTTCAGCATCCATATCGGCTACATGATCTCCACTCGGTGTCACATCCGGTAAGATCCCAAATGATACTGAATCAATTGGAGATAGTGAAGTAGCATCAACCTCCATCCGCTACCATCCATCATTGATTTTCATCCTCTCTATCTGCTGAGAGATGATAGACTTCAATAATGAAGTCTCATTAAATGTGACATATCTGCTCAACATGATCTTCTTATTTTTAGAGTCCTATGGCTTGTACCCTTTCAAATTTCTTTTGACTCCCTGAAATACAAACTTTTTTACTCGCGAGTTCAACTTGTCATCTTGGCATTGAAGTAGGCCGAGCATCTAAATACTCACAGCAAATCATAGTCTTGAACAGCTTCACCCAACAAATATCCAACAGAGTTTTATATCCTACCACAGTCGACGACAATATATTCATGAGATGGCTAGCATATTCCAAATAAGGTTATAAGTATCGGGTATCAAGATCATATCGGATGGGGTTTGTTCATATCGGATATCGGGGGAGATATTGGGGATACATACACCTATTAGGCATTCATATTGGACACTACATATAATGAAATATTATAACTAAAAGTTGATTTAGTGTCATAGATATCATCTACCAAAAAATGATATAATATGTATACAAAGATGGTAAAAAAATAATGTACATTTGTACGCAGCCATGGGTCATGCAATAAATAAGTTATTTCATGGAATTGAAATATATAATATTAGAAGTTATATAATCTAGTAATCTGAAAATCAATGAACAAAAAAGATAATAAAAGAGTTAAAATCTTTGCGTCTTTTAATTTGAATATCAGACAAACCTGTAAAAAGAAATAACTATTATTAGAAAATACAAAACAAACAATATATTGAATTTAGAAGAAACTCAAGTGAAGAAAAAATAACATCGGGGGGAGATCGTTGCACTCGTCGATGCAAGGGAAGCTTGGAGGGACCAAGGGGAACTTGTCACGCTTGGGGGGAGATCGTCGTGCTCGTCGATTCAAGAAAAGCTCAGAGGGAGCAAGGGGAGCTCGTCGCACTCGGGAAGATATCGTCACGCTGGGGGAATAAAAGGGAGAAAAGCGTCATCACTGCCAATTCACGGAGGAGAAAAATTAGGGTTCGATTTTTATCAAGCCCCAACGATGTAAATAATACTTTATAGTTGAGTAATTGGTCGGGATTGGATTCAATACTGATGAGTTTAAAAAAAAACTCAATTAAAATAAATTCATATTGGCCGATTTTGCACCGACTCATATCAAGCGATATATCGGGCGATATTTTAAATATCGGTCATTTTTTTACTGCAAACGATATGAGCGAACGACTTTCCCATATTGTATCGACAGCGGGCAAAAAAATGAGATATTGGCCGATATCTTGACTGACTCGGCCGATATTTAAAACAATAATTCCAAAACCTCAGCCCAAAATAACTTGTCTAATTGTGCATTAGACAACAAACATCAAATCTTTTTCAGCAAGAAACAATTCATCTCTCTAGCTATCGCATGTTTTCTAACTCTGAAGTGAATAACAATACATTGTTCTGGCCAAGTTGTAAGAATCGATCCTTGTACTTTCAACATGATCAAATTGGTGCACATTGATCTTCCTACCAGTCTGTTTCTCCATCAACTTCTTCTACTTCACGAGTACGAGTAAATCTAGGACTTAAAATCTTGTCTCACAGGGTATACCCAATAACGTCTAGATAGATTATCAACAAAAGAGACAAAGTACCATGGCCTCCAAGTAATGAAGTCTTGATAGGACCCCAAATATCAATGTGAAAAAAATCAAGAAGACCTTTCGAGTGGTGAAGATTGATGCCAAATTTCTCCTTCATCTTCGTGTCAAGAGTACAACGTGCACCAAATTTCAAATTGCAGGTCAATGCACCTTTGAATAATCCTTACTTCATCAAAACTTGCAAAGAATACATACCAACCCGTCCGAGCCTCATCTGTCATAACCTGTTAGAGTCATCTTTCAAATGTTTTGAAGATGCCAAATTTTTATTAACTGCATTATCCTTCAAATAGTACAAGTTATTGCGTCGAATGCCTACCTTCTCCAAGAGTCCCACTCAGGCTCTACTTCTCTAAAGGTCTAACTGAAATCAAATTTTTATTCAACTGAGGTACATACCTCACATCTTTCAACTCTTTTATCATCTCATCAGACAACTTGATGCGAATTGCACTTATCCCTTCAATATGGCATGTGTATCCATCGCCGAACGTCACCAAGTCTCCATTTAGTTTTTCAAAACTAGCAAACCACTCCTATTTAGGACAAACATGGTAGGTAGCACCCTTTCCAAAATCCAATCAGATTTCTTTGAACAACAAATAATATGGGTGATAGAAAGTGAAAATACATATAAGTCAAAATAATTACCATCCGCCATCGCGACATTGGCTTCTGACTTTTGACTCTTTTTTCTTCGTCTTGAGCTTTAGGCAATCAATCTTCCATGTTCTTCTTCTCTGTAGAAAGCACACTGATACTTCTTCAAATATTTACGACCACCAGTTTTGAACTTTTTAAAATCTCCCTTGCCCTTTCTATGACTGACACTCGTCCCCCTTGCAGTCAAAGCCTCTGCTGTTATGCTACTGAAAGAAGACTCCTTGTCTTTTCTCCTTACCTCCTGATTCACAAGTGCAGTCGACGCATCACTATAGCAGAGTGATTGCTTATCATTGATTAAGGTTAAAGCGATGTTCTCATGCTCTTCATTCGGTAGAAAACTCAAAAGAATCAACGCCTTGTCCTCGTCCTTAATCACCTCGTCCACGTTATCTAGGTCTGTAAGAAACTTCATGTAAATGTTCATGTGCTCACCAATAGAGATTCTTTTTCTTCAATTGGAAGCGGTAAAACCTCTTCTTCAAATGCAAACGATTCTCGATACTTTTCGTCAAATACTTACTTTCAAGGATCTTCTAAATCTTTCTCGTGGAAGTCTCATTCATCATATGATACTTGATGTCTTGTATCAAACAAGACCTGATGATGCCACACACCATCCAATTCATCTTATTTCAATCCTTCTCTAAAGTATCCGCTGGTTTCTCTTACAAAAGCAATGTGTCATTCAAATTCAGCGCATCCATCACTTCGCATCTCCATATACCAAAATTGTTTCTGCCATCAAACTTCACCACTCAATCTTTGACTGTTGGATGTTCATTATCTTCACCATGGACTAATTAACCTCGACCATATCTACTATCAAAAATGACAATAACAATGCGATAAACTAAACTAAAATAGATTCAAATAGATAAAGATCAAAACTTCACCTTAAAATGAAACCCTAGATAAGTTTCCGAACTATCTACTCCATCCAGTCCGATCCCAACAAACAATCCAACACTGCTCTGAGATCGACACACGATCTCACGAATAGACCAACATCGCTCTAAGATTGACACACGATCTTCCCGAACAGACCATGATGCTCTTGGGATCGACACACGATCTCAGTCAAACCTGGGATATTCTGATATCACTTGTTGTGCCCTCCGGAGGAATTCCACCAACGATACGCCGAACGCCAAGATCAGCGTGACAACACCGAGTCAATCTCAACCTATATAATACAAAAGAGAAAGCAAGACAAACGATTTTTAATGAGGTTCAACAACTTGCCTACGTCTTTGGAGCAGAAGGGAGAAGATCTTATTCAAACAACTGAGTTATAAGGGTTACAAAGTGATCCGAAAATTCAACTAGAGAAACTACGCACTATGCCGTGGAAATCTCATGTACAAACTAACCCTGAAACTCCCAATACAATTCACCTCTCAGGGTAATAATCAATAAGGACAATACCCTTTAATATATCGTTAGAGAATCCACCAAGAAAAGAAAATCAAAAACTCTGAAATCGGATTAGAAATGAAATCAGAATACTAATAGAAAATTGGCATAGACCAACTCGCGGTCGAGTGAGAGGTCGATCGCTAGTTTTGTGGTCACACAAACATCATTCTAAACGGTCAATTGGGTGGTCAACTGCTAAACCAATTGCGCCCATCCTTCTCTAGTCGTTCGACCGATAATCTCTTGTCTCCTTTGCTTTGCATGCCGGTCGACTGGTCGGTCGACCGACCAACTCCTTTCTTCTTTTTCTATGCACCTCATGTACGTTGACTGCCCGAGCAGTCGACCGACCCGATGCCTGCGCGCGATCTCCGTCCTGCTGATGGCCATGGTCTTCACCGCTAAGATTCAAATTTTCTTTAAACTATATAATGAGTTAAAAATCTCTATCAAACAAGTTTTAGATCTTCTCCCCTACAGAAAGATTTGCGATGAAAGATGTCGTTCCAAAATTGCAGCAGATCAAAATGGACTATTTGTCAGTGTTTCTTATAGTTTGAAGTATGAATACGCTGTTTCATCTCCTCTGAAACGCTAAATTTGGATTGGATTGGCAGTAAAATTTATCATTCTACTAGCGCTTACCTGTGTACATCCACTGTATTAGCGCGCGCGCCCACACACACACACACACACATATTTAATTGTCTGTTTGAAGAAAAATGCTTATGTTATCAGTTTAAGAGATAGTTATGGGAAACTTTTTGCACCTTGATAGCTTGATCAAGTAGTAAGTTTCTTTTCTACATTTGTTTCTTTGTTGTGTGTAACATATTGTAAATACGATGAGTTTGCATCGTTTTTGTTCTTAATTTGAGTTGGATGTTGTTTGTATGGAAATATCTGTTTTTCCAAGTAGCGTCAGTTTTAGGATGTGTAACCCTCATTTCCTAATATACATATGTCAATACTGGTATCTGGTGATGATTTAATCATCCTGATAGTCGGATTGAAGTCATTTCAGCTCAAAATATTATTTTCCATTATTTTAAATTTTTCTGAATTTTTTGAAATATTTTTGAGAATTATTGGAGAAGAATTTCAATTTGGGGTCGATCGGTGCCACAGCTGACTCTGAGATTTTAATTAACAATCGAGGATGAATTTTGAAAATCTGATTTCACAACAATGTTCAGGATGACATCTTCTTTTTTAAAATTTTTGAGGATTTTCCTGAATTAATAGAGTTTAATCCAATAAAATAATATTTAAATATTATTCAAAAAGAAAGAATGAAATTAAAATAAAAATAAAATAAAATAAAAGAAATTAGAAAACCCGCATGTGTAACAAGTTTCGAACCAAGGCCAATGTCATATAAAGTTGATGCTCTAACCAGCTAGCCACTTTGGCTTTTGTGATGAATAGCTAGTTATTTAAACCTTTCTTTGCTTTACCCTTTATTCTTTCAAAATTAGAAAAGGAAACTTCTTTGACCGCTAAGATTCGAACCCATGTCTCATTCCACCACATCCTAACGCCTCCACCACTTCGCAACTTTTATTTGTGGTTAGGGGCCACATGTCGTTTATTTAAGCATTTTCTACTTCATCATCTTCTCCCCCAACTAACAAACGCTCTCTCCCGTGATTCGCTCCATCCTCCCCCACGTCTCCAACTGTTGCTCCTCTTTCTCGTTCATGTCACCCACTCCTCCCCCTCACCCGCACACTCTCCCTCGTTAACTCGAAACCAACTTCTTATAATCTAAAACCAAAAATCCAAATCATATCTAAATCCTAACCAACCCAAATTCTCTTTAATCCAAATCTCGTTTCTTCTCTTCCAAACGCAGCCCAGCATCATCTCCTTCCTCACAAGCCTCCTTCCTGGTGTGCACGAGCTCTGCCGGCGAGAAACACCTCCATCTACCATCATCGATCTCCCCCATCCTGTCCGTGCGCGCTTTCGAGGCATGGCAGCACCATGGCCTCCCGCTCACCTCCTTCAGCCCATGATCGAACTTCCTTCTCTCCTCCTTGGCTGGAGCCCGGGTGTGTCCCTCCGCCGCGTGGTCAGAGCTCCACCTCCTTGCCGTTGATCCTTGGCCTGTCGAGCCCATCATCCCTACGACAGCCCAACAGTACAGAACATGGCCGGTCCCCATGTCCTCCGCAGCGAGCTGCGACACATCCACGACCTCCTCGGAGCACGCGACATCACCTACAGCAACCCCCATCTCCTCCGCGTCCTCCGCCGACGTGCCGGAGCCACGCCGTGATCGGCATGCCATGACAGTGAGTCCCTCACTTCTTTGCTTTTCATTCTTCATCTTATATTCATGCATGGTAGTCGATGGGATATTGTGTTAAATAATGGGTATGATTATATATGTTTGTGGTTTTAATTAATATGCATGCATGCATGCAAAAGTGTGCGTGAGTTGTGTAGAGTGCCAGTGTAGTGCATGTGGATGGGTATGTGTATTAATTTATGTATGGGATTATTTCATGTGTGGGAGCCATTTTCCGTCACCCGTGGGTCGCCGTGGATCACCGTCGATGAGCGCGAACGCACTCACGCCCTTCACGGTGAGATGCTCTATCCAACGATATCCTCCGCGGCCTCCGCCGGAGCCTCCGTCGGGCACGCTACAAGTCACTACATTAATACGTGAGTTCTTTTCTCTCTCCATATATTTCATGTGCATGGTGAGTTTCATTAACGTGCATGCATAAATTATATATGTATATATAATGTGGTGTGTGTGGGTTTTCATATTAATGTGCATGGATAGGTACATGTATTTTGGGTATGTTTATTAGGCGTGGGTCATGTATGTATTAAGGACTAGTATTTAATAGGTTAGGATTTAATTGATGCAAGAATAAAGGGAACTGAGCAAGAGTTTGAATTACCAACGAAAATCTAATTTTAAGATACACAAAGTTGACTCTGTAATGTAAGGTAGAGGTATGTGAAAAATTAAACTAATATTGCCTAGTGTGCAATTAGACTTTTTGACCAACTTTATCCTAGTAGGAATTTGCTTATTCCGGTATTACTTTGAATGGTGGATACCAATTCCAGTTATTTTTGAGTTTGGTGCTTAGGGGTAAATTAACATTTTCAGTATTGTATAACTAGCATCCTGTGGGTGTACACGTGTGTGTATGCAATGTGTGGCGTGCATGCATGGGTAAATTGTGAGTGTGATGTGTGTATGTTAATTCCCCTCCCTCTCTGTGTATTTGGTTGCATGAGACAGTGTTACGGAGCCGCCCATGAGATTCAGACCCAGACCCGATCCGGATTCATGTTCACTGTGGACCGGATACAATGACGATTTGAAGACCGATCCATGGGATGATCCGTAGATCAGTACTGATTCGTACAGTGAAGACCAGACGGTGATTTGGTTCCGAAACTGCATTATTTTATGTGAGTGTTTGCTTTTATCTAAATTCTTTATTTATCGTTGTTTACATGTATGTATGTCTTGCATTTATCATTTCATGTGATTATTTGATGTATTTTACCAATGTGATTACCTGTATCGCTTCACGAGACATCAGTGCACATTCATCATATTTATTTTGCTAATCCGAGTATTTATTAGTGTCATTTCATGTGTAGCTATTTACCATTATTGATCTAGGACTAGTTTAGGCATATCTTATACTGTGATTTTGTTCGATCTATTGATCAGTTGACCTACTTCATATTTGAGGATAGAGGAATGATCTTATGCATACCATTTGTCGGTAGTTGTTGGTGATTATTTCAGATTAGAACTTCTGTGGATATTGAGAAAGTATTAGATATGATATTGCTTTAACCGATAGACTGATCTACCGATACTTGAATTGATATTGACATAATTAGAGTTGGAGTTGACCTGAATTGATGAATTTGATTAGTGGACTCGATGGTGATGGACTTGATCTTGGGTTAGGGAGTAGGCGTTGATTGGGTTAACCTGAGCTAGTGCATGTAGGAACATAATTAGTTAGTTACTTAGATTTTCTGAATCTTGTGGTTTAGCTTAATATAAGTGGGAATACATGATGATTTTAATCAGATTAGACAATGATGATTAGTTAAATATACATAATTATGTATTTGATATGCTGGGACCCGAATATATCGGTGATTTGCAGTTATTCCTCGTGATTGCAGTTATTCAGTTGTAGAGATAAAGCTATAGTAGGAGCGATTTTATTGATATCGGTGACCACACTTTTATATATCTTGGAGTTTGATAACAGTTATTATTTGATCTCAGTTATTGGTGGTTATAGGATTAGAACAGATTGGTATCGAGGAGAGGACTAATTACCGATTCATTGAGATGGTGGTTTACCGTATTGGATTACGCTGATATGAACTGATACTTAATGATTCATGATGATTGTATTGAGACTATAAGTTGATGGATCAGTTACTGATATCTCTTTAGTACGGATGGATGAGATTATGATCAGCTTTAGTTGAGACTGCTTATTGAGCAGTAGCAGGACTGTTACTATATAAATTCATGTTACTGAAAGTTACTGGGACAAGATTGTTTGACCGTAACACCCGGTACAGTCCTATTGTTCATCGTATACACGGTTACTGTTACTGTTCACTGTTACTGATATTGTTCATCGTGTATACGATTACTGATTGATTGTTACTGTACTGTTATCGTTACTGTACTGTTATCGTTACTGTCACCATATCGTTCCAGTATTCTAGGTAACATGGATATTGACTGACTTAACTGAATTAAATAATAAAGTAATTGAATAACTTACACTGGGATTGAAGAAATTGATGGAGACAACGTCTGTTTTTGGGTGGACCTAGGATACAAGTTGTGCAGCCGACTGAGGGTTCCACTGTAGGGTTCCATGGGGATGACTGACATCCCATCTGTACTGTTATTGTTCCACTATTTTCACAATGAGATTACTGTTACTGAGTACCTAGCGGTATGGCCTGGTTCAGCGCCAGGAAACTGAGGCCGTGGTCCCGGGTATGTACGAGACCCACCTAAAGCATGTATAATGTTTCTTCTATTAATTTCAATAACTTAGAACCCTGATTGATATGTGTAGTAGGCGTAGTATGGGATGCGCCTATTACAGGTGGCAATTGGTGTTCGCTGACATAATAAATGATAATGAAATGTTTTAATGTATTGTGACTGACCGTAATCACCTGATTGTATATATAGATAAGCTATGATAGACATATGTTTGTACACATGACCAGAATTGTATACCATACTAGTGACATGCTAGGTTACACATTTAGACATTAGTCATTCCCCGTTATCATGACATCAGTTATTGTTTACAGTTATTTTACTTGTCTTTTATCTGCACGCTTATTCATGTTATTGTTATTCAGTTGCTTGTTTATCATGTTACTTAGTTATCTTATGTCTGCAATTATTCTTATTACTATTTTATGCACATTGTTATATGCACGAGTTCTCCTCTTTACACACACACTCACTAGGTCGCTTTCTGACGACCCTGAATTTGCACGTCCAGATATTGGACGCTTTATTTCTATTGTTCAGGTGTTCGTTGAGATCGTACGCTTCGCGAAAAGCTAGAGCTTCTCCCTATTCGATTCTGGTACTCTTTCCTTTCTTTATTCCTGCTATTATTTTTGATTCATGTATATCACACTTGACTCTTATTCCATTCCTTATTTCATTTGAGATCATGTGTACATATTTATATGTCATATTGCAGTGATTATTGATTGATTATGGTTCAGATTTATAGCTTGTTCTGGGTACTTTAGGCTTAGCGTGTATACGTGGGGTATTTTTCTCGTGTACATACGTCGCCGACTCTCGTCGCGACCCCGTTTTCACGTATTTCTACTTTTCTTTACAATGATGTATTTCTTTTTTTTTTCTTTTTTGGGCCTGATTTTCTCATATTTCATTTGTTCCTTGCTTCATTTGCAAATTGCACAAGTCAATTTGTTAGTACACAAATGAAGAAATTAATAACTCCCTCCTTTCAAGTAGAGTTTGAGGTGGGTAGGAGGTGTCTACGAGAGCTCCAACGAGCTGACCTTATTTGAGTTCGACCTTATTCAAAGATGAAGACGGTGGTTTTGCAATATGAATGTTGAAAGATAAACTCAAACAAAGTCCCTTGGAGTTCCCAATACAATATTAATTAAGGAGATGAGAGGACAAATGCATTATGTAGTTTGTAATTACCAAGAGTCATTGTGAGGAAGTTTAAGAGTCATTGTGTGTGGAATTCTAATGTGTGTGGAATCTCAAGAGTCATTAGGAGTCTATAAATAGTATTGTCATCCTTGAATGAAATGAGTGAGCAAGAGTTTGATAGAAAAGAAATTTTTGTGTTCTTGCTCCTTGCTCCTCCTCCTCATATTTCTAGTTCTTCTTGTGCTAACAAATTGGTATCAGAGCAAGGTGAAGCTTGAAGCTTCTTTGGGAGGTGATTCCCATTGTGAAGCTTGAAGCTTGAACCAAGGTGAAGCTTGAAGCTTCTTTGGGAGGTGATTCCCATTGTGAAGCTTGAAGCTTGAAGCAAGAAGCTTGAAGCTTCTTTGGGAGGTGATTCCCATTGTGAAGCTTGAAGCTTGAAGCTTGGAGAAGACCGCCCCTACCACTTCGTACAAGTGCTGAAGGCGAAGGCGAGTACAAGTGCTAAAGGTGAAGGCGAAGACAAGTTGCCGAAGGCGAAGTTAAGTGCGAAGGCGAAACTAAGTACCGAAAGCAAAGACAAGTGCTGAAGGTGAAGACCGTCGGTGACAGCCATGGCAAATTCCGGAGTACACCGCTGGAAAAAAAGCCTACACCGCTGGAGCAGATGCCGCTACCACGCCTCACAAAGACGAACTATGACAATTGGAGCATTCAGATGCGGGTGTTGCTTGGTGCACAAGACGCGTGGGAAGTAGTTGAGAACGGCTACACAGAGCCGGCTACTACTGATAACATGACGCCGAATCAGTTAAAGGCGTTGAAAGAAACGCGCACGAAAGACAAGACCGCTCTCTACTTCTTATTCCAAGCGGTAGATGAGTCGGGGTTCGAGAAGATTGCTAGTGCGGCAACTTCGAAGGAGGCATGGGAGATTTTGCAAAAAGTCTTCAAAGGCGCCGACCGTGTTAAACAAGTGCGGCTTCAAACTCTACGAGGTGAATTGGAGGCCATGAAAATGAAGGAGTCAGAAGGAGTATCTGACTACATCACGCGTGTACAAACGGTGGTGAATCAACTCAAACGCAATGGAAAAACCATAACCGATTCAAGGGTCGTGGAGAAGATTCTGCGGTCATTGACCGAGAATTTCGAAAATGTTGTATGCGCAATTGAGGAGTCGAAGAATCTGGAGGAGATGACCATAGATGATCTCGCCGGTTCTCTCGAGGCGCATGAGCAACGGAAGAAGAAGAAACAAGATCTGCTCGAAGAGGCCTTACAATCTAAGGCAACTATCAAGGAGGACAAGACGATGTATGCCCAGCAAAACTGGCGTGGTCGAGGACGCAACCGTGGAGGTCGTGGTCACAGTAGAGGCTGCGGACGCGGAGACAACTCGAAAGAAAAGGACCAGCCAAGCCAACAAATTGGCGTGGTCAAGGACGCGGTCGTGGTAGAGGCGGCCGGTCAAATCGTCAAAATGTCCAGTGCTACAAATGCGGCAAATATGGACACTACGCAAAAGAGTGCTACTCCAACAAAAAGATAGAAGAAAATGCGAAACTAGTCACGGAAGAGAAGATAAGAGACGATAGTGTTCTCATGATGGCCTATAAAGACATTATTCCTGATAGCGACTCGGTCTGGTATCTCGATACAGGCGCTAGCAATCACATGAGTGGGCACAAACATCTCTTTATGGAGATCCAAGAGATAGAAGATAGGCACGTGTCATTTGGAGATGCGTCGAAGGTTCAAGTCAAAGGCCGAGGAAAAATACGCTTTTCTCAAAAGGATGGCAAAGAAGGGACAATTGAGGATGTCTACTATGTGCCTGACATGAAAAGTAATATCCTTAGCATGGGCCAACTATTAGAGAAGGGATATTCGATCTTCATGAAAGATCGAATGTTACACTTGAAGGACAAAGGAGGCCGGTTACTTGCACGAGTGGAGATGGCCAAGAATCGGATGTTCAAACTCAACTTGAGAAGTGTGCGAGAAAGGTGCTTGTAAGTCAATATGGATGACAAGTCTCGTTGTGGCACTTGCGGTTCGGACACTTACATTATGGCGGCCTAACAGAATTAGCAAAGAAGCATATGGTCCAAGGGTTACCAGATATGGACTACACCAAGAAATTTTGCGAAGGGTGTGTACTTGGCAAGCAAACAAGGAATATTTTTCAGAAAAGGGCGGAATATCGTGCAAGGAGTTCTCTCGAGTTGGTACATACCGATATATGTGGCCCGATCACACCTAAGTCATTCAGTGAGAAGAGGTACTTTATCACCTTTATTGACGACAACATAAGGAAGATTTGGGTTTACTTCATGAAAGAAAAGTCCGAGGCACTCGAGGTGTTCAAGAAATTTAAGATGCAAGTAGAGAAGACAATTGGTCTTTATATCAAGGCCTTACAATCAGACAGAGGCGGAGAGTACATGTCAACTGCTTTCAAAAGCTACTGCGAGGAACAAGGAATCAGAAGATTCTTGACTGCACCATACTCACCTCAGCAAAATGGTGTGGCCGAGAGGAAAAACCGGACTATTCTTGATATGGTTCGATCGATGTTGAAGAGCAAAAACATGCCAAAAGAATTTTGGGCAGAAGCGGTGCAATGTGCTGTGTATGTGCAAAATCGGTGCCCACATGCGAAGATGGGAGATCAAACACCCCAGGAAGCTTGGAGCGGACGAAAACCAACCGTATCACATTTGAGAGTATTCGGTAGTGTGGCCTATGCGCACGTACCGGATCAAAGAAGAACCAAGCTAGATGACAAGAGTAAGAAGTACGTGTTCATCGGGTATGACGAGAAGACAAAAGCTTTCAAGTTATTCGACCCAATCAAAGAAAAGGTGGTTGTAAGCCGAGATGTGCAAGTGAATGAAGAAAGCGCATGGGATTGGAACAACAAAAAAGAGGTGACGCAGGAGGAAGAAATAGAAGAATCAACCTCTGCACCGATAATCAAACAGACAAGCCCTCCGACATCTGATGATGAAGAAGAACCAAGATAACCGAAGATGCGAAGCTTGCAAGATCTATACGAGACAACAAGCGAAGTACACTTGGTATGTCTTCTAGCGGATGCTGAGAATATCACTTTTGAAGAAGCAGTGAGAGATAAGAAATGGCAAGCCGCGATGGATGAAGAAATAAGTGCTATTGAAAGAAATGAAACTTGGGAGTTGGTGGAGCTGCCGAAAGGACATCAACCCATAGGAGTAAAATGGGTGCATAAGAAAAAGATGAATGCCCAAGGTGAGATAGAAAGATATAAGGCACGTCTAGTAGCAAAAGGCTATAGACAAAAGGCTGGGATTGATTATGATGAAGTCTTTGCTCCAGTCGCGAGGATGGAGACAATTCGGCTTCTTATATCCCAAACAGCACAATTCAAGTGGCCAATCTATCAAATGGACGTGAAGTCAGCATTTTTAAATGGTGTGCTTGAAGAAGAAGTATATGTGGAGCAACCTCCTGGATACATGAAAGCCGGGAAGGAGAAAAAAGTGTTGAAGTTAAAGAAGGCGCTATATGGGCTGAAGCAAGCGCCGCGAGCATGGAATACCCGAATCGACACCTACCTCAAAGGGAACAGGTTCATGCAATGTCCTCATGAGCATGCATTATATGTGAAGAAGAAAAAAGGTAACTTGCTGTTTGTTGCTCTTTATGTTGATGATCTCATATTCATGGGGAATAATGAGGAGATGATAAAAGACTTCAAAGAAGCGATGACTCGGGAGTTCGAGATGACAGATTTGGGGCTGATGAAGTATTTTCTTGGTCTTGAGGTTAAGCAAGGAAAATCGAGAATATTTGTGTCTCAAGAGGCGTATGCAAAAGACATTTTGAAGAAAAACAAGATGGAAGATTGCAACCCCGGTAGCAACACCGATGGAACTTGGTGCGAAACTCTCAAAATTTGATGAAGGAGATCGAGTGGATGCAAACAAATACCGGAGCTTAGTTGGGAGCCTACGGTATCTCACATGCACAAGGCCTGACATTGCATATAGTGTCGGGATAGTGAGTCGGTTCATGGAGGAACCGAAATACTCACATTTGAAGGCTATCAAGAGGATTCTTCGATACATTCGAGGAACTGTATCACTCGGGTTATTCTACTCGGAGACACATGAATACAAACTGGTGGGTTACTCCGACAGTGATTGGTGCGGAGATATAGATGATCGGAAAAGCACATCGGGATATGTGTTTTATATGGGAGACACAGCTTTCACATGGGTCTCAAAGAAGCAGCCAATAGTAACCTTATCAACATGCGAAGCAGAATATGTGGCAACATCATGGTGCGTGTGTCACGCAATCTGGCTGAGAAATTTGCTATGTGAGCTAAACTCCAGCAAAACGAAGCGACCGAAATACGAGTTGACAACAAATCAGTCTGACTGAGAAATTTGCTATGTGAGCTAAAACTCCAGCAAAACGAAGCGACCGAAATACTAGTTGACAACAAATCAGCAATTGAGTTGGCAAAGAATCCGGTGCACCATGAAAGGAGTAAACATATAGATGTTCGTTTTCATTTCATACGGGAACATGTGAAGAAAGGTAAAGTGCGACTGAGTCACGTTGCGAGTCGTGATCAAGTGGCAGATATCTTTACAAAGCCGCTACCAACAGCGCTATTCGAAAATTGCAAGAAGATGATTGGAATGAAGGATGAAAAATGTTTGAGTTTAAGGGAGGAATTTGTTGAAAGATAAACTCAAACAAAGTCCCTTGGAGTTCCCAATACAATATTAATTAAGGAGATGAGAGGACAAATGCATTATGTAGTTTGTAATTACCAAGAGTCATTGTGAGGAAGTTTAAGAGTCATTGTGTGTGGAATTCCAATGTGTGTGGAATCTCAAGAGTCATTAGGAGTCTATAAATAGTGTTGTCATCCTTGAATGAAATGAGTGAGTAAGAGTTTGATAGAAAAGAAATTTTGTGTTCTTGCTCCTTGCTCCTCCTCATATTTCTAGTTCTTCTTGTGCTAACAACGAAGAGTTTATAGCTGTATCCGGATTCATGTCTGGAGCAATCCAAAACAAAGCAGGTAGAATTTTGTAGCCTTTTTACTGAGTTAACATTCACAGTCTTATCCAAAGATGAATGATTGGTCTGCTTTGCTTTTTCTGGTATCCATCAACTTCATTCAGACAAAGTCATGTGGAATTTGTTATCTCAATCCGTCTATTAAATGCTGAAGGCTGAACTGTCCATTACTTGCATTGCTTACAATCTATCTAAGCTTCAATGGAGTTCTATCCCTTTTCTCTTGTGTCCGTTCATTGTTTGACAAAGTCCTGTGGAATTTGTTATCTCAATCCGTCTATTAAATGCTGAAGGCTGAACTGTCCATTACTTGCATTGCTTACAATCTATCTAAGCTTCAATGGAGTTCTATCCCTTTTCTCTTGTGTCCGTTCATTGTTTGACAAAGTCCTGTGGAATTTGTTTCCTCCGTCCCTCTCTCAGTTTAAAGGCTCATCAATTGCGAGTGGTCTGCTATGCTTTCATTTTGGCAAAGTTGTGGAATTAGATGCTTCAATCCCTCTCTCAGTTGACAAAGTCCATCACTTGCAAGTGATCTGGGCTTGTGACTCCTGTGGAATTTGTCACCTCAGTTCCTCTCTCAGTTGACAAGTCAATCGCTTGCTGACTAAATCTTGTGGAATTTTCTTTCATTTGCAGAAGTTAGATACTGCTATAAATGCAGAATGCTTGTTGAAGCTTGTTATGAAATCAAGAACTGTCCATCACTTGCTTTCCTTACAATCTATCTCAGCTTCAATGAACTTTCATCCCTTTCTCTTTGCAGCCTTGCATTTGGTGCTCCTGTTGTTTCCCTCAGTCTTATCGGCTGAGCATAACAACTTCACCGATCTCACCGCACTGCTGGCCTTCAAGGCCCGCATCAGCGATCCCTACAACATTCTGTCCACCAACTGGACTGCCAACACCTCCTTCTGCAGCTGGAGTGGGATCTCATGCAGCCGTCGACGGCAAAGAGTCGTCGCTCTTAACATTGTTAACTTGCCGCTCTACGGAACAATTGCCCCACAGATTGCAAACCTTTCCTTTCTATCATACCTCAAACTCAGAAACAACAGTCTTGTTGGCCCCATTCCTCACTCTATTGCGCTGATGCCTCGCCTCAAGCAACTCAATCTCTCAATGAATCACCTGTCGGGTTCTATACCGTCAGCCATTTTCAACATGTCTTTGCTAACTACACTATCCTTGCTCACAACAATCTATCTGGAACTCTCCCCTCGAATCTTACCTTCATTGATTCAATGCTTCCTCAGATTCAAAATCTCAGCCTGTCAAGTAATCATCTCACTGGAAACATACCATTTGGACTTTCTCATTGCTATCATCTTTGTATGCTCTCCTCGTCTTATAACCAGTTAAGCGGAAACATTCCTTCAGAGCTTGGGAATTTGAAGCAGCTTAGCCTTCTGTTTCTTGGAGTGAACAATCTCACAGGTGAAATACCAGCTTCTTTGGGCAACCTTACAAATCTGCTTATATTGGATATCAGCGAAAACACTATCCATGGGCGTATTCCTGAGGAGTTGGGTGGTCTTTCGAATCTTCAAGTGCTGTTACTTGGTATGAACAAGCTCACAGGTAAAATACCGACGTCCCTCTCAAATATGTCATCGCTCACCGGTTTAGACCTGGTACACAACAAACTCACTGGATCAATACGGATGCACTTCGGGAACATGCCTCGCCTTCAGTTCTTTAATACAGGATCGAACAAGCTAGCCGGTGGGTTAGACTTCCTAGGGTCACTTTCCAACTGCAGAGTTTTAGAAAGTGTAGGCTTCTGGGGGAATGAGCTGGATGGTTATCTCCCAAATACCATAGGTAATCTCTCGAGAAATATTAATCAATTTTATGCTGGTGTAAATTATATCAAGGGAAAAATTCCCGTTGAACTGAGTAATCTATCTAGCTTGGAGGTTCTAGACTTGGGCTCCAATGAGCTAGTTGGGACCATACCCTCCGAAATCGCAATGCTAGAAAATCTTGGGCTTCTAGATCTGGGTAATAACAGGTTATATGGGTCCATCCCCCACGAACTCGGCCGATTGAGAAGCTTGATCAAACTATACCTCTCTATGAACAGTCTCTCTGGACCCATACCTGACTCATTAGGGAATATCAGTGCAGTAGAACACTTGTTATTGGCTGCTAATGTATTATCTTCAGGAATTCCTCAAAGCATGTGGAATCTTACTCACTTGATTTACTTAGATCTGTCACAAAATTTGCTTAGTGGATTGCTATCTCCAATGGTGGGGGACTTGAAGGCCTTAGACACATTAAATATATCAATAAATAAGCTGTCCGGTGAGATCCCGAATGCTTTAAATGAGCTCCAAATGCTTAATATTTTGGATCTTTCAAGTAACTCATTCAGTGGCCGCATTCCAAAATCATTTGGTGATCTTATTAACATTGCGATTTTGAACCTTTCGTGCAACAATCTCTCAGGTGTTATTCCGGATTCATTAGCCAAGCTCCGGCATCTCGCAATTATGAACCTATCTTTCAACAAGTTGGAAGGAGAGATTCCAAACAATGGTGCATTTTTGAAACCCAATGCTACAATTTTGGCAGGGAATGTAGCTTTATGTGGAGCACCCGTACTAGGCTTTCCACTTTGCTCTGTGAATGCTGCCCCTTCAAATCCAAGCACGAGAGTTCATTTGCTTGAGTATATCCTCCCTGCTGCTGCAGCTGCTGCTTTCACTATAATCCTTATTGCCTGCATTTGCATCTCATTAACATCTCGTCAGAAGCGAACCAAGAGTCCAACCCCTACAACAATATCTCTTAATAACCACAGACTGATATCATATCTTGAGCTTGTTCGTGCCACCGAAAACTTTAGTGAGGCAAACTTACTTGGAAGGGGGAGCTTTGGGTCTGTCTACAAAGGAGTTTTAGATGATGGGTTGCCAACTGCAATAAAGGTTTGAATTTGGAAATTGATGGAGCTTCGAGGAGTTTTGATGCCGAGTGTGGTGTTTTGCGCATGGTTCGTCACAGAAATCTTGTCAAAATCATCAGCACTTGTTCCAACTTAGATTTCAGGGCACTTGTCCTACAATTCATGCCCAATGGAAACCTTGAAAGGTGGCTCTACTCACATAACTACTGCCTGAACCTACTCCAAAGAATTAACATTGTGATTGATGTAGCCTCAGCTCTTGAGTACCTCCATCACCACCATTCGCAGGTTGTGGTGCACTGTGATCTGAAGCCCAGCAACGTGTTGCTAGATGAAGACATGTCTGCACATGTGAGCGACTTTGGCATTGCAAAAATATTGCTTAACAAAAGCAGCACTGTGACATCAATGAACTTGCTGGGGACAATTGGCTATATGGCTCCAGGTATTTCAACTTATAAGCTTTCACCAAAAGTTTTTTTAAAAAAAATCTCTACAATTTTAAATTTCTTCTTTTTTTTTTGTATGAGGAGTAGAGTATGCATCGACAGGAAGAATCTCAAGAAGAGGGGATGTCTATAGCTTTGGTATCTTATTGCTAGAAATATTCACTCACAAGAAGCCTACTGATCCAATGTTTTTTGGAGAATCAAGCCTACGAAGATGGGTATGTGAGGCACATTCTACTGCTATGCTGGAAATTATGGATTGCAATCTTTTGAAAGATGGGTCTGAAAATCAAAAAACATGTCAAGATTTAACTTACATGCATGCTTGTCTGCCTCCTATCATAGAATTGGGCATAATCTGTTCAAGGGACTCACCTCAAGAAAGGCCTTTGATGAAAGAAATTGTTCCTAGATTGCAGAAGATCAAAATGGACCACATATCAATGTTTCCCGATGCTTGAAACCTTGTGTGCTTTTCTGTTGCATCTGAAAACTAAAACTTGGGTGAAATCAAGTTTAGGTATTGTACTAGTGTATGTTAATTGCTGGACTATTGTATGTTTTCCTTTATCAACATTCTGCAATCTTGGGTAGAAAGTAGAGATGTTCTGAATGAATGTTTAATTTGTAATAGCTGAATTAATAAATACTTTCCTTTATTTCCTTGTGTTCATATTTTCGTTTCCTTTTCTCTGATAAATCCCACCTTGTGATCTGTATGTATAATTTTAGGATTTAACCTGCGGACTCTCATTTGAGCTATTATCTTTCTCTGTCACAGATCTACTTCTTTTGTTATCATGGATACTATATTTCTTACTTGTTCTTTCATTTATATATTTGTATCGAGATGAAAAATATGAAACATGCTGGTTGAGCAGAATAATAGGCAACAAGATGGTGCAAGTCAATTTGAAGATAATGGAGAGAGTTTTTTGGGGATCAGATATTGCACCAATTCTATTATCTCATTACTAACAATTTGTAGCATGAATTATCTTGTCTAAGTTAAATTTAATTCCATTATAACACAATGTTGGTAATATATTGAGTGTTTTTCTTTTTATTTGATGAACGATAGCCGAAACCTGGTACAAGCGAGATTTAACTTCAGACCTCTTATTGTGAAAAGTACTTCATTATGCATGCTATAGAGGCACATGAATTTTTTAGTAAATTTTGATGATTGTAACTTTGATTACTGTATTTATTTCTGAAGTAGGTATATTGCCCAAATGCAAAATGTGGCTAAAGTTTTAAAGTATGGCCCATTAAGTCTGATTTGACATTTCAATCTATATACTTGTCTGATATTTCGATCCGAACCCATACATGGGGGGAAACCTGACCCTAGATGTAAACACTATTTGATATAAAAGTACTCCACACTTGGAACAGACTCAGGGTTCATCCCTAGCTTATTACAGGATAATACATCAGGAGTTTAATGAAGAAGAGGGTTTACTATTGTGTTATGGTTCAAAGGTGCTCATAAAAGATGGAACTATCATAAAAATAAGTTTTTAAGAGGAGTGGGGTTTTTTCAAATGCAGAAAAGATTAAAGTGGGGTGAAAAGAAACCCAAAATCATGTGTATTTCTTTTTTCAATGTAGCTTCCAATGTTTTTTATTTGCTAAAAATAGGGCAAAATGTGTGTAACGTCCCTATTTCTCCTTAATCGTTTATCCGTTTCTTAACCTATCTTGATAATTAATAGGGTTAATTATCTAGTTATCTCTAAATAGGTACTTATTTATAAGTATCACCACTTTCTATTCTTCTGTGACACTGCTATCATGAATCTCACCAGTTTTAATTACCTTTATCATGCCTGCTAATGGGTTCACTTCAAGTTCTTTTTTTAGTTCTGTGTCTTTTCAGAATCTTCAATGTAGTTTATATGGTATGGGGAGTTGCAAAGATTGACGCTGAGGTCTCTTGATGGCGAACTATCAGAAACTGTACTGAAACCTGAGCACATTCAGGTGAGGATCACAATTGTTGATATTTAGTTCACCATAGATTTTAATTGCTTGACTCCTCTAAATTTTACCTGTGTAATGCCTTTTTATTTAATATTGATATAATTATGAGATACAACATCTGTTGTTTGTTTAAAGTTGCACTATAGCTTAATTAATATTGGTATAATTTGAAAATTATAGCACTATGTACTATTTAAAGGGTGAAGATAGAAGAATGAAGGCTGAAAATTTGAAAAGGGTATTTTTATAATTAGCCATGCTCTGTTAACCGCCGTGAGGTACTCTGTTGAAAGAAAATGTAGGTATTATATTGCATTGGCCTATAGTACAAAGTAAAGTGCCCCCATAATTTAAGTTTTTTAATGTGATTTTTTCAAATATGAGAGATCAATATTGAAATAATTACAAGTATGCCAGCGATATTGGCAATTAGTGGAGCACCGAAAGGCACATATATTGGCACAAAGATAAATGATTAAGTAACACATTAAAAAGGTACAAAGAGTGCCATTATTTTGGGGACAATTTTATCCCAGAGAATAGTTCAAATGCCCCTCTTTTTCCTCGTCTTTCTTCCACCTCCTGCTTCTGCATCGACTGTCGGCGGTCCCCCTGCTACCCTCCCCCCTCCTCCCCCGTCCTCCCTCTCACACCCATCACCGTCCTCTGCCCTAACCTTCCTCCCCCTCCCCCTCCCGTGACCTCCCCCAGCCTCCCCCTCCGCCTTGCCCTTCTCCCCCAGCCTCGCTCCTCCCCCTCCCCCAGCTTTGCCCTTCCGCCTCGCCCTCCGCCCCTCTCACCCTCCCCTCCCCCTCCTCTTATTGCTGCGAGGGAGGAGGGCAAAGAACGTGGGAGGCCTCTGGTCCAGAGCACAACGTGCACCAAATTTCTCCTTCGTCTTCTTGTCCAGAGCACAACGTGCACCAAATTTCAAATTGCAGGTCAACGCACCTTCGAATAATCCTTACTTCGTCAAAACTTGTAAAGAATACAAACCAACCGTCCGAGCCTCATCTGTCATAACCTGGTAGAGTCGTCTTTCAAATGTTTTGAAGATGTCAAATTTTCATTAACTGCATTATCCTTCAAATAGTACAAGATATTGTGTCAAATGCCCTTCAGGACCACCCATGAGCCCCTAAACATATTGAGAACGCCTTCTCCAAGAGTCTCACTCAGGCCCTGCTTCTCTAAAGGTTTAACTGAAATTAATTTCTTATTCAGCTGAGGTACATACCTTACATCTTTCAACTCTCTTATCATCTCATCAGACAGCTTGATGCGAACTGTACTTATCCTTTCAAAATGGCATGTGTGTCTGCCGCCGAATGTCACCAAGTCTCCATCTAGTTTTTCAAAACTAGCAAATCACTCCCATTTGGGACAAACATGGTAGGTAGCACCCTTTCCAAAATCCAATCAGATTTCTTTGAATAACAAACAATAGGGGTAATAAAAAGTGAAAATACATATGAGTCAAAATCATTACCATCCGCCTTCGCGACATTGGCCTCTAACTTTGACTCTGTTTTTCTTCATCTTGAGCTTTAGGCAATCAATCTTCCATCTTCTTCTCTGCATAAAGCACATTGATATTTCTTCAAATATTCACGATCACTAGTTTTGAACTTTCCAAAATCTCCCTTGCCCTTTCTATGACTGAAACCCGTCCCTCTTATAGTCAAAGCCTCTGCTGTTACGCTACTGAAAGAAGACTCCTTGTCTTTCCTCCTTACCTCATGATTCACAAGTGCAGTCTTCACATCACTATAGCAGATTGATTGCTTATCATTGATTAAGGTTAAAGCGAAGTTCTCATACTCTTCATTCAGAAGAAAACTCAAAAGAATCAATGCCTTGTCCTCGTCCTTGATCACCTTATCCATGTTAGCTAAGTTTGTAAGAAACTTCATGTAAATATTCATGTGCTCACTAATAGATATTCTTTTCTTCAATTGAAAGCGATAAAGCCTCCTCTTCAAATACAAATGATTCTCGATACTCTTCGTTAAATACTCACTTTTGAGGATCTCCCAAATCTTTCTTGTGCAAGTCTCATTCATCACATGATACTTGATGTCTTGTATCAAATAAGACCTGATGATGCCACACACCATCCAGTTCATCTTATTTCAATCCTTCTCTTAAGTTTTCGTTGGTTTCTCTTATAAAAGCAACGTGTCTTTCAAACTCAGCGCATCCTTCATCTCGCATCTCCATATATCAAAGTTGTTTGTGCCATCAAACTTCACCACTCAATCTTCGACTGTTGGATGTTCACTGTCTTCACCGTGAACTAATTAACCTCGGCCATATCTCCTATAGAAATGACAATAACAATGCAAAAAACTAAACTAAAAAGATTCAAATAGATAAAGATCCAAAACTTCACCTTAAATGAAACCCTATACGAGTTTTCGAACTATCTACTCCATCCAATCCGATCCCAACGAACAATCCAACATTGTTCTGACATCGACACACGATCTCACGAACAGACCAACACCGTTTTGAGATTAACACACGATCCTGGTCAAACCTGGGATATTCTGATATCACTTGTTACACCCTCTGGAGGAATTCCACCAACGACACGCCGAACGCCAAGATCAGCGTGACAACACCGAGTCAATCTCAACCAATATAATACAAAAGAGAAAGCAAGACAAACGACTTTTAACGAGATTCAACAACTTGCCTACGTCCTTAAAGCAGAAGAGAGATGATCTTATTTAAACAACTGAGTTATAAGGGTTACAAAGTGATCCGAAACTAGAGAAACTACGCACTATGCCGTAGAAATCTCACGTACAAACTAGCCCTAAACTCCCAATACAATTCACCTCTCAGGGTAACAATCAATAAGTACAATACCCTTCAATATATCGTTAGAGAATTCACGAAGAAAAGAAAATCAAAAACTCTAAAATCGATCAGAAATGAAATCAGAATACTAATAGAAAACTGGCACAGACTGACTCACGGTCGAGCGGGTGGTTGACCGCTAGTTATGCGATCGCACGAACATCATTCTAAATGGTCGATTGGGTGGTCAACTGCTAAACCAATTGTGCCGCATCCTTCTCTGGTCGATCGACCGATGTCTCTTGTCTCCTTTGCTTTGCATGCCGGTCGACTGGGCTATTATTCTGGGATAATAATGCTCCTAAGAAATGATCCATCGCTCGAACATATAGTAGAAAAGGTTTTCCTGACACTGGAGCTGTAAGGACAGGTGGTTGCATGAGGTATCGTTTGATTTCCTCGAATGCTTGTTGGCAAGCATCATCCCAAATGAACAAGATACCCTTTTTCATCAATTGGTGAGGGGTTGGCATCTTCCGGAGAGATTTGAGATAGACTTTCGGATATATGCTAGTCGTCCTTGCAATCCTCTAAACTCTCTGGGATTTCTTGGAGGTTGCATCTCCTGAACAACGCGAACTTTTCTGGGTCTAAATGAATTCTTTTGGATGTCACTATAAACCCTAAGAATTTACCGTTGGATACCCCTAGGAAGGATTTGGTGAGGTTCATCTTCAACTGATGTGCCCGCATGATTTCAAATATTGTCTTTAGATCGGCTATGTGATCACCCTTAGTGTGGCTTTTCATTGCAATGTCGTCAACATAGCATTCCACTGTTTTACACATATATTCGTGAAAAATTACATTCATAGCTCTCTGATATGTTGCCCCTGCGTTCTTCAGTCCGAAGGGCATGACAATATAGCAATATATCCCTAGCGGAGTCGCCATCTCTTATTTAATAGAGGAAATTGAAGATCGAGGAGTAAATTCTTTATTTGATAGTAAAGAAAATTACAGTGGATCAATAATTCTTTTACAAAAGAGGGGAGATATTCAAACTCAGATCTCTCCTTTGTTTAAAGCTGGATTCTTGATGTGACGATGGAAAGTGAATATTTTTTTTTATTGACCGGGTGAACGTCAGGACCTCTTGGGAATCCTCTCTTTGGATAGTAGACGAAGTAACACAGCTTCTATCCACCAAGGATCTCAAAGAGATTGTAGGAAAAAAACTTATACACAGCAAGTCATTAGAAGAGTTAAACTCTCTTTTTCTTTTCAGCTGGAAGTCTTGGTGCTTCTACGGCTTACAACCAAAGTTCTTTTTTTTTACCAAGAATTTTTTTCCGACCCTTTTTCTATAGCAAACTGGGCTATTTATAGAGGTTTCAGGGGTAAACATGTCCACTAAAAACACTCTATAATGGGGTTATTCCCTCATTACGTAGGCAGTAATCGATCCAATAATGAGGGCAGTTATAGCCGAGATGCAGGCTTTGGGTCTCGCGTTTTGCCATTGAGGTGATGCTTGAGAAACGCGAGCTTCTAATTCTGCGTCAAGCTTCACGTGAGACACAGGCTTTGGACTCTACGTCTTGGTACTGCAATAATGTTGAGGCGTGAGCTTTAACCCTCGTGTCTTGGTCCTTGCAGTGATGTTGAGACGTGGGTTTCAACCCTCTCGTCTTGGTGCTACGTTGGTGCCGATGATTAGCCTTGCGTTTAGAACTTGGATTCTACTTTTTGCCTACTTGTCTTCAATGATTTTTAGACAGCCTACAGTCTCCTTTGCTTTGCATGCCGGTCGACTGGGCGGTCGACCGGCCCAACTCCTTTCTTCTTTGTTTGTGCACCTCATGTACGTTGACTGCCCGAGCAGTTGACCGACCCGATGCCTGCGCGCGATCTCCGTCCTGCTGATGGCCATGGTCTTCACCGCTGAGATTCAAATTTTCTCTAAACTATCTAATGAGTTAAAAATCTCCATCAAACAAGTTTTAGATCTTCTCCCCTACAGAAAGATTTGTGATGAAAGATGTCGTTCCAAAATTGCAGCAGATCAAAATGGACTACTTGTCAGTGTTTCTTGTAGTTTGAAGCATGAACACGCTGTTTCATTTCCTCTGCAACGCTAAATTTGGATTGGATTGGCAGTAAAATTCATCATTCTACTAGCGCTTACCTTTGTACTTCCATTGTATTAGCGCGCACGCCCACACACACACATATATGTTTAATTGTCTGTTTGAAGAAAATGCTTGTGTTAAACAGTTTATGAGATAGTTATGAGAAGCGTTTTGTGCCTTGATAGCTTGATCAAGTACTAAGTTTCGTTTCTACATTTGTTTCTTGGTTGCGTGTAACACATTGTAAATACAATGATTTTGTATCGTTTTTGTTCTTAATTTGAGTTGGATTTTGTTTTTATGAAAATATCTGTTTTTCCAAATAGCGTCTAGGATGTTTATATGCTGAACTTGCGAAAAGAATTATATTGAAGGATGACGGATTTTAATTCGTAATTTCAAACCTTTCATACTGAGTTAGATTCATATCTTGTTCCTCATTTTACAAAAATAAAAAAAATAAAAATATATAGTAATATAAGAAAACAAGGGATAGAGGATTTGGTGATCAGAAATGATTAAAGATGAGTCTAGTTCAACAATAGAAAAGGGCCCCTTTTGCCATATAACAGTTTGAAACTCGCTGGTAAATTTTAGCAAGCCCTCTATAGGTATTTACATTTTAGCAAATGCTAATAATTTGCTATTATTTGTTATCAGAATTTGATAATCTTGAAACTCTTAATAGGTTCCTTGTCAAGAGCACTATCATATAAAAAAGGCATCTGATCTTATTTTTATCATAAATGGGATCATTCTACTTTTCTTCTACAATGATGTATTTCTTTTTTTTTTTTTTCCCTCTTTTTTGGGCCTGATTTTCTCATATTTCATTTGTTCCTTGCTTCATTTGCAAATTGCACAAGTCAATTTGTTAGTACACAAATGAAGAAATTAATAACTCCCTCCTTTCAAGTAGAGTTTGGGGTGGGTAGGAGAGCTCCAACGAGCTGACCTTATTTGAGTTCGACCTTATTCAAAGATGAAGACGGTGGTTTTGCAATATGAAGAGTTTATAGCTGTACCCGGATTCATGTCTGGAGCAATCCAAAACAAAGCAGGTAGAAATTTTGTAGCCTTTTTACTGAGTTAACATTCACAGCCTTATCCAAAGATGAATGATTGGTCTGCTTTGCTTTTTCTGGTATCCATCAACTTCATTCAGACAAAGTCATGTGGAATTTGTTATCTCAATCCGTCTATTAAATGCTGAAGGCTGAACTGTCCATTACTTGCATTGCTTACAATCTATCTAAGCTTCAATGGAGTTCTATCCCTTTTCTCTCGTGTCCGTTCATTGTTTGACAAAGTCCTGTGGAATTTTGTTTCCTCGGTCCCTCTCTCAGTTTAAAGGCTCATCAATTGCGAGTGGTCTGCTATGCTTTCATTTTTGGCAAAGTTGTGGAATTAGATGCTTCAATCCCTCTCTCAGTTGACAAAGTCCATCACTTGCAAGTGATCTGGGCTTGAGACTCCTGTGGAATTTGTCACCTCAGTTCCTCTCTCAGTTGACAAGTCAATCGCTTGCCGACAAAATCTTGCGGAATTTTCTTTCATTTGCAGAAGTTAGATACTGCTAGGGGCCGTTTGTTTCGCGTAAAACTCCGTAATTCGTAAATGACTTACTACCCAGTTACAACTACGGTGTTTGTTTGGACCGTAATTCGTAAAAGACTTACGTAATTCAACTAACACTCACTTGCAACCTAGTTACCACTCACTTACAGCTCAGTTACAGTTAATTTTGTGGCCATACAAATTTGTAATATTTTTTTATATTAATATTAAATTTTTTTAATATTTAACTTTTTTAATATTTATTTGCAGTATTAAAACTTTTAAAATCACCAAATAGTTAATTTTGTGGTCAACTTTTTCACTTACGACTTATACATTACGACAACCAAACACCGTAAAGTACAATACACTTTCCCACTTTACAATTTTATATTACCAACCAAACACCGTAAAATTTACATACATGTAACTCATTTACAATTGCAAAAAACTTTACCAATTACAACTACGAATTACGGCCAATTACGACAACCAAACAGACCCGACTCGGCCCAGGATAAAATAACATTGTAGCGCTTGGTGCAACCGCGTGCACACGGACTAGAATGAAAAATGTGCATCAAAATATAATTGAAATTCTTTTCTTCTTTTTCTTGTTTTTGCGTGTGTGTCGGGGGTTGGGGGGTCTAACACTTTGGTTATGTTTGGTTGCAATAGTTTTTTGAATCAAAGTGGAGATTCTCTCCCATTTCATTAAAGAACTAAATAATAGTACGGACACGTATTCCATTTAAGTTGAAACTCATGTATGAATTAGCATTATGCAGAATGCTTGCTGAAGTTTGTTATGAAATCAAGAACTGTCCATCACTTGCTTTCCTTACAATCTATCTCAGCTTCAATGAACTTTTATCCCTTTCTCTTCGCAGCCATGCATTTGGTGCTCCTGTTGTTTCCCTCATTCTTATCGGCTGAGCATAACAACTTCAGCGATCTCACCGCACTGCTGGCCTTCAAAGCCCACATCAGCGATCCATACAACATTCTGTCCACCAACTGGACTGCCAACACCTCCTTCTGCAGCTGGAGTGGGATCTCATGCAGCCGTCGACGGCAAAGAGTCGTCGCTCTTAACATTGTTAACTTGCCGCTCTACGGAACAATTGCTCCGCAGATTGCAAACCTTTCCTTTCTATCATACCTCAATCTTACAAACAACAGTCTTGTTGGCCCCATTCCTGACTCTATCACGCAGATGCCACGCCTCAAGCAACTCTGGCTCAGAGAGAATCAGCTGTCGGGTTCTATACCGTCAGCCATTTTCAACATGTCTTTGCTAACTACACTATCCCTTGTTTACAACAATCTGTCCGGAACTCTTCCCTCGAATCTTACCTTTATTGGTTCAATGCTTCCTCAGATTGAAATTCTCAGCCTGTCAGGTAATCATCTCACTGGAAACATACCATTTGGACTTTCTCATTGCTATCATCTTCGTGTGCTCTCCTTGTCTTTCAATCAGTTCAGTGGAAACATTCCTTCAGAGCTTGGGAATTTGAAGCAGCTTAGACTTCTATATCTTGGAGCGAACAATCTCACAGGTGAAATACCAGCCTCTTTGGGCAACCTTACAAATTTGCTTAAATTGGAAGTCGGACGTAACACTATCCATGGGGGTATTCCTGAGGAGTTGGGTGGTCTTTCGAATCTCCAAGTGTTGTTACTTGGTATGAACAAGCTCACAGGTAAAATACCGACATCCCTCTCAAATATGTCATCGCTCACCATTTTTGACCTGGCAATCAACGAACTCACTGGATCAATACGGATGCACTTCGGGAACATGCCTCGCCTTAAGATCTTGTTTGTAGGTTCGAACAAGCTAGCCGGTGGGTTAGACTTCCTAGGGTCACTTTCCAACTGCAGAGTTTTAGAACGTGTAAGCTTGTGGGGAAATGAGCTGGGTGGTTATCTCCCAAATACCATAGGTAATCTCTCGAGAAATTTTTACCAATTTAATGCTGGTGCAAATTATATCAAGGGAAAAATTCCCGTTGAACTGAGTAATCTATCTAGCTTGGTGGCTCTAGGCTTGAGCTCCAATGAGCTAGTTGGAACCATACCCTCCGAAATCACAATGCTAGAAAATCTTCAGCTTCTAGGCCTGAATGATAACAAGTTATATGGGTCCGTTCCACACGAATTCGGCCGATTGAGAAGCTTGATCAAACTATACCTTTCTATGAACAGTCTTACTGGACCCATACCGGACTCATTGGGAAATATCAGTGCAGTAGAAGACTTGTCATTTGCTGCTAATGCATTATCTTCTGGAATTCCTCAAACCATGTGGAACCTTACTCACCTGATTCACTTAGATCTGTCACAAAATTTGCTTAGTGGATTGCTATCTCCAATGGTGGGGGACTTGAAGGCCTTAGACACATTAAATATATCAATAAATAAGCTGTCCGGTGAGATCCCGAATGCTTTAAATGAGCTCCAAATGCTTAATATTTTGGATCTTTCAAGTAACTCATTCAGTGGCCGCATTCCAAAATCATTTGGTGATCTTATTAACATCGCGGTTTTGAACCTTTCGTGCAACAATCTCTCAGGTGTTATTCCGAATTCATTAGCCAAGCTCCGGCATCTCACAATTATGAACCTATCTTTCAACAAGTTGGAAGGAGAGATTCCAAACAAGGGTGCATTTTTGAAACCCAATGCTACAATTTTGGCAGGGAATGTAGCTTTATGTGGAGCACCCATACTAGGCTTTCCACTTTGCTCTGTGAATGCTGCCCCTTCAAATCCAAGCACGAGAGTTCATTTGCTTGAGTATATCCTCCCTGCTGCTGCTGCTTTCACTATAATCCTTATTGCCTGCATTTGCATCTCATTAACATCTCGTCAGAAGCGAACCAAGAGTCCAACCCCTACAACAATATCTCTTAATAACCACAGACTGATATCATATCTTGAGCTTGTTCGTGCCACCGAAAACTTTAGTGAGGCAAACTTACTTGGAAGGGGAAGCTTTGGGTCTGTCTACAAGGGAGTTTTAGATGATGGGTTGCCAACTGCAATAAAGGTTTTGAATTTGGAAACTGATGGAGCTTCGAGGAGTTTTGATGCCGAGTGTGGTGTTTTGCGCATGGTTCGTCATAGAAATCTTGTCAAAATCATCAGCACTTGTTCCAACTTAGACTTCAGGGCACTTGTCCTACAATTCATGCCCAATGGAAGCCTTGAAAGGTGGCTCTACTCGCATAACTGCTGCCTGAACCTACTCCAAAGAATTAACATTGTGATTGATGTGGCCTCAGCTCTTGAGTACCTCCATCACCACCATTCGCAGGTTGTGGTGCACTGCGATCTGAAGCCCAGCAACGTGTTGCTAGATGAAGACATGTCTGCACATGTGAGCGACTTTGGCATTGCAAAACTCTTGCTTGGCAAAAGCAGCACTATGACATCAACGAGCACGCTAGGGACAATTGGATATATGGCTCCAGGTAATTCAACTTATAAGCTTCCCCTTAAGTTAAAAATAAATTTTCTACATTTTTATTTTTAATCTTTTTTTTGTATGGGAAATAGAGTATGCATCGACAGGAAGAATTTCAAGAAGAGGGGATGTCTATAGCTTTGGTATCTTATTGCTAGAAATATTCACACGCAAGAAGCCTACTGATCCAATGTTTTTTGGCGAATCGAGCCTGCGAAGATGGGTATGCGAGGCACATTCTACTACTCTGCTGGAAATTGTGGATTGCAATCTTTTGAAAGATAGGTCTGGAAATCAAAAGACGGATCAAGATTTAACTTACATGCATGCTTGTCTGTCTTCTATCATAGAATTGGGCATAATCTGTTCAAGGGACTCACCTCAAGAAAGGCCTTTGATGAAAGAAACTGTCCCTAGATTGCAGAAGATCAAAATGGACCACATATCAATGTTTCCTGATGCTTGAAACATTGTGCGCTTTTCTGTTGCATCTGAAAACTAGAACTTGGGTGAAATCAAGTTTAGGTATTGTACTAGTGTATGTTAACTGCTGGACTATTGTATGTTTTCCTTTATCAACATTCTGCAATCTTGGGTTGAAAGCAGAGTAGTTCTGAATGAATGTTTAATTTGTAAGCGCTGAATTCATAAATACTTTCCTTTATTTCCTTGTGTTCATATTTTCGTTTCCTTTTTCTCTGATAAATCCCACCTTGTGATCTGTATGTATAATTTCAAGATTTAATCTGCTGTACTTTCATTTGAGTTATTATCTTTCCCTGTCACAGATCTATTTCTTTTGTTATCTTGGATAATATATTTCTTACTTGTTCTTTCATTTATATATTTGTATCGAGAAGAAGAATATGAAACATGATGATTGAGCAGAATAATAGGCAACAAGACTGTGCAAGTCAATTTGAAGAAAATGGAGAGAGTTTTTTGGGATCAGATATTGCACCAATTCAATTATCTCAATACAAACAATTTGTAGCATGAATCTTGTCTAAGTTAAATTTAATCCCATTATAATACAAGGTTGGTAATATATTGAGTATTTTTCTTTTTTATTTGATGAGGCCGAAACCTGGTACAAGCGAGATTTAAGTTCAGACCTCTTACTCATTGTGAAAAGTACTTCATTATGCATGCTATAGAAGCACTTGAATTTTTTTAGTAAATTTTGATGATTGTAACTTTGATGACTGTCTGTATTGTTGAAGTAGGTTATTGCCCAAATGCAAAATGTGACTAAAGTTTTTAAATACGGACATTAAGTCTGATTTGACATTTCAATCTATATACTTGTCTGATATTTGATCCGAACCCATACATGGGGGGAAACCTGACCCAAGATGCAAACATTGTTTGATATAAAAAGTACTCCAAACTTGGAACAGACCCAAGTTTCATCCCTACCTTATTACAAGGCAATACATCAGGAGTTTAATGAAGAAGAGGGTTAACTATTGTGTTATGGTTCAAAGGTGCTCATAAAAGATGGAACTATCATAAAAATAAGTATTTAAGAGGAGTAACGTTTTTTCAGATGCAGAAAAGATTAAAGTGGGATGAAAAGAAACCCAAAATCATGTATATTTCTTTTTTCAATTTAGCTTCCAGATGTTTTTTATTTGCTAAAAATTGGGCAAAATGTGTGTAACGTCCCTATTTCTCCTTAATTGTTTATCTGTTTCTTAACCTATCTTGATAATTAATAGGGTTAATTATCTAGTATCTCTAAATAGGTACTTATTTATAAGTATCACCACTTTCTATTCTTCTGTCACATTGCTATCATGAATCTCACCAGTTTTAATTACCTTTATCATGCCTGCTAATGGGTTCACTTCAAGTTCTTTTTTTAGTTGTGTGTTTTTTTCAGAATCTTCAATACAGTTTATATTGTATGGGGAGTCGCAGAGATTGAAGCTGAGGTCTCATGATGATGAGCTATCAGAAACTGTACTGAAACCTGAGCACAGTCAGGTGAGGATCACAATTGTTGATATTTAGTTCATCATAGATTTTAATTGCTTGACTCCTAAATTTTACCGCTGTAATGCCTTTTTATTTAATATTGATATAATTATGAGATACAGCTTCTGTTGTTTGCTTCAAGCTGCACTATAGCTTGTTTAATATTGGTATAATTTTACCTCCACATCCCGAGGCGCAGCGGTAACCTCATGGATGAAGGTGAAGATAGAAGAGATGAAGGCTGAAAATTTGAAAATTTTAGCACTATGTACTATCTGAAAAGGTGAAGATAGAGGAGATGAAGGCTGAAAATATGAAAAGGGTATTTTTGTAATTAACCTTGCTCTGTTAACCGCCGTGAGGTGCTCTGTTGAAAGAAAATGTAGGTATTATCTTGCATTGGCCAACAGTACAAAGTAAAGTACCCCATAATTTAAGTTTTTTTTATGTGATTTTTTCAAATCTGAGAGATCAATATTGAAATAATTACAAGTATGTCAGCGGTATTGGCAATTAGTGGAGCACCGAAAGGCACGTATATTGGCACACAGATAAATGATTAAGGCACACATTAAAAAGCTACAAAGAGTGCCATTATTTTTTTTGGGACAATTTTATCCTAGAGAATAGTTCAAATGCCCCTCTTTTTTCCTCGTCTTTCTTCCACCTCCTTCTTCCGCAGCGACTGTCGGCAGTCACCCCCCGCCGTCCTCCCCCTCCTCCCCCCGCCCTATCCTTCACACCCCTCGCCGCCCTCTGCCCTAACCCTCTCCCCTGCGACCTCCCCCAGCCTCCCCCTCCGCCTCCTCCTCCTCCAGCCTTGTCCTCCCCCCCTCCCCCGGCCTTGGCCTTCTGCCTCCCCCTCTCCCTCCCCCTCTCTCGCCCTTCTCCTTTCTCACCCTCCCCTCCCCCTCCTCCTATTGTTGCGAGGGAGGAGGGAAGGGGACATGGAAGGCCTCCCTCGTCCACCTCCCTCGTCCTCCGCCCTCTGCCCTCGCGGAAGGAGAGAGAGGAGGGGGAGGGTGGAGTGAGGAGGGGAGTATTTTGAAAATATTTTAAAAAAAATTGTGAGTACGACTATTCACACCCACAGAATTGCATAACATACCCATATATTTAATATAGTCACAAAATTTCTAAACACCCTCCTCACTTTTCCTAAAGTATCCTTCACAACTTTAGTCAAATTAAGTTTTCAAAAACAAACAATTATGCCCTCCCTCATCATTAGAAAACTTTCTCTTTCTCTCTCATAATTCTCTATCTATGGCTCTCAACTTTTCGCTCACCCTCTTCGGACACCACCACCCCTCCCTGTCGCCTGTGCCGCTCTCCTCGTTTCTTTCATCTTCTTGAAGATCTCATCGGCATCTTCAGGTGGCATCTCAGGCACCAAATGGCTAGTTCCGGGGACTTGGGTCGAAGTGTTTGTGTGGGTTTCTTCAACCCTTTTCTGACTGCCCATTTCGTTAAAGTTCAATTTATTGAAAAGGGTATCTCCAGATTGATCCCTTTTTTTCTCCCCATCACCAATCTTCAATGACACAGCAATCCTTTCTTCACTAGTTTCGTGCAAATCCTTGAAAATCTTGGCTAGCACCCTAGAAAATTTGATGGAAGCAATCATCTCTATCTCTTTCTTATTGGCCTCTGATTCCCTCTCAAGGGCCTATTAAGCAATCAAGAGGGAGGCTTTTGATGAGGGTTTTCAGCATCATCCCATGTCTCAATTTCGAAGGAAGTCACTTTCAGATCCATCATCTCTTTTTTTGGTAGGGATGATGCCGAAAACAAAGTCTATAATTACTTTTATGTATCTTATCAGATTTCTTTGGCAAACTATTTCTTTTAGAGAAATAGGAAATTGTGTAAAAAAATAAAAAAATAAATATTTTTGCATAATGTAGGTATTACCTTGCATTGGCCAAGAAATATTTTTGTAATTGTCTGTTTGAAGAAAAATGCTTGTGTTATCAGTTTATGAGAGAGTTATGAGAAGCGTTTTGCGCCTTGATAGCTTGATCAAGTAGTAAGTTTTTGTTTCTACATTTGTTTCTTTTTTGCGTGTAACACATTGTAAATACGATGATTTTGTATCGTTTTTGTTCTTAATTTGAGGTGGATGTTGTTTGTATGGAAATATCTGTTTTTTCCAAGTAACGTCAGTTTTAGGATTTTTATACGCTGAACTTGCGAAAAGAATTATATTGAAGGATGACGATTTTAATTCGTAAATTTCAAACCTTTCATACTGAGTTAGATTCATATCTTGTTCCTCATTTTACAAAAAAAAAACATAGAAATATAAAACAAGGGACAGAGGATTTGGTGATCAGAAATGACTAAAGATGAGTCGAGTTCAACAATAGAAAATGGCCCCTTTTGCCATATAACAGTTTGAAACTCGTTGGTAAATTTTAGCAAGCCCTCTATAGTAATTTACATTTTAGCAAATGCTAATAATTTTGCTATTAATTTGTTATCAAAATTTGATAATCTTGAAACTCTTAATAGGTTCCTTGTTAAGAGCACTATCATATAAAAAAGGCATCTGATCTTATTTTTATCATAAATGGGATCATTCTACTTTTCTTCTACAATGATGTATTTCTTTTTTTCTTTCTTGGGCCCGATTTTCTTATATTTCATTTGTTCCTTGCTTCATTTGCAAATTGCACAAGTCAATTTGTTAGTATACGAATGAAGAAATTAATAACTCCCTCCTTTTAAGTAGAGTTTGGGGTGGGTAGGAGGTGTCTACGAGCCGAACTCCAACGAGCTAACCTTATTTGAGTTCGACCTTGTTTATTAGTCGAGGGAGCCACAAGCGAGCCAATTCAATAACGAGCTGAATACAAACTGTTCGCGAACAATTTGTTTATTCGATAATTTTTGAAATTATGCTTTTAACATTGATAAAAAGAGCTTCTAACTGCCTTTTTAAGGAAGAAAAGATGTTTATAATTCAAAAATCTTTTGCTCAACTTTCTTATATTTCATTATAGAAGTAAATGACATGTACAATAATATGTGTGTAATAGGGGCAACTGGAATTTATAATTATTAGCTAAATGCATTTAACTATCAAATATTGAGTTTATTCGGATTGAACACGAGCGAGCTATCTTATTTTGAGTTTGCTTCATTTATGAATTGGAGCAATTCGAGCGAGCTAAAATAAAGCAAAATACCGAGTCAAATACAAACTGTTCGCGAGCCGCAAGCTCATTTGACAGCCCTAGGGTTGAGACTATTTACAGGCAAAGTTTTCTTGTACAAACCAAAATATCTCTGTAATTTAATATGTACCCTCCAAACTTTTTATTTCAAATACTACTTAAAGTTCCAAAATTTTTCGTATTCATCGCAGCTCTTCTGCCAAAAGTTTTGCCCAGGTTTTGTTATTGAGATCACATCTTCAAGTTATTAAGTTTTGTCGGTTTTATGTTATTTGTGGTGGTTTTATGAATTAATAGCTTTTAAAATGTTATTGAAGACGGTGGTTTTGCAATATTAAGAGTTATAGCTGTACCCGGGTTCATGTCTGGAGCAATCCAAAACAAAGCAGGTAGAAATTTTGTAGCCTTTTTACTGAGTTAACATTCACAGCCTTGTCCAAAGATGAATGAGTGGTCTGCGTTGCTTTTTCTGATATCCATCAACTTCATTCAGACAAAGTGTTGTGGAATTTGTTATCTCCATCCCTTTCAGTTAACAAGTCTGTTAAATGTTGTATTTGTTAGTATTTTGAGAGTATTTTAAAATTAAGCCAAGTTCTTTTAGTCCCATATTGGATAGGAAAAGAACTTTTTAGTGTTTATATATGGAGTCCCTTTCATGATGGGTTGTGTGGGATAGAAACTAGGGGGTGCTTGCGCGCGCACAAGCCCATTGAGGCCCAGTGAAGGGAATTGGGCTACCAGATTCAGAAAACCTTAATGCGTATTTGGGTCAGAAATAGCTGTTGAGGTCCTGTTCTGTCATTGCAGTGACACTTTCCAAGCCTTTCTATGCACAAGGAAAGATTGGTTCTCTGTCCAAGAATTATTTTCTCTTCTCAAAGATTTTCTAATGATGATAAACTCTCTTTATCATTGTCACGCCCCGCTTCTCAAAATACGTGAAAACGGATTCCCCACGTATACACGTTAAGCCTAAATTAACCTGAACAAGTTTTAAATCTGAACCATAATAGTCAACGATCACTGCAATAATACATATAAAGACTACACATGATAGCAAATGAATAACGGAAATAAGATGGCAGCTGAATGCGATAAAGGGAGAATCAGAAATGACAGAAATATGAAAGAGATGAGGATACCAGAAACAGAGAGGGACTCAAGCTCCTCGCATCATGGACGGTCTCATCGAATACCTGCACGACAGAAACAAACCGTCCAATATCTGGACGTGCGAATCCAGGGTCGTCAGAACGCGACCTGGTGAGTGTGTGTGTAAAGGAAAAAGCTCGTGGAGAAGAATAATGTGCATAAATAATAATAAGAACAACTGCAGATATAAGAGACTACAATAATATGATAAATAACAACACGAATAAAGATAGAAGACAACTGTCACAATAGTAAACAAGCAACTGATGGCAAAAATATGCAACCTACCACATGTCACTAGGCTGGTATCCAAGTCTGGTCAAAAGTCTGGTCCTGGTTACAATCATGGGTCTATCATAATGATATATAGATATACAATCAGATGATTACAGTCAGTCACAAAGCATCAACAATTTATTATTAATTATGTCAGCGAACACCAATTGTCACATATAATAGACGCATCCCATACTACGCCTATCACACATGCCAATCGATGCCCTTAAATTATTGAAACTGATCGGTTGGAGACATTGTCCATGTTTTAGGTGGGTCCCGTGCATACCCGGGACCACGGTCCAGACTCCTGGTGCTGAACCAGGACCTACCGCAAGGTAGTCAGGAACATGTATAACAGGAACAGGAACATGTATAACATGTATAACAGGAAACATGACGGGTGCCAGTCACCCCACGGGAACCCTGCAGTGGAACCCTCTTTCGGCTGCGCAACCTAAATCCTAAGTCCACCCAAAATACGGACGCTGTCTCCTCCATCAATCTCCCCAATCCTAGTGTAAGTTGTTTGTTATCATGTTTTAGTTTATCAAGATTTTTTAGTATACATGTTACTTAAATTTCTGGGATGACTCAGTGGTGGTCACGGTAACAATATCAACGTGTAATCAGGGTACCGGTATAACAGGAGTATAAAGTATAAAGGAACAGGATGCCGGTATAACAGGAATATAACAAGTGAACATGTGGGTGTTGTTACCGTGTAATAATATTTTCCCAGCAATTAAGTAACATGGACAATAATATCAGGTAGATATCATGTATAAACAATCCTTTCTCAGGTAAATCAAGATATCTAAGATGGGTAATGATCTACTGTCATGAATAGAACAATCCAGTCAAAGTATACTATAACTCAGATTCTCAAGACCATCCATACATCAATCTTAAAGTCACCAATAAGTAAAGTCGATCAAAAACTATCATAAAACTCTGAACATATACTATAATCACCAATATCAATGAGATCATTCTCATAATAACTCTATCTCCCTAACTGAATTGATCAGTCACTATACATGAAGCACACGGTATGGCCTCAATATCAACAAGTCAACATACTCCATAATCATACCTACAGATGAAACATCCTCAAGCAACATGTGGTCTAGAATATCTACTCTTGGTACTCAACATCAACATCACATCATCTAAATAAATCCCAAACACTCATAACTATAACCAACAACATCAATCTCATCTCAATACAAGTCAGGCTCCAACATAAGAAACATAGATTCTGGGTAACCTCTAACTCAAGATCAATCTAAGTCACACTCAATTAATTCAGTCATATCTAATTACTGATCATTATTCAATGTAAATAACATAAGTCCCAGATCAATCCAAAGTCATTACAACCAACTCATAATTCCAATAGTTACTTGATCAACAAGTATCAATACAAATCAAGTAATCTGATATAATAATTATCATTTCACCATATAACAATATCCAGTATTAGTCCTCTCATTCTAACATACAACTCTGATTCCCAAATCCTCAGGAGTTCACATTTCTATTAAGGTCGAACATCAGTTCCCAATACTTGGCAACATATCCAATCCATATACATGCATCTAAGTTCTATCATGATAGGTCAAGTCATTACCACCAATATCCATCTCTAGAAATCATGTACATCCATCTATATCCATTACATAACTCATGGTAAGGTCTACATCCAATAAAGGAACTGAACACAACTGGCAGGCACATATTAGTCGACTAAGGGAAGATACTAGTCGACTAGAGAAGTATTAGTCGACTAGTCAAGGTGGTCCAAGTCGACTAGGGCAAGGCAAATCGACTACACAGGAATGGCTAGTCGACTACACAGGGTTACAAAGAGCTACACAGCTACAGGTCAACTTATTAGTCGACTAGGACTAAAGCGTAAGTCGACTATACCAACTGCTAGTCGACTACCATATGTATCAAGTCGACTAACAGAGAGATACAGAGAGTTCACACTTTCCTGGGAGAAAACCTAGTCGACTAGGGGTGCTGGGTAAGTCGACTAACAGGGATGTTAGCCGACTATAGTCATGGACAAGTCGACTAATCTGCCTCTGCCTGGGCACTAAAAATCTGAGATACACCACTCTTCTTCCGATCTACTCTCCAATGCTATCATACTCTCCAACATACATGACCACACTAATAATCTAAGCATTCATATGGTAAACAAAGGATTCCAACATCATAGATACACAAATATGTATGTCATATCTCTAGGCATCATCATGTAAAAATCATGGGGATGACGATCCGCATCCATACTTATAGACCTCCACATAAAATCATATAACACGACAAATGATACATCACATATACAACACATATATGATCACTTAATGAATAAAGAGAGGAGAGAGAAACACTCACATAGGGCTGTCGGGACGATGCCGAGTCGCCGTTGCGGTTGTTGTGTTGCTGCTGGAGAGGACTCGCTGTTGGAGTGAAGGGCAGCCAAGGGACTCGGCCTGCTGATCACAGGGGAGTGCTGGTCTGGATCCTGGAAGGGGAGATGGATCTCGGCCTGGCTGTTGGTGGTGGGTGCGGCAGCAAGAGAGGGCGGCCTGGGGCTTGCGCACGGGGATGTGGCAAGGAGAAGAGGGAGATGGGCTTGCTGGTTGCGCAGCCAAGGAGGAGGCCGGCTATACTTGGGGTGTTGGCGGCTGTGTTGGAAGGAGAGAGAAGAAGATTAGGTTAATATTAGGTTAGGGTTTCTTGTTTAGGTTAAGGAATATTTATAGGAAGAGTATTGGGTTTGCGGGTAGATGGGTATAAGCTAACGGGTTGAGATCCAATAGATGAATAGATGTTGGGTTTAGACTAGCGGGCATGGGTTTCATAATGAGTATAAGGATCAAGACAACAAGAGTATGGGTAATGGGCCAGAATCCAAATAGTCATAGGATCACCAATGGGTAAATGGGAAGAGGAATACACCACTACAAAATAATAATCCAACATTAGTAATAACATTACTTAACCAAACTAATAATAATAAATAACAGTAACAATATAGATATTACTAACAACGAGTAATATTATATCACATGATAAATAATTACATGTACACATATAAAATACCAGTATATTTTATTTAAATACCGTACAAAAAAATAGGGATATTACAATCATCATTATCTAAAGGATCTATTCCCTACTCTCAAAAACAGAACTCAACCATCTTCCTCTTCCTCTGAAATTTCCTTAGACTCTTCAGTTCTTCCCTGCATCTCTGGAGGAAACAAAACCGAGCTGTTCGAGGGCCTGTGCATTGCGAGTGCACGCTTGCAGGGCCAGCGATCGTTGAATCTTGGAGGGTAGGCCGCCATCAACCTGCTGCACCGAGATACTCTCTCAGAGGGGCGCGATCTACTCTTAAGGATAGTGCTCCGTACACCTCGATCAAAATAGAGAAGTTCCTTCCTTCTTGAAAGTTTAATTTAAATAGCTTAGCAGTATTTCGTGTATCATTTTCCAACAGTATTCTCTCTGAAAGCTGACTTGTCCATTACTTGCATTGCTTTCAGTCTATCTCAGCTTCAGTGGAGTTCTATCCCTTTTCTCTTGCGTCCGTTCATTTTTTGACAAAGTCCTGTGGAATTTGTTTCCTCAGTCCCTCTCTCAGTTTACAGGTTCATCACTTGCGAGTGGTCTGCTATGCTATCATTTTTGGCAAAGTTGTGGAATTTGTTGCTTCAATCCCTCTCTCAGTTGACTGAGTCCATCACTTGCAAGTCGTCTGGGCTTGTGACTCTCGTGGAATTTGTCACCTCAGTTCTTCTCGCAGTTGACAAGTCAATCGCTTGCTGACAAAACCTTGTGGAATTTTCTTTCATTTGCAGAGGTTAGATGCTGCGATAAAAGCAGAATGCTTGCTGAAGTTTGTTATGAAATCAAGAACTGTCCATCACTTGCTTTCCTTACAATCTATCTCAGCTTCAATGAACTTTCATCCCTTCCTCTTCGCAGCCATGCATTTGGTGCTCCTGTTGTTTCCCTCATTCTTATCGGCTGAGCATAACAACTTCACCGATCTCACCGCACTGCTGGCCTTCAAAGCCCACATCAGCGATCCCTACAACATTCTGTCCACCAACTGGACTGCCAACACCTCCTTCTGCAGCTGGAGTGGGATCTCATGCAGCCGTAGACGGCAAAGAGTCGTCGCTCTTAACATTGTTAACTTGCCGCTCTACGGAACAATTGCTCCGCAGATTGCAAACCTTTCCTTTCTATCATACCTCAAACTCAGAAACAACAGTCTTGTTGGCCCCATTCCTCACTCTATCGCGCTGATGCCTCGCCTCAAGCAACTCAATCTCTCAATGAATCAGCTGTCGGGTTCTATACCGTCAGCCATTTTCAACATGTCTTTGTTAACTACACTATCCTTTACTGACAACAATCTGTCCGGAACTCTCCCCTCGAATCTTACCTTCATTGATTCAATGCTTTCTCAGATTCAAAATCTCAGCCTGTCATGGAATCATCTCACTGGAAACATACCATTTGGACTTTCTCATTGCTATCATCTTCGTATGCTCTCCTTGTCTTATAACCAGTTCAGTGGAAACATTCCTTCAGAGCTTGGGAATTTGAAGCAGCTTAGAATTCTATATCTTGGAGTGAACAATCTCACAGGTAAAATACCAGCTTCTTTGGGCAACCTTACAAACCTACTTGAATTGGAAGTCGGCGATAACACTATCCATGGGCGTATTCCTGAGGAGTTGGGTGGTCTTTCGAATCTCCAAGAGTTGTTACTTAGTATGACCAATGGTATAACTGGCCCTATACCGACATCCCTCTCAAATATGTCATCGCTCACCGTTTTAGACCTGTCATTCAACAAACTCACTGGATCAATACGGATGCACTTCGGGAACATGCCTCGCCTTAAGATCTTGCGTATAGGAGGGAACAAGCTAGCCGGTGGGTTAGACTTCCTAGGGTCACTTTCCAACTGCAGAGTTTTAGAACGTGTAAGCTTGTGGGGAAATAAGCTGGGTGGTTATCTCCCAAATACCATAGGTAATCTCTCGAGAAATTTTTATCATTTTAATGCTCGTGCAAATTATATCAAGGGAAAAATTCCCGTTGAACTGAGTAATCTATCTAGCTTGGATGTTCTAGATTTGGGCTCCAATGAGCTAGTTGGGACCATACCCTCCGAAATCACAATGCTAGAAAAGCTTCAGTGGCTAGATTTGGGTAATAACAGGATATATGGGTCCATCCCACATGAACTCGGCCGATTGAGAAGCTTGATCATACTATACCTTTTTATGAACAGTCTTTCTGGACCCATACCTGACTCATTGGGAAATATCAGTGCAGTAGAAGACTTGTCATTGGCTGCTAATGCATTATCTTCAGGAATTCCTCAAAGCATGTGGAATCTTACTCACATGATTTACTTAGATATGTCACAAAATTTGCTTAGTGGATTGCTATCTCCAATGGTGGGGGACATGAAGGCCTTAGACAAATTAAATATATCAATAAATAAGCTGTCCGGTGAGATCCCGAACGCTTTAAATGAGCTCCAAATGCTTAGTATGTTGGATCTTTCAAGTAACTCATTCAGTGGCCACATTCCAAAATCATTTGGTGATCTAATTAACATCGCAGTTTTGAACCTTTCGTGCAACAATCTCTCAGGTGTTATTCCGGATTCCTTAGCCAAGCTTCGGCATCTCGCAATTATGAACCTCTCTTTCAACAAGTTGGAAGGAGAGATTCCAAACAAGGGTGCATTTTTGAAACCCACTGTTGCAATTTTGGCGGGGAATGCAGCTTTATGTGGAGCACCAAGACTAGGCTTTCCACTTTGTTCTGTGAATGCTGCCCCTTCAAATCCAAGCACGAGAGCTCATTTGCTTGAGTATATCCTCCCTGCTATTGCTTTCATTATAATTTTTATTGCCTGCATTTGCATCTCATTGAGATCTCGTCAGAAGCGAACAAAGAGTCCAGCCCCAACAACAATATCTCTTAATAACCACAGACTAATATCATATCTTGAGCTTGTTCGTGCCACCGAAAACTTTAGTGAGGCAAACTTACTGGAAGGGGGAGCTTTAGCTCTGTCTACAAAGGAGTTTTAGATGATGGGCTGCCAACTGCAATAAAGGTCTTGAATTTAGAAATTGATGGAGCTTCGAGGAGTTTTGATGCCGAGTGTGGTGTTTTGCGCATGGTTCATCACAGAAATCTTGTCAAAATCATCAGCACTTGTTCCAACTTAGACTTCAGGGCACTTGTCCTACAATTCATGCCCAATGGAAGCCTTGAAAGGTGGCTCTACTCGCATAACTACTGCCTGAACCTGCTCCAAAGAATTAACATTGTGATTGATGTGGCCTCAGCTCTTGAGTACCTCCATCACCACCATTCGCAGGTTGTGGTGCACTGCGATCTGAAGCCCAGCAACGTGTTGCTGGATGAAGACATGACTGCACATGTGAGCGACTTTGGCATTGCAAAACTATTGCTTGGCAAAAGCAGCACAGTGACATCAACGAGCACACCTGGGACAATTGGCTATATGGCTCCAGGTAATTCAACTTATAAGCTTTCATCTAAAGTTAAAAATAAATTTTCTACATTTTTAATTTTAAATCTTTATTTTTGTATGGGAAATAGAGTATGCATCGACAGGAAGAATCTCAAGAAGAGCGGATGTCTATAGCTTTGGTATCTTATTGCTAGAAATATTCACACGCAAGAAGCCTACTGATCCAATGTTTTTTGGCGAATCGAGCCTGCGAAGATGGGTATGTGAGGCACATTCTACTGCTCTGCTGGAAATTGTGGACTGCAATCTTTTGAAAGATGAATCTGAAAATCAAATGACAGATCAAGATTTAACTTACATGCATGCTTGTCTGTCTTCTATCATAGAATTGGGCATACTCTGCTCAAGGGACTCACCTCAAGAAAGGCCTTTGATGAAAGAGACTGTCCCTAGATTGCAGAAGATCAAAATGGACCACGTATCAATGTTTCCTAATGCTTGAAACACTCTGTGCTTTTCTGTTGCATCTGAAAACTAGGGTGAAATCAAGTTTAGGTACTGTACTAGTTTATGTTAACTATTGTATTATTGTATGTTTTCCTTTATCAACATTCTGCAATCTTGGGTAGAATGCAGAGATGTTCTTTATGAATGTCTAATTTGTAAGAGCTGAATTAATAAATACTTTCCTTTATTTCCTTGTGTTCATATTTTCGTTTCCTTTTTTCTCTGATAAATCCCACCTTGTGATCTGTATGTATAATTTCAGGATTTAACCTGCTGTACTTTCATTTGAGCTATTATCTTTCTCCGTCACATATCTAATTCTTTTGTTATCTTGGATACTATATTTCTTACTTTTTCATTTATATATTTGTTTCGAGAAGAAGAATATGAAAAATGATGGTTGAGCAGAATAATAGGCAACAAGATGGTGCAAGCCAATTTGAAGATAATGTTGATGAAATATACACGGAATTCCCTCTCTTTTTGTATTTGTACCCAAAAAAAAAAAAAAAAACATTACAGTCTATGTGGGAATTGGGAGTTCGAGAGAGTGAATTCTTGACATTTTATTATTTCCTCATAATTCACAAAATAATTTTTGTTATTTTTGATTTTTTGAGTCCTAGCTTCTGTTGTTTCTTGTAAAAAGAATCCAAAACAATGCTGGTAGAAATTTTGTAGTGTTTTTACTGAGTTAACATTCACAGCCTTGTCCAAAGATGAATGAGTGGTCTACTTGGCTTTTTCTGGTATCCATTAACTTCATTCAGACAAAGTCTTGTGGAATTTGTTATACAAATCCCTCTCAGTTGACAAGTCTATTAAGTTTTGTATTCTCGCTGAAGGTTGAACTGTCCATATACGTTAGAATGCTAACGTGAGGAAGGGAATCATAATGGGGTTGTTCATAGTCCACTAAGTCCAGGTAAACATTTGGAATTTTAAAATGGATCCTCCACTGGCAGAGTGGTTAGGTGACTTGCATAGGGATTAGGGATGATGATGATGGCCAACGTGTGAAGGGGATTGGAATGCCTAACTTGTGGAAGGATTATAATGGACCTACCTAATGAAGGACCAGTAGAGGGTTAAGTATTATAATGCCCAACGTGTGGAAGAAGGGGATTGGAATCCTCTGACTAATTCACAGGACTAGAAGATGTTGGAATATGAAGAATATATATGTGAATCTTTGAATTGAATTACGGCGAGATCCGTTGATCGAATCAATTGGATGATGGTTGGAGTGTGTTCTCCTTCCATTGGGGATGAACGTGGTATATTCACATGTTCAATTCCGACTTCGAATGAATGAGATATTCAAGTCTAAAGATTGCCTAATTCAAAGCCAAAATGGGACTAAAGGTAGCTAAAAACATTTAGTCCCACATTGGCCATTGGATGGAAGTTCGTAGTGTTTAAATAGAGAAAATTGAGAACAAAGGGCGTGCCCTTTGGGTACTTGGAGTTTTCGCGCGCGATTGGAGGAAACCATGCCCGCTCATGCGCGCGCGGCCGGCTGGCGCCGGGCTCGGGCTCGGGCTCGGGCTTTTTGAACTGGGTCTCACAGGTATGAGTTACGCTGAGCAGACCCGCTCCGCTATCCGGATCCAACCCGCTCCGCTACAGTTGGACAACCAACAGTTGCGGTGGTTGGGTCGAACCATTGCAACAGTTTAGACCGAACCGTTGCAACTTTTCGTTGGGTTCGGACCCGTTGGCCCCTCCCGGAGCGCTATAAATAGCGCTCCGAATTCTCAATTAAACACAACACCAAGAACGACAACAGCAAGACTTTTAAAGGAGATTCTCTCTCTCTCAGTCTTGAAGTGACTTACAAAAGGGAAGTGGGAAATCAGTAACTCGCTTTCCGAAGCAGCTTCCAAAAGAGATTCTGCAAAATTGTCCTGCTGCTTTAACAATCCTGTGAAGGTACTGGTTAACTACGGTTCGACCGTACGGTGATTTGGTAGTGCTATCCAAATACTGTGAAGGAGTGTTGTATCTTGGGAGACCAGCGTCCAGTAACCTGTTAGCACCGGTGCGGGAGACGTAATTGTCTTAAGGAGATTCGCTCTAAGCGTACCTCACTCCAAGTACTGTATAAGTGAATTAGTTTCTTTATACAGGGGATATACTGATATTCAGTATATTGAGACTGATTTAGATTCAGTCTAATTGGTGTTTAACCAAGGAAGGAAATTGAAAGGTGGTTCTTAAATTAAGGAACGTTCTATTGAACGGAAAACCTCCCACCTGATATTTACCGACCTGGCCAATTAGATTGTTGATATTTCAGTGATCTTGATTAGTTGTCAGATTGATTCCAGAAACCAACAATCTTAAGACAATTACGATATTGAAGTTTCTTACTTCTATTCTGCTTGAATTTGCAAAAAATGTCCGAGACTAATCAAGATAGCTCTAGCAAGACACCAAACATGCAGCTACAAGCTTTGATGCCTACTCCACTTCCTAACCCGAAACCGGAGAAGTCAGGAAAATTTGATGGCACAGAATTCAAGAGGTGGCAACAGAAGATGCTCTTCTACTTAACCACTCTTCATCTGGCCAAATTCCTGCAAGAAGATCCACCAGAGCCTGAAACTGATCGGGACTCAGTCCTTGCAGTCGATGCATGGACTCAAGGTGACTTCCTTTGCCGAAATTATGTTTTAAATGGACTGGATGACTCTCTTTATAATGTCGACAATCCTATCACAACGGCAAAGAAGTTATGGGCCAGTCTTGACAAGAAGTACAAGACTGAGTGTAACGCCCCGATCCCGCAGGTACGGGGACGTTATAGAGTGGTATCAGAGCCTAGATTCACACCTGGTGTGGGTAACCACCTGGGTCAATGCTTGGGCTCTTACCAACAGTACAATCAGGTTCAGATTCACTTATCTATATCTGAATTTGGGAATGCCAGCGACGAGTACAAGAATACCATGTCATTGACGATTCATTCCTTGACTCTTTTCTATTCCTTACTGATAATTATCAACTAACTAGACTATCTAATTTCCTTCTTGCTTTCTTTTCATCTTCTTGCTTCCAATCCGTTAGTGTTCGTTCACTACCATACTTCTCCATCTAGAGTTCCTTATAAATATCAGAGTGCGCAGCGGAAGTGTCGCGGACCCGTAACATTTAGGCTTTGGGGCTGAAAATATTGTTCTCACACCTGAATTGAAATTTCGAGGACGAAATTTTTTGTAAGGTGGGGAGAAATGTAACCCCCTGATCCCTGATATACGTATCACAGTATCAGTACTCGATACGACGTACAAAATTGATTTGACCTCCGTAGTAGTCCGATTGACCTGATTTCAGTTTCAAATATCATTTTCTAATATTTTAAAATTTTTGAGGATTTTCTAGAATTTTTCTGGCTTATTTTGGAAAATCTCTGTAGTCGATGTCGACCGATACCGATAATTGGCTTTACGATTTTTATTTCACAAATAGAGTTGTATTTTGAGAATCCGCTTTCACCATGTATCTTAGAATCGTCTTATCTACGTTAGGGTATTTTTGGGATTTTTCTGAATTTATCGAAAATCCGGTCAAACCGGTGTCGCCCAATACCGGCCAAATCTTTCAAGATTTTTAATTTGCAAACTGGATTGAATTTCTACAAACCGTTTTCATATTACGTCTCAAAATAATATTCTTTATTTTTTGTAATTTTTGGGCACCGTTCGGGGCTGGTCAAATATTGGGCCAATATAATAATAATAAAGATTCTTGTTTAATCTTTCTTTTCTTTTTTCTTTTCTTCTCACTTCTTCACGAAGCTTCCCTCCACCGCCTTTCTAACCACCGCCTCTTTTTCTCTCTCCTCTTAATAAAACCCCCGTCCCCCCCCTCTCTCTCTCTCATATTTCTCTCTCTAAATCTCTCTCTCTCGTAAAACCTTCTCTCCTCTCTCTCCTCTCTCTCTCTTTCCCCCACACTCTCTCCCCCTCTCTGTGCAGACCCGAAAGTGGGGCGGCCCACCTGTCGCCAGCGGCCAGGCAGCCCAGGCGCCCCCTCTTCTTCTTCTTCTTCTTCTTCTTCTTTTCTTTTCTTTTCTCCGTTTCTTTCCTCTCTCCTCTTTCTTTCTCTCTCCCTCACCCTCTCTCTCTCTCTCTCTCACCCTCGGCCGGAGACGGGACCGCCGCCGGCGGCTGGGACCGCCACCGGCAGGCGCCGCCAGCGCCGCCGGCCAGCCGAGCTGGCCGGCCGGCCCGCGCAGGAGCAGCAGCTTGCTGCTGCTGCTCCTCTTTTCCCTTTGTGGGTTTGGGTTAGAACCCAAACCCATTAACCCTTATTGGGTACAGTTGTAAACCCATAAACCCAATAACCCGTTACCCATTTAACTTAAGTATTGGGTATGGGTTGTGGATCTGGACCCGACCCATTTGCACCCATTTCCGTTACTTTCAGCGTTCAAGCGATATCGGGAGCATCCGGACTCCGATTCGGACGATTCTGGATCCGTTGCGATCGTGGGAAAGAGAGCTACCTTCCCATGACTAGTTTGTGAGTATTTTTCTTTTATAAATTATATTTTACCATGTTTAGTGACATTGATTGATATATCTTGATTATGGATAAAATACGGTAACTATCAATTATTCACTGGTCATGATTGGACAGTCATTGTAATAGGAATAACCTTGAGGATTGTTAGGTAGTTCCTGATTTAATATGAGGTAATAATAGTAACAAGACATACGGACATAGACAACCCGGACACAGTCATCATGCCTATACAGCCACTGACACTCGGCCACTAGTTCACCATATTCGTGGACATTATTATCTCATGTAGTATATCACAGTTAGATAACTAGCGTCATATGTATACTGATCCACGGTACTCGATTCAATATCACTAGATAGGAATGTTGGACACCGTTATTTCATGTACTGGTATCATCATGACACGGATACTGTAAGTTCACTGGACATGATATTACATTATACACTGACCACGATTATGACATGTTAGTGATACACCGATGTGATATACGGATTATTGCTACGCACAGATATGTTCCACTGGGACACGGACATACCAATGCACGGACTACCGCATTTCATATTATTATTATCATCAGTACATGGATGCTCGGTACACAGTTATCACACATCCCTGCTACATACGCTCACCGCACGAGTGTACATACATGTGTTGTTTCCATCTTCTTGTCATATGACTCACCGTGCATATTACATGTATTATGGTTCCATGTTATCCCTGTATTCCTCTTATATGATTGTTTCCTGTTACTGATATGGCTACCCCCCGTTACTGGACATGAGAGCTGTTGATATGCGATATGTGGACTCCCACATCTATTGTTCCCGTTTCCCGTTATATTGTTCCCGTTTTCCGTTATATTGTTCTATGCTATCAACAGAGCTCAGGTCCGGTTATCATGTTACCCGTATCATGTACTGTATTTGTTCTTGTTACATTGTATACTTGACATATCATATCATAAAGCTAACTTGGGTATGGGGGAGACTTGACGGTTGATTAGATCTTATCGGGTGATGTACTGGATCCATATTGTTAGTCCCACTGCAGGGGACGGTAGTGCTACCTACCAATTGCTCCATGAGCTCCCGTTATTTGATTATTGTTCCCTTCTTAGCGGAGGGCCCTGGTCTCAGCAGCCAGGGGTTTGTTTAAGACCGTGATCCCGGGTATGCACGGGATACACCTACCCGATAAGAACTCTTCGACCATGGGTTTCCAAGTAACATAATAAAACAGTATACACAATAGTGACGTCGGGAACACTTGTTATTTGGTCACTCTCTCGTTTGGATAATGGTACCCATAGACCATGTCCGGATGGGTTCGACTGGAGTGCGGGCTCCAGTATGAACTGCCAGTGGTATGGGACACTGGAAGAGATTGATTAAAATACCAGGTGTTACTGATTGCTACTATTGTATAAAGATCATGACTTACCTGATACATGTATACTATTGTTTAGTTGTACTCGTTACTGTACCTAATCATTTATCTGCTATCATGTTACATGTATACTTTGTTACTTTACCTGGTACATGCTACACATTCTGTGGTGGCATACTACTCATGTATATGTATCCTCTGTATTGCATATATTCTGTTTTCTGTATACTTTGTATATATCATTACTGTCTATGCACAATACTGTACGATGGTTATATTGCATATGCCCATCTGCAGGTTCACTTCTAGCACGTCACCACTAACATGTTCATTTCTAGCACGTCACCACTAGACAATATTATTTATTATATAAACTGGATACGACTCATGACCCGATGATAACCGGCTAGGTAGTGAAGGTATTAAAAGATGACATGTTTCTATATTTCTACTGCTTCTTATATGCTTATTATATGGTATCACCAGTACAACATCATGTATTATATATTATTATCGTGCTTGTATTACTATTGTATATATTACTGCCTCCTTCATTTTACCACTCACTAGGTCGCTTTCTGACGACCCTGAGTTTGCGTGCCCAGGTTGGAGATCCGAGTTCTCGTTTGGTCAGGTAGTGCATTGGATTCACATAGGAGACTTTACCATCGAGAACCTTCGTATGTATCTTTGTGCTTTGTTCTTGTTCTCTTATTTCTTCCTGTATTTATATCTGTTATGATCACTAACCCCCTTTCTGCAGGTATTCTTGTACTTATTTACTGCTGGAACCATTGTGTATATGGAGTCTATGTCCTGTCCTGAGGCTTAACGTACGCGTGAGGTTGTTTTCACCTCGCGTATGTACATTACCATAACGTCTCCGTATCCTTGGGATCGGAGCGTTATACTGAGGATGCTGGTACTAAGAAGTTCGTCGTAGGACGATTTCTGGAGTACAAAATGGTGGACAGCAAGACTGTAATCAGTCAGGTGCAAGAGTTTCAACTTATCTTGCACGAGATAGAAGCCGAAGGTATGATTCTACCTGAAACCTTTCAGGTTGCTACTATCGTGGAGAAACTCCCACCTGCGTGGAGAGATTTCAAGAACTACCTGAAGCACAAGCGAAAGGAGTTGAAGTTGGAAGATCTCATTGTGAGGCTTCGAATCGAGGAGCACAAGCGAAAGTCCGAGAAAAGGAACAGTAAGAACTCCTATGAAGCAAAAGCCAATGTGATCGAAGACTCAAAGGGGAAAGTGTCTACTTCCAAAAGCTTAAAGCGGAAGAAGACTTCCCAGGGGTACAAAGGCAAGGTCCAAGAAGGTAAGAACATGCGCTTCAAGGGAACCTGCTACATCTGCAACAAAGAAGGGCATAAGGCGAATGAATGTCGCAGCCGTCTCAAAAAGAACAAGAAAAGCCATCCACAGGCAAACTTGACCGACCAAGCGTCGCCAAGCCTTTCAGCTGTGGTGTCAGAGGTGACTCTGACAGCCAACAATAAGGATTGGTGGGTAGACACTGGGGCTACTCGGCACATCTGCTCTGAGAAATTATTATTCTCTGAATATCAAAAAACTAGAGCAAGATGAGCAACTATTCATGGGAAACTCAGCCGTCTCAAATGTTGAAGGAAAAGGCAAGGTCATCCTAAAGTGGACATCTGGAAAAGAGCTTACTCTGAATGATGTGCTACATGCTCCAGATATCCGCAAGAATTTGATCTCTTGATCAATACTTAGTAAGAAAGGATTTAGAATGGTTTTTGAATCAGATAAATTTGTACTTACTAAGGGAGGGATGTATGTGGGAAAGGGTTATCTTGTTGATGGACTTTTTAAAGCCAATGTTGCAGTGGTAGATAAAAAGTCTGTGTATTTGTACCCGAAGCTTATAAATAAAGAAAAATCTTCTGTTTATTTGCTTGAGTCTCCTATTTTATGGCATGCTAGATTAGGGCATGTAAATTACAAGTCATTAAAGAACTTGTCTAATCTAGGATATATTCCTAAACTCAACTTGGAAGAAATTCGCAAGTGTGAGATTTGTGTTGAGGCCAAGTTGGCGAAAAATTCATTTCACTCAATAGATCGAAATATAGAACCTTTAGGGTTAATTCATAGCGATCTGTGTGACTTGAAGTTTATGCCAACTAGAGGCGGTAAAAAGTATTTTATTACTTTTATTGATGACTGTACAAGATACTGTTATGTGTATCTATTAAACAGTAAGGATGAGGCAATAAATATGTTTATAACATATAAAGCCGAAGTTGAGAATCAACTCAACAAGAAAATAAAGATTCTAAAATCCGATAGAGGCGGAGAATATGAATCAAATGATTTTAGTGAGTTATGTGCTAAATTTGGTATAATCCATCAAACAACAGCACCATATACTCCCCAGCAAAATGAAATTGCTGAACGGAAGAACAGAACTTTGAAGGAGATGGTCAATTCCATGCTCGTAAGTTCTGGAGTTCCGCAGAACTTGTGGGGGGAAGCTCTGTTAACTGCAAATTATATTCTAAACAGAGTACCCCACAAGAAACTTAGTCTTATATCATTTGAGTTATGACATGGAAGGACACCTTCCTACCATTACCTCAAAATGTGGGGGTGCCTTGCAAAGGTGCTAGCACCATTACCTAAAAAGACTAAGTTGGGAGCAAAAACTATGGACTGCATATTCATAGGCTATACCTTGAATAGTAGTACCTACATATTTCTGGTTCATAAATCAGAGATACCAGATATTCATACATGATTATCGAATCTAGAGATGTTGTGTTCTTTGAAGATATTTTTGCATATAAACGGGAAACAGATAAGACTTCTGGAAAAAGAACACTTGAGATGGCGTTCAGGACGAAAGCCCCGAGGAACCGACTGTTAATGCGGAAACTGAACCAAGAAGAAGTCAGAGATCTAGAATCTCAAAATCTTTTGGTCCAGATTTCATAACATACGCTATTGAAAGCGAGCTTCAAACAATTAAAGAGGCTATGTCAACCCCAGAAGTACAAATGTGGAAAGAAGCTATAAATAGCGAAATAGAATCCATACTAAGTAATCATACTTGGAAATTGGTAAACTTGCCTCCTGGCAGTAAACCAATTGGGTGTAAGTGGATTTTCAAAAGAAAATTAAAACCCGATGGATCTATCAATAAGTACAAGGCTAGATTAGTTGCCAAGGGTTATCGACAAAAGGAAGGACTTGACTACTTCGATACTTATTCACCAGTAACAAGAATAACGTCTATTCGGATGTTGCTTACAATTGCAGTATTACATAACTTAGATATCCATCATATGGATGTCAAGACTGCATTCTTAAATGGTGAATTAAATGAAGAAATATATATGGAGCAACCTGAAGGATTTATAGTCAAGGACCGAGAACACAAGGTGTGTAAATTGGTAAAATCCTTATACGGTCTAAAGCAGGCTCCAAAACAATAGCATGAGAAATTTGATAGTGTCATGATCAAAGATGGATTCAATATCAATGAATGCGATAAGTGTGTTTACACAAAAACAGTTGAAAATGCATGTATCATTGTTTATGTAGACGACATGTTGATACTTGGGACTAATATTGAAATTATTAAGTCCACTAAAAGAATGTTATCCAATAGTTTTGACATGAAGGATCTGGGGGTTGCTGATGCAATTTTGGGAATTAAAATCACCAGAACACCAGATGGAATCAGTCTATCTCAATCTCACTACGTGGATAAGATGATAGAAAGATTCAAGGATTATAGGATAAAGGAGAATACAAATCCTTTTTTCCCACACGTCCACCTTCATAAGAATACAGGAACTGGAATACGCTAGTTGGAGTATTCTCAGATTATCGGAAGTCTAATGTATTTGATGAATTGCACTAGACCCGTATTGCTTACTGTAGGCTGTCCAAAAGTTACTGGAGGACAAGCCATTGAAAAGCAAAGTTTCAAGCTCTAGATGCGAGGGACTATCACCCGCGTCTCAGCATCAAGGCGCGTTGGCTCGACGACACCCGTCTCAGCATCAAGGCGCGTTGGCTCGACACCCGCGTCTCAGCGTCAAGGCGCGTTGGCTCGACACCCGCGTCTCAGCATCAAGGCGCGTCGGCTCGACACCCGCGTCTCAGCATCAAGGCGCGTCGGCTCGACACCCGCGTCTCAGCATCAAGGCGCGTTGGCTTGAAACCCGCGTCTCATTATAACCGCCTTGTTAAGGGACCAATCACTGCCCACACGTAAGGGAAATCAGCCCCCATCGTGGCATGTCTTTAGCAGGCACGTGGGTTAGTTACCGCCCATGTAGCGGGGAAGTTGGCCCTCATTGTGGAGCGTTTTCAGGGAGGCACGTTCACCCCTGGGACCTCTATAAATAGCCTTGTTTGCATCAACAAAAAAAAAGGAGAGGAGAGATCGGGGAGAATCAATCCGGAAATCGAGAAATCGACAATCGGCAATCAGAAGGAGAGAAGAAGCAGATCAACTCTTGAGCAAGTTCGCTGCGTACGAGCTAGCCTTCGCCTACCTTCTCTTTTAGAGTTTTGGTAGACGGAGCTGTGTCACTCTTTCTACCGGCCGAAGAGGAGATCCCTGAAGGACGGTCATCTGGTCAACGGAGAACAAGATTCACTCTCCATCGCCACACGAAGAACCCAGCCTTAAACAAAGGGGGAATTCAAGATTCAATATTCTCCCTCCCTTGTAACCGGAAGGAACAGTTCTTATTGTAATCTTTTTCATTTGATTCAAGGAAAACTTTTACGGCAATTCACTGTCTCCCTCTTTCCCGGGTCATACACTTACGCTGTAAGCAAGTTAAGCAGATACACTAGCAATCCTAGTGATCAACATTGGACCGCTCTACTTCGAGTATTGGGTTACGTATCACATACCAAAGAATATGCCTTGAGATATGGACAGTATCCACCTGTCCTTGAAGGATACAGTGATGCTAATTGGATTGCAGATTCTGAGGAATCAAAATCAACTAGCGGATACGTATTTACTCTAGCAGGAGCAGCGGTATCTTGGAAATCTTCTAAGCAAACATGTATTGCCCGTTCCACTATGGAATCAGAATTCATAGCCTTACATAAGGCCGGAGAAGAAGCAGAATGGCTTCGACAATTTTTGGAAGATATTCCATTATGGCAAAAGCCAGTGCCCGCTATATGTATACACTGCGATAATCAAGCAGCTATATCTAGGGCACAAATGTTATATACAACGGTAAGTCTAGACATATTCGTCGTAGACATAATACTGTGAAGCAGTTGCCCTCAAATGGAATTATTTCTATTGACTTTGTCTCGTCAAAAGATAATTTAGCGGATCGGCTTACTAAAGGTTTAAGTGGAGAGCGTCATCCAGGGGAATGGGTCTAAAAGCCTAACCTTACCGAGTCAGCTTAATGGAAACCTCACTTAGCGACTGGAGATTGAAATCACCTAGAGGGGGGTGAATAGGTGATAATGCTAATCTAATGAACTAAATGCGGAATTTAAAAACTAATTGCAATTACACAAGATGCAACCAATAAGTAATGCACACACAACCAAGCCAAGCATACAAGTATGAATGATCAATGTGAAATGATGCAAGGCACAAAGTAAAGAGAGAGAGAGAGAGTCAATGGATCAAGCGCAAACAACAAGATTTGTTTCGAGGTTCGAGCACTCAGCTCTACGTCCCCGCCCTCACCCAGAAGGATTTCAACTCCACTAGCTTGTCCACAAAGGACTGCCCACAAAGGGAACCTCCACCGAGGATTTGGGGCAATAACAATTACAAGGAGTACCCAACTCCTCTCTTTACAAACACAACCTCCTCCTTGAGGCACAACACCAAGCCAACAAACAATCACCTCACAACTTGAGGATTAGCACAAAGCAACACAAGGATCACCTCACAACTTGAGGGATACACCCACTTGCACAACCTCCTCAACACAATGAGGGAAAGGCACAAAGCCAAGCAAATTTTGGGGTTTACAACTTGGTGGTCTAACAAACAACCACAAATAATTTCTTTCCCACACAAGGATCCTATAGAATGAGATAGTAGATGTAGCTCAAGTGTGGAGAAAACAAGGAATTGAAATCAAAATCTCAAAGAAAATCCTTGGGAAAAACTAGAAACCAAGATGAAGTTTAATCAAACACTTTTCCCAAAAACCCTTTTCTTTGATTTTCCAAACCCTAGCAAAAACACCAAATAGATTGTTCAATTAAAGCCCAAAAACTTCTTTTGATTGCTGTGAAAACACTAGAGAAAGCTCAGAAAATTCGTCCAAAAATTCTTAAAGAAAACCTCTTTCCAATGGGGTATTTATAGCCCAATTTTAAACTAGCCGTTGGCAGCAGAATCTGCCAAAAATGAACTATCGGTCGACCGGTCGGTCGACCGGGCCAACGGTCACTTTTTGACCGCTGGCAGCTACCATTCAACCGCTAGGTCGACCGGCCCCAGAACCAGAAAGCAACGGCTCTCTGGCCGGTCGACCGGGAGCAAACCGAGAGCAACCTGCTCTCAGTCGTCGACCGTGCGGTCAACCGGCTTATGGGCAGCCAGCGTGCACGTATCTGTGCACGTCGGTCGACCGCTATGGTCGTCCGGCTACTTGGTACGGTCGACCGTCCGGTCGACCAACCTAGCCTGGCAGAGGCAGTTCAGGTCAGAAAAACATGTTTTTTTTAATTCTAAAATTTTCCTTGAAATCTCTAAAATTACACAAAAATAGTTTTATCATTTTACATTGAAATATAAACTTGTGTTAAAAATTTCAACACAAATTTCAAACAATATGGACCATTTTTGTTATAGAAATTTTACCAAAAACCAAAAACCGTATTTTCTAAAACTTAGATTTTTGAATAGAAATACGTTTTGTCCAAAACTCATCCAAATACAAAAACATGATATTTAAACACTTTGAAGCATGTTGTATATGGATAGAAATCCAATATACAAGAAACATATATATATAATATATATATATATATATAATATATACATACATAATATATATATATATAATATACATATATATATATATATATACATACATATATATATATATACATACATATATATATATATATATATATATATATATATATATATATATATATATATATTCATGTTTTGACTTTAATTCCAAAAATATGTTTTGTTAGAAATACCAAAACATAAAACACATGAATAGACTATCAAGCTAAGTTTGTTTAAATAGTTGAAGCATGCATGTATATAGAACAAATCTAATATACATTAAACCATGTAAACTTGTTTTGATATAATATCTATTTATGCAAACCAAGATCGGTTAAACCAAAACCGAAAACCAAAATGAAACGTGTATGTTGTGAACTTGAGCATATCATACTATTCTAATCTTTACAATTTGGATCTAAACACAAAACTACACTATGGTACCGATGTCTTCTTGTAGAGCGCCGTCTCCAAGCCGACTCGATCCAAAACTTCGTGATTCACCGAGCTTGACTCCAATGAGTGCTAGATATCATCTTGACGCCCGGGCTCTTGAATCACCATGTGAAAGCTTCCAAACCATCTTGTTGAAGCTAATCACCTACTAATATCTTGATTAATGATCTGAAACTAAAAACACAAGATAATTAGTACACATAACTACATGAGTTAATCATCATCAAAACTAGAGTGGAAGGCCTTTGGGCCAACAATCTCCCCCTTTTTGATGATGACAAAACTCATGGAGTTTATATGCATGGATTAAAGTTAAGCTTCAAAGAAGCTCCCCCTTAACTCATGCATAGGGATAAACAATAAATATATGCAATGAATACTAAAACATGAAAATGCATAGACATGCATAAAACAATAAAATGCATATAAACAAGCTCTTGACACTAAATGAATATGCATATGAAACATGCTCTTGATACCAATTAAATAAAAACAAATAAATTTTTGAAACAAGCTCTTGATACCAATTTGCAAAACAAAACTAATGAAGCTCTTGATACCAAAAAAAATATTGTTCTTTAAATAATGCTTTTGATACCAATTGAACTTTAATAAAAACATCTTTGATACCATTGAACTTTAATAAAAACATAAAACATGCATATAAACTACAAACTCAAATTCTTCTCCCCCTTTTTGTCAATCATCAACAAAGGGGTAAAAGTAAAAACAAAATGTTCGCCCCCTTTTTGTTCAAAACAAGGAATCAATAAAGGGGTGACATAAAACATGATACTAAATAAAAAATGTGTCTATGAAGAGCATAAATGATATCAATTGAAATGAGTATAACAACATTTTAAGGAATGCCTATATCAAATGATACCAATTGAAAATAAAGGTAAACGAGGCATTGAAATAAAATTATTGTTCCAATTGAAATTAACATAACAAATTTTGAATTTCTAAAATATGATACCAATTGTAAATATTTTTCATTTTGAACATATGATACCAAATTGAAATTATCAATCATAAAGTATGGGAGTGAAAATCAAATACCAATTGAAAGATGAAATACGAGTTTTCTCCCCCTTTATGAAGAACTAAATAAAATAGTGCATAAGCTTGTTTATGGATACCAATTGAAAACTAATCAATTGAAACAAAATTAAAACTCAAGCTTTAGCATAAACAAAATTTGTGCTTCAAGATATGGGATATAGTAAGCACAAATAAAACATATATATGTATAAAAATTAGATACCATTTGAAATTGATATTCTTTGAAGTGAAACATACATACATAAAAAGATATGAGTATACAAAAAAAAACTCAATATGATACCAATTGAAAGAATCCAATGATACCAATTGAAACAACAATAAGATCAAGTGTATATCTCATATTCCTATCCTCCCAATCATGTTCAAGTTTAAAATGATTTTTACTATAAAGCATACATGAGCATGGTCTCCCATCCAACCGCCCTTGGAAGGTAGGGGTTTTCAAAAATAGATTTGAAAATATAGTATGTTTGAAAAACTCTACCATAGTGAAGAATACGAACTAGTTTAAATGAAAAACTTGTAACTAGTACGAAATCCTTCAAGCAAGGAATAACACAAAATCATTTTTCATGAAACAAGAAATTCACAAGATAGTCAACACTCAAAGTCAATGAAGCATGAATATGACTCATGAAAATAAAACATGAGTAAACAAGAAAGGTGAATGTACAAGTAAATGTGAAGATCATGAAAAAACACCTAGAGGGGGGGTGAATAGGTGTAAGTGCTAATCTAGGACTAAATATAAACTTAGTGCGCTAAATGCGGAAGCTAATGCAAATCTTGCAACACACTTAGTACAATCTACAAGTGTAGCCGAATCCCCGTGAAGGGCTCTGGACTAACTCCTCTTGATTCCCCTTGAATGGGTTGAGGTGCTATGTGAAGCTCTTGTTGATTAGGTACAAGTGAGGCACACACAAACAACCAAGCATATAAGAATGAATAGCAATATGAAGTAATGCAAGACAATATGAAATATGAACAACACACAAGTATGATATGATATGAAGTATGATGCTTTGCACAATTATAAGAGAGAGAGAGAGTTAGAGAGACAATGGATCAAAACGCAAACACCAAGATATGTTTCGAGGTTCGAGCACCTTGCTCTACATCCCCGCCTACACCACCGTGTAGGATTTCCAATCCACTATCTTCCACCGAGGGAACCTCTACCGAAGAGGATTTGTTACAACTCTAGGAGTACCAAACTCCTCTCTCAAACAACCAC
>JAVJIF010006839.1:0-191722 GCA_038442645.1 Agave tequilana | reverse complement strand
TGAAGAACGTATTTGCCATGTGGAAGAATCAAAAGACTCAGACATTGACAGAAAGATTACAGGTGATAACTTAGAGGAGTCCAATACTTCGAGTCCTCTTAAAGTTGTTCCAGACATTACGGAGTTTATTGATATCTCTCCTAAAGACAGTACTCTAAATCTCCCCGAAGTCAACCCTATCGTCAATGAAGCTATTGCTGTCTTTTCTGAAGACCTCCCAGATAAGCTATTACTGACGCGTGATATCCAACACGCTATTGAGTTAATCCCAGGAGCTAATCTTCCCAACTTGCCACACGCTAGGTTGGATCCTACCCAGCAAATCGAACTTAAAGAGCAAGTTAATGAGTTTTCACTAGAGGTCAACCAATCGTGCCTTGTCCTAATAAACATCCACTTTTATAAGGACAAATTTTGGAACTATTTAGTGACAAAAGATGTTGATCAGATCAGGGATATTACCATCTATGGTCGATCTGCATTCGAAGACTCAAGGGATGCCGTTATGGGAGAACCTCACACTCTGTAAATGATCAACTTTTCCTCCCTTCTCCCCTTTTTGTTTAAACTTCAAAAAACATTCTCCCCATTTTGTAAAACATAAGATTTAAAAACTCAAATATGCATATATAAACTCAAAATCTTTCTCCCCTTTTTGTCAATCATCAACAATGAGGTGAAAAATAAATCAACAAGAAGGATATATATGCGACATACATTCATGAAGAGGAAGATGCTAAGTTAGCTTCTCTGCATACATGCATTACATGAAGAAGGGATGACAAACCCTAACTCACATAAAGTATAATATACAATGCATAAGTGGAGACGTGAAGCTTCTCCTACACACGTGTATTATATAAAGAGGAGATGTCAAGCTCCTCAATGTAAGATACACTCAACATGAATCTACATGTAGAAGAGATGTTAAGCTCCCCTTGCATATAGGCAAAATATATCAAAATATTTTTAACACAAATTTTGATAATTACTCAAAGTAATAAAATAAATTTTGATATACCATTTGTAAGTAAACAAATTTTGAAATCTCTTAAATCATATTTTGAGATACCATTTGTACATAAACAAAATTTTAAGATATCACAAGATTTAGATATTATTTGAAATTGAAAATTTGGGATACCAATTGAAATTGAAACATTTGTACATTTTGATACCAATGAAAGAAAATATTTTATATTTTGATACCAATTGAAATATATGGTAAATTTTGATACCAAATAAAAGGTAAAACATTTGTGATATCAACTGCCATTAGTTGACTATGGTCTATGGGTTAGTCGACTAGAAGAACAACTTTTGCCTATATTAGTCGACTAATAAAGGGGGTAAGTCGACTAGGGTATGACTGATACAAAAGACATGTTTCTGAAAACTGAATTTAGTTGACCAACAGAATAACTTAGTCGACTACAACTAATATTAGTCGACTAGGAAAAGTATAAGTCGACTACATATTGTATGCAGAACAAAAATAGAGAGTTGGTATGTATCTTGAAGCAAAACTAAGTCGACTATAGTATGGGGTAAGTTGACTATAGGTGCAATTAGTCGACTAATCAAAAGTCTAAGTCGACTATATGTCTTATTGTGTGTATGTGTTCCAGACTTTTAACATTCTAATAAACAATACAATAGACATCCATAACCATTGTCCTTGAGAAGTCTTGAGCATGTAGAACTCTGTATAAGCTTGTGAGATAGAGCTTCAATGAAATGGCTTCACAAATGTATCATTAGAATCAAGTTCCAACAAAACCAATATTTGATATTTTAACTTTTGAATTAGAGAACGATCATTGAATAAGAAATGTATCCCTAATAGTTATCTTTGAAATGCAATTTAATTCATATTAATTGAATATCAGAATAAAAAGTTATAGCCAAATTACTAAAAAGAGTATTTGAGCAAATCAGCAGAGCAGTCAACCGGTCGGTCGACCCAGTCAAACCAAGACTTAGGTGTGACAGTCGATCGACCGCCCAGTAGACCGCCCGCTAGAATGCTAGGTTTGCTGGCCGACTGGTCGGTCGCCGACAGACGTGCACAGTATGCACAAACAGTCGCCCAAAGTCAGCCCCGAGGTTTGGTCGATCGGCTGGTCGACCAACCTACCCTAAAACACTGTTTTAAGATAATATTTAAAATCAAACTCATTTTTAAATATTTTATATTGGTTTAAAAAGTATTTTGACAATACATAGGCTTTGAGATACATGCTATAAACCTGTTATATAAATATGAAAAAGTATAAGACATCAAACACCAAACTTTGTAAAATACCAAAACTGGAAAACTAAATATGAAAACTTTTCTGTGTGTAAGCTTGAGCAATTAAAACTAATCTATTCTTTACAAGAGATCTAAAATCACAGACTCTAGACAAGTCTTCTTGTAGATCTTCTTCTCCAAGTAGATTAGATCCAAACTTGATTCTCCGAGCTAGACTCTATCTTGAGTACTAGATATGTATTGAATCACCATGTGTTAGCTTCAATGAAGCTAAATACCAACTACGATCTTGATCAATATCTCAAACTTAAACACCATAAGATTTTAGTACTATAACTATATGAGTTATCATCTATAAAACTAGAGTGATGGACTTTTGGCCCAGCACCTTTTGAAGCTGCCAATTGCCTTAACATTGTATTACCCTTTAAGTAATATAGATTATTCCATTTAACGCCCTTCAGAACAACTATCGAGACTTTGAGCATCTTGAGAATGCAATCTCTAAGAGTTCCTTTAAGGCCTTGTGCCTCCAAAGCTCCTATAGAGATCAAGTTTTTCTTCAACTAAAGAACATATCTCACATCTTTCAACTCTCTTACCATCCCAATGAACATTTCTGATAAGAATAGTGTTTATCCCCTCCATACAGTTCGTATGATCATCACCCATCAACTCCAAACCTTCACCTAGCTTCTTGAAACTAGAAAATCACTCCCTCTTGAGAAAAACGTGATAGGTAGCACTCATATCTAAAATCCATTTAGAAATATCTAAATAGCAAACTGTAGGAGTAAAGAGAGTGAATAAATAGAGTCAGAATCAGTATCATCTGCCTGTGCAATGTTTGCCTCTGACCGTGCCTCCTTGTTTTTGTTCTTTTGCTTTGGACAAATTTTCAGTGTCTGTTTTTCTTGTAGATGTAGAACACACACACTAATCCTTTTCCAAGTTATGATTACCAAACTTGGACTTCGATGCTTCTCGATCTCCTTTGTCTTTCCGATTAGAACTCTGTCCTTTTGCAGTCAATACTTTTACTTATGTGCTACTGGAGGACTCCTTGTCCTTTCTTCATAACTAATGATTCACAAGAACAGTGGATATCTTATTATAGATAAGTGATAACTTACCATTGATCAAGGTCAAAACAAAGGTCTCATACTCATCATCCGAAAGAGAACTCAACAGGATCAATGCCTTATCTTCGTCCTTGATCATCTCATCCACGTTAGTCAAACTACCCATTTGCAACCAATGACCTTCTTCCCTTTGGGCAACTTTGACATTTCCCAAATGTCATTCTGATGAAGAGACTTCATCTCTTTCAACATCGCATTCTTTCACATCTCTGACTCCAAGATGATTTTGCCTTCTTATATGTGGATGGAATACTCTCCTCTATAACTAGAAGAGCATAGGCCACAATCTTATCTGAAGTAAGCTATGCGAACTTGCATGGATTTCTTCTGGTTCTCTCAGCTGCAAAAAACTTGGACTTGACCCATTTGCTGTCCTTGATTCTTAACAACTTCAGTATTCTCATCAGCTACATGATCTCTATCCTATGTTACTTCAGGTGAGAAATCAAATGATAAGAACTATCTAGAGTACGTAGAGTAGCATCACTCTCCACCTGCTATGATACCTCCTTGGTTTATCTAGTCTCCACCTGCTGAGAGTTGGTTGGCTTCATCATAGAAGCATCTCTGCTCACCACAATCTTCTTGTCTTTGGGATCCCAGATCGTGTAGCCTTTCACATCTCTCTTGAAACCCAGAAACACAGTCTTCTTTGCTCGAGGATCCAATTTATCTTTTTTGATGTGATAATAGGCTGGACATCCAAATATCCTGAGTATACATAATTTTGAGCAGCTTTCCCTGACAAACCTCCCTCAGAGTCATACCTTCAATCGCAGACGATGGAAACCTATTAATGAGATGATTTGTATAAGTCAAAGCCTCGGCCCAAAAGGATTTCGCTAATCCTGTATTAGACAACAAACACTGAGCCTTCTCTAAGAAGGTAAGGTTCATCCTCTCAGCCACCCTATTTTGTTGTGATGTTTTCTGAACTGTGAAGTGCCTCTCTATGCCTTCATTCTGGCATAACTATAGAAATAGGTCACTCTTGTACTCCCGCCATTATCAGATCAGAGTATCTTGATTTTTCTACCAATGTGCTTATTCATACGCATCTTTCACTTCACAAACAAATTTAAGACTTCGTTCTTGTGTAGCATGGTGCACACCTACAAGCTCGCTCACAAGTTCCCATAAGAATTTCAACACCCGAGCCCGCAAGCTCTATTGAAACCACAACCTCCATTGAAACTGCAACCTCCAACAACTCAATACAAGAATTTAAACACTTGGTGATCAACACACGATCATAAAAAAACCCAACTTATAAAATAAATAGAATTTGATGGATCAAGTGTGTGTGAGAAAAAAAGAAAGATTAGAGTAATAGCTTAAGAAAAACTCTTATTGCAAAACTTGATTTTCTTTTAAAACTGTAATGAAATGCATCGCTAAGCTCTCCTGTTTATAGGAAAAGAGTAGAGACTTAATTTTAGAAAAACTCAGCAATTAAAGCTTGCTAAAAACCATTAAAAACATAAAAAGCCATTGGGAATGAACTTGGACTGATTTGCAAAGAAACATAGGCGTTATATAGCAAAATAGGCATGTTTGACTCCTGGCGGTCAATCGGGCGGTCGACCAGCTAAGGCTAATATTAGTTAGACGTTGCGTTCAATCGACCGAGTTGTCGACTAGCCAAAGTGGCACTCTGAGCTCAGAGCAGAGCTCAGTATTAGCGGTCAACTGGGCAACCGACTAGTTAGAGTAACACTCTGAGCTCAGTATTGAGCTCAGTGCTAGCGGTTAACCTTGCGGTCAAATGGTCAGTGTCAGTCAAACTTTGGGCTAACCAAGCGACAATCGGGCGGTCGACCAGGCTCAGAGCCCGAAAGCTATGTGCACTCTGTACATATCCGATCGACCGGGCAGTCGACCGGCAGAGCTTTTTGCTCTGCTGTCGGTCGACCGACCTCAGCCCAAAAGCAGATATTCGTTTAATTTTTAAAAAATCTTTAGAAAATCAAAATAAATACTCTTAAAATCCTCAAAAATATGTTCTTGAAAATTCAATTAAACACAAATATGTGTGATCAAGAATCAACAGATATTTCAAACATGCGAACTTCTTTTTTAGATGTTTAAATTCATTTTGAAATATAAATCATTTAAAATTATTTTCTCAAAACTAAAAATTTAAAATTAAACTTTTGTAAACAAGTTTTTCTAAACATGTATAAAATACAAAAAACAAATTACTAAGACTCTGTTTAAGCTTTAATATGTATTGAAAACACCATACACATATAAGCCGATATAAAACTTATTTTTGAGATTTTCTTTTTATAAAACAATCATTTGATAAAAATAAACTTTAAACCATAAATTTATTTTCAATAGAATTTATTAAACCAATATAGAAAACTTTTGTTTGCGTTTAAGCTTGAGCAATAAAATTTAATCTAAACTTTACAAGAATCTAAAACTTACTTAAAATACTTACAAACATATTTAATTGAAGTCTTCTTCATCTTGAATTTACTTCAACAAACTCGATCTTTTTTCCTCTTCTTCCTGTCTTGATTCATATTAAACTTGATTCCTTCTTGAGTACTTGATATTTACATTTTGCTTGGGCTTTTGAATCAATACTGGATAGTTTCAATCCTCATTTTGAATCCATTGTTGAAGATAAACACAAACTCATGATCTTTGTTAGAATCTGAAACTTAAACATGCAAGATTATTAGTACTATAACTACATGACTTAATCATCATCAAAACTCGAGTGATGGGTCTTTTGGCCAACACGGCGTGCCCAAAGAGTTGTAGAAGACTAGAGTACGATAGAGGACAGATGCCCGGTCAATCAGACATGTACAGAAGTGCACATAAGAAAGGATGGTGGCGTCCATCGACCGCCGGGTCGACTGACCAACAGAAAGCAGACAAGAACAGATGGGAGCGATCGACTACTGGATCGACCATCCAAAAGGATAATTTTGGCTCTGTTGGCCCAATGGCCTATCACTCTAGTTTTGATGATGATTAACTCATGTAGTTATAGTACTAATGATCTTGTGTTTAATTAGTGACAGATTTATGATCAAGATCTTAGTAGGTGTGGAGCTTCAACAAAGGATTTTAAGACAAGTTTTGGAGCTAGCACCGGTTGATTCAAGAGCCTATGCATCAAGAACACATCAAGTACTCAAGAGGAGTCGAGCTCATTGAATCAAGTTTAGACCAAGTCAAGAAGATGAGAAGACTTCAAGTGAAGACTTCAAGAAGATGAAGACTTGTGTCTAGGTTTGTTTAGTAAGATTTTGTTTTAGTTAAAAATGTAAAGGATAGAATAGATGGTAGATTGCTCAAGTACATATACACACACACTCTTGATAGAATTGTTTTCATAAAAGATTTTTTAGTTTAGAAAAGATTTTCTTTGTGACAAAATACTAAATGGTTTTTGGTATTCATGTTTACATCTTTCAACCAAAACTAAGTTTATGCTTATTGTCAAAAATATAGATATTTCATCTTGATTGTGTAGTGGGTCATATCCATACACACTATGCTTTAAAAAGTATATCTTGTTTTTGTATTTGATGAAGATTTGGAAAAACTTGTTTTGGAAAAACAGTTTTTATCATGAGCCAAATATTTCCTAGTTACAAAAATAGTCCAATCTTTTATAACATGCCTTGATTTTGTGCAAGCATGTTTGTATATCAAAGTAAATTGGTAAAACTATTTTTTGTAGATTTTTCTGTATTTTATGGGATTTTATGTGAACCAAAAGACTTAGTTTTAAATCTCAGAAAAACTGTTTTTAGGCTTCAGCTAGTCGACTTACTACCTTGCTAGTCGACTAACCCTGAAGTCGGTCGACCGGATCGGCCGACCGACGTGCACGGTCGTGCACGCCTTTGTGCACTGGAGGGACGGCCGGCCGACCGGGTCGACCGCCAGAGAGCTTCTGCTCTCTGGAAATCCCGGTCGACCGTAGCGATCGACCGACAGAGAGTTCTGCTCTCTGTTCCAGTATCTCGGTCGACCGAGCAGTCGACCGGAGGCTCCAACAGTCGGATTTTTGACCATTGGCGGTCGACCGGGCGGTCGACCGGTAGGTCTGACAGACCCCAACGGCTATATTTTTCTGGCCTATAAATTTGGGGGTTTGGTCATTGTTTTGGGCTAAGATTTTCAAGTGGGTTTTCACCAGTTTTTCCTAACTATTTAGAGGTTTTCCTCCACTTGATTTAGAGCAAATATTTCTAATCAAAAGGAGAGTTTTATCAAGAGTGTTCAAAAGAGATTTTCTTTGAGTTTCCTCCATCATCTCTTTCCATGTTTTTCTCACAAACACTTGAACAACCATTGACATATTCATCCTATAGGAGTGTTCTTGTGAGAGGATTTTAGGTGATCAAGAGTTGTGATCACCAAAGTTCATCTTTGTTTCTTTGAGGAGGCAGACGTGTGTGTCTGCATTATTTTCGGGTCCTAGTGTGGACTTGGTGGTTTAGAGTTCTTGTGTGAACTCGGTGGTTTGAGGTGCGGCCTCGGCGAGCTAGTGAGCTTGCGTGTGTACGGGACTAGGGAGTCCGAGGGATTGTAGGTGTTGCGGCACCGGGGAGAGATCCATTGGGATCTTGCATAGTGGAAATCCTTCGTGTGTCGAAGGCGGGGATGTAGAGCAAGTGTGCTCGAACCTTGAAACATACCCTTGTGTTTGCGATTGCTCATTCTCTCTCTCTTTGTCTCTTTTATATCTTGCATGCTATAATTGTGTTTATCTTTACATGCTTGATATTCATATTGTGCTTAATTGATATACTTGCGTGGGATTGTTTGCTAACACTTGTATTCAACCAAGAGAGCCAACGCGGCACCTCAACCCATTCAAGGGGAATCTAGAGGAGTTTGTCCAGAGCCCTTCACGGGGAATTCGGCAACACTCTTGTGTTATACGTGGTGTTTAGTGTAATAGTTTTAGTTAGGTCATCTTAGTTTTTAATTTCGCATTATTTTGCATTAAGTGACCATTAGATTAGCCATCACCTATTCACCCCCCTCTAGGTGAACTTTCAATTGGTATCAGAGCCAAGTACTCTTGATTTGGGTCTTACAACCTAGAGTTAAAGATCCTCCATTTTAGGCTAATCACATATTTTGTACACACACCTTGGACTTTATGTCACCACCCATATTTGACATTCTTAACATCCACATTTGGAAAGTTAAGATGTCTTTGTACCTCAAAGCCTTAGTTTATCATGTATATCTTGCCACTACTAATATTGCATATTCTTTAGATGGTAAGAATTTTGAGGCTAATGCAAAAGCTCTTAATGCTTTGAAGAGTACCCTAAATGATGATTACTTATTTAGGGTTGCTAACATTGATTCGGCTTTTGTAGCTTGGAACATCATCACCTCCCTTGGTGAAAAGGATCTATATTATGCCGGGAGCGATTCAGACGTTGGAAGCGACACCTCCAACGTGTGCTACATGGTCCAAGGGGATAACCCCCTTGAGGTAACTACCGAATCCGAGGATGAGAATGTAGACATGTCATATGATGAGCTCACTTCATTTTGTCAACAATTGCTTGAGAAATATGACATGCTAAGAAAAGATAATAAAAAGATGAAAAAGATTTTGATGCCATGCTTAATGAAAAAGATTCATTAGAAAATAAAATGGCATGCATTGAAAAAGAAATGAAAATTTGAAAAATGAGAACATTTCCCTCATGTCTAAATTGAATGATTTATGTGAAGGAAACACTATTTTGAAAGATAAAATTGTTTTGGTAGAAAAAACAAAAGGAAGTTGTTTTTCAAGAAAACTCTTATTTAAAAAGAAAAATTTGTGAAAAAGAAAAAGAAAGTTTTTCTAAAAGGAATAAGAAAAATGATTCTATTTCTCACTACTCTTCACATGCTACCATTGATGATAGTGAGATTAAGAATTTGAAAAATAAAATTAATTGTTTGAGCTCTGTTGGCCCAAAGGCCTTCCACCCTAGTTTTGATGATGATTAACTCTTGTAGTTATGTGTACTAATAATCTTGTGATTTTAGTTTCAGATCATTATCAAGTTATTAGTTGGTGATTAGCTTCAACAAGATGATTTGGAAGCTTTCACAAGTTGATTCAAGAGCCCGAGCGTCAAAGATCATATATAGCACTTGCTCGGTGGATCAAGGAGTTTTGGATCGAGTCGGCTTGGAGATTGCGCTCTACAAGAAGACTTCGGTACCATAGTTTAGTTTTGTGTTTAGATCCAAATTGTAAAGATTAGAATAGTATGATAATGCTCAAGTTCACAACACACACGTTTCATGTTTTGAATATTGGTTTTTGGTTTTTCAGTTTTAGGTTTAACCGATCTTGGTTTTCATGAATAGATAGATCAAAACAAGTTTACATGGTTTAATGTATATATGATTTGTTCTATATACATAGATGCTTTAATTTCCTAGACAAACTTAGTTTTGACTTACTTATTCATGTGTTTTATGTTTTGGTATTCTTGACAAAATATATTTTGGAATTAATGACAAAAACTATGATATATATATGTTTCATGTATATTGGATTTCTATCCATATGCATCATGCTTCAAAGTGTTTAAATATCATGTTTTTGTATTTGGAAGACTTTTTGGACAAAACGTATTTTCTATTCAAAATCCAAGTTTTAGAAAATACAATTTTTGGTTTTTGGTAAAAATGATAAGACACAAAAATAGTTCATATTGATTGATATTTGAGCTAAACTTTTTACCACTTGTTATATATCAATGCAAAATGATAAAACTATTTTTGGTGATTTTTAGAAAAGATAAAAGAATTTTAAAACATGTTTTTTAACCCAGTTTTCTGTTCCAGGCTTCAACCAGTCGACTAGTCTTCTGACCAAGTCGACTTGGCTGAAGTCGGTCGACCGGGTCGGTCGACCGACGTGTACAGATTTGTGCACGTTTGGCAGACTTGGGACGGTCGACTGTCCGGGTCGACCGGGTCAGAGAGCAGAGCTCTCTGTTTGTTTGGGTCGACCGGGGCGGTCGACCGGTAGCTGCCAACGGGCAGAATTTGACCGTTGGACGGTCGACCGGACCGGTTGACCGACAGTGTATTTCTGGCATTTCTGCTGCGAACGGTTATATTTTTCAGGGGTCTATAAATACCCCATTGGAAAGAGTTTTTCTCTAAGATTTTCAGTGCGAATTTTTCCCTACTCTCTAGTGTTTTCACAGCAATCAAAAGAAGTTTTTGGATTCAAATAAACAATCTATTTGATGTTTTTGCTAGGGTTGGAAAATCAAAGAAAAGGGTTTTTGGGAAAAAGAGTTTTGATTCATCTTCTATATCTTGGTTTCAGTTTTTCCCAAGGATTTTTCTTTGTGATTTTGATTTCCATCCCATTGGTTTTCTCCACACTTGAGCTAAAATCTACTATCTCTTCTATAGGATCTTTGTGTTAGAGAAAGAAATTGTTTGTGGTTGTTTGTTAGACCACCAAGTTAAAAACCCAATCTTTGTTTGGCTTTGTGCCTTGGGTTGTATCCCTTAAGTTGTGAGGTGATCCTTGTGTTTGCTTTATGCTAATCCCTCGGGTTGTGAGGTGATTGTTTGTTGGATTGGAGCTTGCCTCAAGAAGGAGGTTGTGGTTGTAAAGAGAGGAGTTGGGTACTCCTTATGAGAGTCCTAGGTGGACTAGCTAGTGGATTGGAAATCCTTCATGTGTCGAAGGCGGGGATGTAGAGCTGGGTGCTCGAACCTCGAAACATATCTTGTTGTTTGCGCTTGATCCATTGACTCTCTCTCTATCTCTCTCTTTACTTTGTGCCTTGCAACTATTCATATTGTGCATTCATAATTGCTTGGCTTGGTTGTGTGTGCATCATTTGTTGATTGCACTTGAGTGTATTGCATTAAGTTTTTAAATTCCGCATTGTGTTGACTAGATTAGCATAATCACCTATTCACCCCCCTCTAGGTGATCTTTTAATTGGTATCAGAGCTAGTGCTCCTGATATTTAGGTTTAACCACCTAGGAGTGAGATCTTGGTTTGCTAATCTTCATTTGCATTGTTCATTTGCACTCATTTAGTTTGCTCTCATGGATAGCCCTCCTATGTTTGACCATATTAGACTTGATGTTTGGAAGGCCAATATGAGTAGCCATTTGAAAAGACTAGGACATCTAGTTTATCAAGCCTCCACTATGGAATCATTCCCTAATAGTAGCAAGCATAAAAAGGCTAATGCATTAGCACTTAGAACACTTAGAGCATCTCTTAATGAACATCTTTTACCGGTGTTTGATCGTTATGACTCGGCTTTTGCAGTTTGGAGCTTATTGACGTCTCCCGAGCTTCCAAGGATTATCAACAAGATGAGGAGATCTAAGAGAGAAAAGTCCGAAGAGCATTGCTTCATGGTCCAAGGGAAAAACTCCCTTGAGGTACAATCGGACACTCAATTAGATGATAGCTCTAGTTCCTATTGCCATGGTTGTTTTGAAGTTCAAACATTGAATTTGGAACTTGCTCAAAAGCTTGAAAATTTATTAGAAAAACACAATCTTTTGAAAGAGGACAACCTTATTTTGAAAAATAAATTAAAGGATTTGTGTTCAAATTTTTAATTGGTTTTGCAAGAAAAGGAAGAGATCACTAGTGAACGTGACTCACTAAGATCTCAACTAGACCTTGCCCTTGATGAGATTGAGATTTTGAAAAACAAAAGTGATTGTAATGATGTTGTGAAAAACAATGAGGTTTTATCTTCTAAATTGGATTTTGTTTTAAAAGATAACCTTGTTTTGAAAAACAAAATTGATTCAATTACAAAAGAATTGGATTTAGTTTTAAAGAAAAATGAATCTTTAAAAATTGAAATTGATTCTCATGTGTGCCATGCTAGTATAGCTTCTTCTTCTTCTAGCACACCCATTGCGTGCTCCACTTTATCTTCCACTATTGAAAATGATATAAATGTTTTGAAGAAAAGTGTTGAATGTTTGGGCTCCACTTTGAGCCAATGCACATTGAATCATTCACGTTTGGAAACCTTGGCTCGCAAGAAACAAGGTCCATCTTTGCATGCACACTCTACACGGCATACACATGCTTTTCACGGACACAACCATAACATGTATGCTCATGTGTACACATGTACACATTGTGGTCGAAAAGGCCACCTTGCTAGATTTTGTTATGATCGTGTTTATTATGAAAATTTAGCAACTAATTTTGTTTGGGTGAGAAAAGAAACTAACCCCTATGGACCCAAAAGAAAATGGGTACCAAAGACCACCTCTATGCTTTTTGATGTAGATGGGAGCTCTCGCATCACGTGAGAGCATTGGTGCCTTGAGGTGGATGCGTTCTAAGCTTAAAAGAGAACCATTTGGATGCTTCACTCTCAAGGAGATTTGGTGGAAGGACCACCATGGTTTGGAGAACTAGAGATGCACCTTCATCGGTTTTGGTATCATTCTCTAACTCCCATTTTTTTGCATGCTTTTCATGTTCATCTATTTATAGCATGCCATGGTTTATTGTTCATTATGCTTATGTCATGTTGATTAGATTAGTGTTATACATGTTTAGTTACTTGAACACCCATGTTTCATATGGATCTACATTTAGTGTTCTCACCTTATTTTAACTAACATGTATGCCCTAGATCTAATGCACATGCATTTACATAATGACCATTTGGATGTTTATGATGTTTATGATTTTTGTTCTTGTTGAATCATGTTTTATTGTTTCATGATTAGTTTGATATTTGCCATGTTTATTAGACTTATGCTTTACATGATTAGTTGATGAGACACCCATGTTTAGTATGGACCCATATTTTGTGTTCTCTTTGTGTTTTAGCTATCATGTTAATCATAGTTCTAATGCACATGTCTTTGTAATGCTAATCATATGGTTGACTATGACCTTTGTTTTAATGATTCATGTTTTGATAAATAACTTGTGTTGTAATAGCTTAACAATGGTGATGTGTTGTATGATTTCTAATTTTGCCACATGTTTTGATATTTATAGGCTATTATGTATTTCTTGATTCTAATAGCATGTGGATGTTCTTCATGATCATTTTTATGTCTTTCATGTTGATTTATATCCCGTTTTATGCTTAATGATTTGATTACTTGTTTAGATGTTAGTTTTCATTAAGACTAGAATTTATACTTGCACATGTAGTGGGACACAAATAAATCTTTATATATGATTATGCTTGGATGCTTATTTGTACCCATTAAATGTCTTAGTATAGCCTAGTTTTGATGATTCATGCATTTTAAACTTGTATTCCTATTTTTGGAGTTGTTTTATGTATGAGTTTTCATTTCATGTATATGTTTATTTTGCCAAACCTTAAGATATACATGTATACCCTTTGAGTCATTTGCCTTTCATGCAAATCTATATATATAGACTCAATTGTGTTTAGGGATATGTATGTATACTTATTGTGTTGACAATTCATACATATACCTTGAAATGGAATTAGTTTTGGTGAAAATTTAGTTTTTCTTGATTTCGTGTTTATTTGTTTAACTTCATGTATATGTCTATCTTATCCAAACTATTGATTATACATGTACATCCTTGAGCCACGTGCCTTCATGCATATACTTTTGTGGACTCATTATGTTTAGGATATGTATGTATACTTTAGTTTGTACAATACATACATATACCTTGAAGTTCATATCGTTTGGATGAATTTCATGTTTGCTAAGTGATTTCACATTTATAATGAATCTCTTGTTTTTAAGATGATTTCAATTGATGATTTCACATCTTAGATGAATTTCATGTTTTCAAGAAATTTCATATGAGCTTAATGGAATACTTTCATGTTGATATGTGTCACATTTTACTTGTACACTCACTTTATTAGTTTTACTCATGATTTGTTTTCATGAGACTATGATATGGACTTTATGGATTTTGAATGTTTAAGTGATCATGTGATTTACATGTGTTTCATGAAAAATAATTTTGTTTTATTCCTTACTTGAAGGATTTCGTACTAGTTTTAAAAGTTTTTCCTATAACTAGTTCGTATTCTTCACTATGGTAGAGATTTTCAAACAAAGCATACTTTCAAACCTATTTTTGAAAACCCCGACCATCTATGGGAGGATGGATGGGAGATCATGTTCATGTATGCCTTATAATGAAAATCATTTAAAACTTGAACCATGATTGGGAGGTAGATAATATGAGATATACATTTGATATTATTGTTATTTCAATTGGTATCATTGAATTCTTTCAATTGGTATCAATCTTGACATTTCTTGTATACTCATATATATTTTGTATATATGTATGCTTTCTATTCCAAGAATATCAATTTCTATTGGTATCTATTTTTCATACATATATATGTTTTATTTGTGCTTATTATATCTCTATATCCTTAAGCACAAAATCTTGTTTATGCTAAGCTTGAGCTTCAATTTTGTTTTAATTGATTACTTTTAAATTGGTATCAAGCCTATGCATTACTTTAGTTTGTATTTCATAAAGGGGGGAGAAAATTTGATTTTGTCTTTCAATTGGTATTTGATTCCCACTCCCTTACTTTATGATTAAGAATTTCAAATTGGTATCATATGTTCAAAATGAAAATTATGTTTAATTTCAATTGATATCAAGATGTTTCATGTGTTTTTGCTTAAAATTGGTATCAATATTTTTTATTTGTTTCCTTTCAATTGGTATCAAGATGCTATTTTTGACATATTTTCAATTAGTACCTTAATTGATTGTCACCCCTAATTGACCTTGTTTTTGTTTTAGACAAAAAGAGGGATAATATTGTTTTTCATTGTTTTCAACCTTTTATTTCGAACAAAAAGGGGAGAAAGATTTGTTGATTTAGTTTTTATTTTTACCCCTTATTGAAGATTGATTCCTTGTATTAAATAGAGGAGAAGATTTTGTTTTGTTTTGGTTTGTACCCCTTTGTTGATGATTGACAAAAAGGGGGAGAAGAATTTGAGTTTATATGCATGTTTGTTGCATGTTTATGTTTTGCATATATTAAGTTTAATTTAGTTTAATTTTAATTGATATCGAGAGCATGTTTTGTAATTGGATGTTTTGTAATTGGTATCTAGAGTGTTTTGTTTTAAACATTTCATTGGTATTTAGAACCTTTTATTGTTTATGCATAGATATGCATGTTTTATGTTTCATGTTTAATATTCATTGCATATTTATTGTTTATTTGTTTATGCATGAGTTAAGGGGGAGCTTCTTTGAAGCTTAACTTTAATCCATGCATATATAACTCCATGAGTTTTGTCATCATTAAAAAGGGGGAGATTGTTGGCCCAAAGGCCTTCCACCCTATTTTTGATGATGATTAACTCATGTAGTTATGTGTACTAATAATCTTGTGATTTTAGTTTCAGATCATTATCAAGTTATTAGTTGGTGATTAGCTTCAACAAGATGATTTGGAAGCTTCAACAAGTTGATTCAAGAGCCCGAGCGTCAAAGATCATATATAGCACTTGCTCGGTGGATCAAGGAGTTTTGGATCGAGTCGGCTTGGAGATTGCGCTCTACAAGAAGACTTCGGTACCATAATTAGTTTTGTGTTTAGATCCAAATTGTAAAGATTAGAATAGTATGATAATGCTCAAGTTCACAACACACACGTTTCATATTTTGAATATTGGTTTTCGGTTTTTCGGTTTTAGGTTTAACCGATCTTGGTTTTCATGAATAGATAGATCAAAACAAGTTTACATGGTTTAATGTATATATGATTTTTTATATATACATAGATGCTTTAATTTCCTTGACAAACTTAGTTTTGACTTACTTATTCATGTGTTTTATGTTTTGGTATTTTTGACAAAATATATTTTGGAATTAATGACAAAAACTATGATATATATATATATATATATATATATATATATATATATATATATATATATATATATATATATATATATATATGTTTCATGTATATTGGATTTCTATCCATATGCATCATGCTTCAAAATGTTTAAATATCATGTTTTTGTATTTGGAAGAGTTTTGGACAAAACGTATTTTCTATTCAAAATCTAAGTTTTAGAAAATACAGTTTTTGGTTTTTGGTAAAAATGATAAGACACAAAAATAGTTCATATTGATTAATATTTGAGCTAAACTTTTTACCACTTGTTTATATATCAATGCAAAATGATAAAACTATTTTTGGTGATTTTTAGAAAAGATAAAAGAATTTTTAAACATGTTTTTTAACCCAGTTTTCTGTTCCAGGCTTCAACCAGTCGACTAGTCTTCTGACCAAGTCTTGGCTGAAGTCGGTCGACCGGGTCGGTCGACCGACGTGCACAGATTTGTGCACGTTTGGCAGACTTGGGACGGTTGACTGTCCGGGTCGACCGGGTCAGAGAGCAGAGCTCTCTGTTTGTTTGGGTCGACCGGGGCAGTCGACCGGTAGCTGCCAACGGGCAGAATTTGACCGTTGGACGGTCGACCGGACCGGTCGACCGGCGGTGTATTTCTGGCATTTCTGCTGCCAACGGCTATATTTTTCTGGGGTCTATAAATACCCCATTGGAAAGAGTTTTTCTCTAAGATTTTCAATGCGAAATTTTCCCTACTCTCTAGTGTTTTCACAGCAATCAAAAGAAGTTTTTGGATTCAAATTGAACAATCTATTTGGTGTTTTTGCTAGGGTTGGAAAATCAAAGAAAAGGGTTTTTGGGAAAAAGAGTTTTGATTCATCTTCTATATCTTGGTTTCAGTTTTTTCCAAGGATTTTTCTTTGCGATGTTGATTTCCATCCCATTGGTTTTCTCCACACTTGAGCTAAAATCTACTATCTCTTCTATAGGATCTTTGTGTGAGAGAAAGAAATTGTTTGTGGTTGTTTGTTAGACCACCAAGTTAAAAACCCAATCTTTGTTTGGCTTTGTGCCTTGGGTTGTATCCCTCAAGTTGTGAGGTGATCCTTGTGTTTGCTTTGTGCTAATCCCTCGGGTTGTGAGGTGATTGTTTGTTGGATTGGAGCTTGCCTCAAGAAGGAGGTTGTGGTTGTAAAGAGAGGAGTTGGGTACTCCTTATGAGAGTCCTAGGTGGACTAGCTAGTGGATTGGAAATCCTTCATGTGTCGAAGGCGGGGATGTAGAGCTGGGTGCTCGAACCTCGAAACATATCTTGTTGTTTGCGCTTGATCCATTGACTCTCTCTCTATCTCTCTCTTTACTTTGTGCCTTGCAACTATTCATATTGTGCATTCATAATTGCTTGGCTTGATTGTGTGTGCATCATTTGTTGATTGCACTTGAGTGTATTGCATTAAGTTTTTAAATTCCGCATTGTGTTGACTAGATTAGCATAATCACCTATTCACCCCCCTCTAGGTGATCTTTTAATTGGTATCAGAGCTAGTGCTCCTGATATTTAGGTTTAACCACCGAGGAGTGAGATCTTGATTTGCTAATCTTCATTTGCATTGTTCATTTGCACTCATTTAGTTTGCTCTCATGGATAGCCCTCCTATGTTTGACCATATTAGACTTGATGTTTGGAAGGCCAATATGAGTAGCCATTTGAAAAGACTAGGACATCTAGTTTATCAAGCCTCCACTATGGAATCATTCCCTAATAGTAGAAAGCATAAAAAGGCTAATGCATTAGCACTTAGAACACTTAGAGCATCTCTTAATGAACATCTTTTACCGGTATTTGATCGTTATGACTCGGCTTTTGCAGTTTGGAGCTTACTGACGTCTCCCGAGCTTCCAAGGATTATCAACAAGATGAGGAGATCTATGAGAGAAAAGTCTGAAGAGCATTGCTTCATGGTCCAAGGGAAAAACTCCCTTGAGGTACAATCGGACACTCAATTAGATGATAGCTCTAGTTCCTATTGCCATGGTTGTTTTGAAGTTCAAACATTGAATTTGGAACTTGCTCAAAAGCTTGAAAATTTATTGGAAAAAACACAATCTTTTGAAAGATGACAACCTTGTTGGTGGGTGCACTTGAACTAAAAGGACACATATTTGGAGCACCGCTGTCAAGGAGTTTTTGGTGGGAAAGACCACCATGATTGGAGCTTTGAAGTTGGTAACAATCTCTAAACTCCCATTTTATTTATGTTCATACTTGTTCATTCATAATATTTTGAGCATGTTCATATTTTTGTGTGCTTCATGTGGTATTTACATGCTTAGATGTAGAATGTGTCAAACTTGCATTTATACATATATGAATAGTGAACTACAATTGACTCATATATATTTGAACTTCATGCTCATTTGTATCCACTATATGCATTTGTATAGACTAGTTTTCATGATTCTCTTTTATACATGTTTTGCCTATTTTTACGCTTTACTTCATGTATATGTATTTTTAATTCAAATCTAATAAATATACATGTATACCCGTGAGTCTCTTGCTTTCAGGCAAATACATTAATAGACTCTTTTATACTTGGGATATGTATGCATATTGTTAGCTTTGGATATACCATACATATACCTTGAAGTTATTTGGAAAAAAAAATGAATTTTTATGTTTTGATAAAAATAATTTTCATGTCTATTTTAAGCTTCATTGTCTATTTTCATGAAAATACCATTACATAACCTTTGAACACTCATCTTTTATTTTTCAAGATAATTTTGAGCTTTATGGACTATGAGTGCTTGAATTTTTATGTACTTAGTATAATTCATAAAAAACATATGATTTGATGTATTTGAAGGATCTTTAACTAGTCTATCAAAAATCTATTTAAACTAGTTATTTGTTCTTCAAATTAGTTTATGAGACATACACATGATCTTACTATTCTTCAATCATAAATTCTTTTGTGTTCTCAAAATTTATTTGATACTTCATGATTTGAATATTAGTTTATATGTTAGTTTTGTCAACACTAGGATTTATACTTGTACTTATCATGGGCCACAAATAAATCTATTTATATTTGTGCTTGAATGCTTATTTGAACCCATGAAATGTGCTTGTATTGCTTGGTTTGATGATACATACATTTTTAAACTTGTATTCCCACTTTTGGATTTGATTTATGATCATGTGTTTTCATTTCATGTATATGTGTATTTTACCAAACTTTAAGATATACATGTATACCTCTTGAGTCATTGCCTTTAATGCAAATCTATTTATATGAACTCAATTGTGTTTAAGGGATATGTATGTATACTTATTGTGTTGTCAAAACACACATATATCTTGAAATATAAATTTTGTTTTTAATATAAAAAAAATGTGTGATGATTATCATGTCTTCATGATTTAAAGGAATATTGAGATTAATTGACATTTTTGCTTTATTCCTTGCTTGAAGGATTCCGTACTAGTTTTAAAATATTTTCGTATTAACTAGTGCAAATTCTTCATATGATAAAGTATTTGATAAGCTTGCTCTTCAATTGGTATCATTGAATATTTTTAATTGGTATCAATATGATTTTTTATATACACATATTTTGATTGTATGTATGAATGCTTTCAAATTTAAATTATATCAATTTCTATTGGTATTATCTTTTCATACATATATGTGATCTATTTGTGCTTGATTTACAATGATTCACAATCTTAAAGCACAATGATATGCTAAGCTTAATTCAACTTACAATTGGTAATTCTTAAAGCTTATGCAATATGTTTTCAAAATTGATATCAAAATAAAATAAAAAAAATATATGTTACTTGATGTCTCAAAATGTATTTTATTAAGAAAGTTCAAAATTTTAAAGAAAAACTTAAAATTTTTTAACTTGTATTGTCTATATGCAAGGAGAGCTTAACATCTCTTCTACATATAAATTCATGTTGAGTATATTATAAATTGAGGAGCTTGACAACTCTTCTTTATATGATATACGTGTGTAGGGGGAGCTTCACATCTCCTCTTATGCATTACATAATATGTGTTATGTGAGTTAGGGCTTGTCATCCCTTCTTCATGTAATGCATATGTGTAGGGAAGTTAACTTAGCGTCTTCCTCTTCATGAATGTATATCGCATATAACCATTTATTGATGGTTTATTTTACCCCTTATTGATCTCTTTGTTTTTGACAAAAAGGGGGAGAAAAATTTATTGATTTGTTTTTACTTTGACCCCTTTATTGATGATTGACAAAAAGGGGGAGAAGTATTTAAGATTTATATGCATGTTTTCCTTACTTTATTCATAAAGGGGGAGAAGTATTTATGTTTATGCATATATATTTTGTTTTGCAAATAGGAGAAAAAGAATTTGATGCATGTTTATCTCCATCATTTGCATACATATTCATGTGCTTCATTGAATATCTATTATTTATTTGGAATGCATGAGTTAAGGGGGATCTTCCTTGAAGCTTTACTTTAATCCATGCATATATAACTTCGTGAGTTTTGTCATCATCAAAAAGAGGGAGATTGTTGGCCCAATGGCCTATCACTCTAGTTTTGATGATGATTAACTCATGTAGTTATAGTACTAATGATCTTGTGTTTAATTAGTGACAGATTTATGATCAAGATCTTAGTAGGTGTGGAGCTTCAACAAAGGATTTTAAGACAAGTTTTGGAGCTAGCACCGGTTGATTCAAGAGCCTATGCATCAAGAACACATCAAGTACTCAAGAGGAGTCGAGCTCGTTGAATCAAGTTTGGACCAAGTCAAGAAGATGAGAAGACTTCAAGTGAAGACTTCAAGAAGATGAAGACTTGTGTCTAGGTTTGTTTAGTAAGATTTTGTTTTAGTTAAAAATGTAAAGGATAGAATAGATGGTGGATTGCTCAAGTACATATACACACACACTCTTGATAGAATTATTTTCATAAAAGATTTTTTAGTTTAGAAAAGATTTTTCTTTGTGACAAAATACTAGTTGGTTTTTGGTATTCATGTTTACATCTTTCAACCAAAACCAAGTTTATGCTTATTGTCAGAAACATAGATATTTCATCTTGATTGTGTAGTGGATCATATCCATACACACTATGCTTTAAAAAGTATATCTTGTTTTTGTATTGATGAAGATTTGGAAAAACATGTTTTGAAAAAATATTGTTTTGAAAAAACAGTTTTTATCATGAGCCAAAATTTCCTAGTTACAAAAATAGCCCAATCTTTTATAACATGCCTTGATTTTGTGCAAGCATGTTTGTATATCAAAGTAAATTGGTAAAACTATTTTTGTAGATTTTTCTGTATTTTATGGGATTTTATGTGAACCAAAAGACTTAGTTTTAAATCCCAGAAAAACTGTTTTCAGGCTTCAGCTAGTCGACTTACTACCTTGCTAGTCGACTAACCCTGAAGTCGGTCGACCGGATCGGCCGACCGACGTGCACGGTCGTGCACGCCTTTGTGCACTGGAGGGACGGCCGACCGACCGGGTCGACCGCCGGAGAGCTTCTGCTCTCTGGAAATCCCAGTCGACCGTAGCGGTCAACCGACAGAGAGTTCTGCTTTCTGTTCCAGTATCTCGGTCGACCGAGGGGTCGACCGGAGGCTCCAACGGTCAGATTTTTGACCGTTGGCGGTCGACCGGGCAGTCGACCGGTAGGTCTGACAGACCCCAACGGCTATATTTTTCTGACCTATAAATTTGGGGGTTTGGTCATTGTTTTGGGCAAAGATTTTCAAGTGGGTTTTCACCAGTTTTTCCTGAACTATTTAGAGGTTTTCCTCCACTTGATTTAGAGCAAATATTTCCAATCAAAAGGAGAGTTTTATCAAGAGTGTTCAAAAGAGATTTTCTTTGAGTTTTCCTCCATCATCTCTTTCCTTGTTTTTCTCACAAACACTTGAGCAACCATTGACATATTCATCCTATAGGAGTGTTCTTGTGAGAGGATATTAGGTGATCAAGAGTTGTGATCACCAAAGTTCATCTTTGTTTCTTTGAGGAGGCGGACGTGTGTGTCCGCATTGTTTTCGGGTCCTAGTGTGGACTTGGTGGTTTAGAGTTCTTGTGTGAACTCGGTGGTTTGAGGTGCGGCCTCGGCGAACTAGTGAGCTTGCGTGTGTACGGGACTAGGGAGTCCGTGAGATTGTAGGTGTTGCGGCACGGGGAGAGATCCATTGGGATCTTGCATAGTGGAAATCCTTTGTGTGTCGAAGGCGGGGATGTAGAGCAAGTGTGCTCGAACCTCGAAACATACCCTTGTGTTTGCGATTGCTCATTCTCTCTCTCTCTCTTTGTCTCTTTTATATCTTGCATGCTATAATTGTGTTTATCTTTACATGCTTGATATTCATATTGTGCTTAATTGATATACTTGCGTGGGATTGTTTGCTAACACTTGTATTCAACCAAGAGAGCCAACGCGGCACCTCAACCCATTCAAGGGGAATCTAGAGGAGTTTGTCCAGAGCCCTTCACGGGGAATTCGGCAACACTCTTGTGTTATACGTGGTGTTTAGTGTAATAGTTTTAGTTAGGTCATCTTAGTTTTTAATTCCGCATTATTTTGCATTAAGTGACCATTAGATTAGCCATCACCTATTCACCCCCCCTCTAGGTGAACTTTCAGGCTCTACACAACTAGCGGTCGAATACCGATCGATCAGCCAGAGCGCAAAACTGAGCCTACATAGTTAGCGATCGACCGCCCAATCTACTGCATGACAGTTCTGAGGAGTTTTCTATTTGAATTCTGGATCCGAATTCAAATCTTTTGATTTCCTTTTCTTCGTGGGTTCTTAGCTATATAAAAGGGGTATTATCCTCATTGATTGTAACCTGAATTAATTGATTAATAAGATCTCTCTCCTTTTGTCCTGAGGACATAGGCAATTGCCGAACCTCGTTAAATTTGTGTTTCTCGTTTTCTTTCTCCTTTATTTGTTCTTGTTGTGTTCGTGATTTTTCTGCGGCAACTGTGGTGTTTACTTAAGACCTTTGGTAGGTCCCCAACAAGTGGTATCAGAGTTTTCTGGTTTCGTTGGGGAGTTTCATTCGGGTGGACAAATCACTTTGGAAACAAATCAACGATTTCAGTTGGAGGTAAAGATCCGGTCTTTATATATTTGGATTTATTTTCACTAATTATTTTTGCATTGCTTTGTTAGATTTACTAGAGGAGATGGCCACGAATAGTCAACCCGCAATGAAAACTGTGAATATTCATTATTCAAAATTGACTTGGTGAAATTTGATAACATGAACAATTTCGGGATGTGGAGATGCGAGGTGATGAATGTGCTGACGGCTCAAACCTCGAAGATGCTCTACTTTTGGAGAGAAAGACAAAGGAGACTTCTAAAAAGACTGAGACAAGATTGAAAAACACCTAGAGGGGGGGTGAATAGGTGTTAGTGCTAATCTAAAACTTAATGCAAAACTAAGTGCGCTAAATGCGAAAGCTAATGCAAATTATGCACAAACTAATACAATACAACAAGTGTAGCCGAATCCCCTTGCGAGGCTCTGGACTAACTCCCCTTGATTCCCCTTAAAATGGGTTGAGGCGCTATGTGAAGCTCTTGTTGGATGAGTATAAGTTGGGCACACACACACAAGCAATCCAAGTAATGTGCACACACAATCAAGCCAAGCAATCAAGGATATAGCAATATGGATTATGCAAGGCACAACACAAGCAAATAAATATGTTATGACAAGATGAATTATGCTCAACACAAGCAAATATGATATGAATGAAGTATGGTGCTTTGCACAAATGTAAAGAGAGAGTTAGAGAGACAATAGATCAATCGCAAAGACCAAGATATGTTTCGAGGTTCGAGCACCCTTGCTCTACATCCCGCCTACACCACCGTGTAGGATTTCCAATCCACTATCTCCCACCGAGGGAACCTCTACCGAAGAGGATTTGTTACAACACTTAGGAGTACCAAACTCCTCTCTCAAAACAACCACCTCACAACCGAGGGGTAGGCCCGTAGCCAAATACAACAACAACAACAACAAAACAATACCTCTACCGAAGAGGCTCACAACCAATCTCAATCACCTCACACTTGAGGGATACAAACCAATCACCCGATCACCTCTACCGAAGAGGGATACAACAAGAATAAGGGTGTACAACTTAGAGGTTACAACAACAACCTCAAAACTCTCTCTTTCTTTTTCTCTTTTCTTTTCAACAAAAACAAGATCCTAATAGATTAGGATAGTATGATAGCTCAAGTGTGGAAAACTAGGTGTTTGGAAAACAAGCAACAAAGAAAAACACTTGGGAAAATTCTTGCAAAAGATATAGAATGAAAACCAAGACAAATCTCCCAAAATATTCTTTTCTTTGATTTTTCCAAAAACCTAAAACAATAAAGATTGAAAGATTAAAGCCCCAAACACTTTTAAAAAACTTGTTTTAAACACTTCAGAAAACCAGAATTTTTTTTCTTAAAAAACTTAGCAAAAATCCCCAAAGAGATGGGGTTTATATAGGCCCATCAGAAAACTAGCCGTTAGGCTGAGCTGGCAGCCTGACAGGCTGCCGGTCGACCGGCCCGGTCGACCGCCAACGGTCAGAAATATGACCGTTGGGCAACTGCGGTCGACCGGCCCGGTCGACCCAACCAAACAGAGAGCAGAGCTCTCATCTCGGTCGACCGGCACGGTCGACCCAAACAACCCAAAAGCAGAGCTCTCAGACCCGGTCGACCGGCTCGGTCGACCGTTTTTTGTGTCTGCCCAAACGTGCACATCTGTGCACGTCGGTCAACCCTACGGGTCGACCGGCTCTTGGTGCGGTCGACCGTCCGAGTCGACCGACCAGCCTGTCAGCAAAAAAAAAAGACAGAAAATTTGGGAAAAATATTTTCTAAAAAAATCTTTTATCTCTTTAAAAATACCATAAAAATTGTTTTATCATTTTATATTGAAACTCAAACAAGTGATAAAAATTCCAAGACAATATATCAACATATCAATTCATTTTTGTGTCTTGCCAATTTTATCAAAACAAAACTTGTATTTTTATCAAACTTGATTTTTCAATAGGAAATCTGATTTTTCTAAAACTTATAGAAATACAAAAACATGATATTTGAACATTATTAAGCATGATGTATATAGACATAGGTCTAATACACATTCAACAAATATATCATAGTTTTTGTCTTTAATTTCAAAAGTATGTTTTATACCAAAACATAAAACTACATGAATAGGTATGTCAAACTAAGTTTGTATAAGTCATATAAGCATGTATGTATATTTAGAACATATCTAATATACATAGAAATAAAGTAAACTTGTTTTGATCAAACTATTCATGAAAACCAAATTCAAAGTATAAAACGTGTGTGTATGTGCACTTGAGCATATTAACTATACTAAGCTTTACAAATGGATCTAAAACACACTATCTAAATTAGGATACCTAAGTCTTTGTGTCATCAAGAAGACTTGCTCCAAAACTCCATCCATAGGCTAGGCAATGTGTGATCTTGAAGCTTTGGCCCTGGAATCATCATGAAAAGCTTCTAAACACCTTGTTGAAGCTAATCACCAACTAATATCTTGGTTAATGATCTGAAACTTAAACAACACAAGATTATTAGTAAACATAATTACATGAGTTAATCATCATCAAAACTAGAGTGGAAGGCCTTTGGACCAACAAAGATGAATAGGACGGCGTGTGGCGTCTTAAGATCTTGTTTAATGTCACGCCCAACTTTCCAAAATACACGAAAACAGAGACGCGACGAGAGTCGGCGACGTATAAACGCGAGAAAAATAACCCACGTATACACGCTAAGTATAAAGTAACCTTAGCAAGTTAGATAAATCAACTATGAAAGTAATAAAGTCATTGCAATATAACATATAAAATTCTACACATGATGACATTATTCTATAAATAAATCAAATAGAACAATATGGAGTCCAAGCTATAGAGAATCAAAGAAAATACGAGAATAGAAAGGAGGCAAGAATAATATCTTGATCAGGTAGAGAAAACTTCAGACCCCTTGTAATGCATGAGATTCTCCCCAAATCCTGATCCCAATGAGTGTGTAAAATGAGAGGGAGGTGCACGTGTATGCAATACTACTATTAAAATATACTGAAGAAGAAATAACAAGCAAAACATAAATGAACAACAATGAGAACAGTCTTTACTTGAATCAGGTGTACAATCAGGTATCTATCATATCATGTATGTATCAGGTGAGCAAAACTAATTTATAGTACATTATGAAAAGTTTATTATTATAAATTATGTCAACAAATACCAATTTCCACATGCAGTAAACGCATCCCATGCTACCCTTACTATACATATCAATCGGGGTCCTATGTTATTGAAACTGACAGAAGAAGACATTGTTCATGTTTTAAGTGGGTCCCGTACATACCTGGGACATCGGTCCAAACTCCTGGCGCTGAACCAGACCCTATCACTAGGTAGTCAGGTAACATGTATAATAGGTCTGGTAACATGTATAATTTATATAAACAGGAACATGAACAGGACGGGGTGTCAGTCACCCCACGGGAACCATGCAGTGGAACCGTTTTTCGGCTGCACAGCCTATATTCTAAATCCACCGAAAATACAGACGTTATCTCCTCCATCAATTATCTCAGTCCCGGTGTAAGTTATTTGATCATGTTATTTATATTATCAGGATTAATTAAAGTACATATTACAAAAATCACTGGGATAACTCAGTAATAGTCATGGTAATAATATCAACAGTGTAGTCAGGATATCGATATAACATGATGTCAGTAAACAGGATAAGCAGGACGATATTGTTAGCATATAATAATATTTTCTCAGTAATTTTCAGTAACTTAAAATGATACAATAACAAGTATGAATACTGATTCTTTACTATACAGTCTCATCTAGAACTGATCAATATCTCATCCATCTGTACTAAGGATATAGCGGTAAGTGATCCATCAACTCATAATCTCAATACAGTCATTGTGAACATCAAATATCAAATTCGTGTCAAAGTAATCCGATAGAACAAACAACAGTCCAGTAGACCGATAAATCAGCTCTCTTGTTCTATCAATCTACTCTATTCTCAACCCCAAGTCAACCTCTGCTCCAATACAATCCACTGACAGACCTAAGCATAAAAGATCCAGTCTATTAAAGAAGTAACATTCCTATTTAATCAATTCTCAACAACCAATTCTCATCTGAATCAACACCAAATAAAATAATATCAAGTATGATAATTAATTCAAATAAAATATATCAATTAGCTAAAACACAACTAATCCAATCTCAAGGTCAACTTGAATTACAATATGAGGTTTATCACAACTATATTCGAATCCGAAATGATAAACGACTACACATGAAATGATAGAAGTATTAATGTCCCATTGACAAAATATAGAGTCTATATATATTTAAACCTCAAGGGTATATATCTAATCAATTATCACCAATATATTTAAATTCTTCTAAGATATAATATTCCGTGACTAGTGAGCTATTGCATGTCTACAAAATACACTATTTGCTAATCCGATCCACTTTCCAAATCCCAAGTCATCAAAAGATTCAACAAGTCTAAATACATGTAATCATCAATTTTATATCTGATCTATCATCACCAAAAATATCTAACTCTCCTATAGTATAATAATAATTTGATCGATAACTGCTTGTTCCAAACAAAATCATCATAATGTTTAAGATCAGTATTGTGGCTTTCCAGAAAAATCTCACTATTTCTAATTATTTATAAACATTTTTCTAAAGGCCAATCAAATAATAATGCAACAATTAACTTTCCAGGAATTAATAATTAATAATGAGAAATATTTATAATACTTTTACACAATCACAAGGTGAACACTTTAGCGCAGAATATTTATCAATGGTACAATAAATTAATTCATGGAATTATACAACAGCATATGTATTTAAACATTAAATAAATTAATAATGCAGTAACATAACACAATAAAGCTTTATTTATTTAAAGAAAGAAAATACACTATCGACTAAATTAATTAACAATAAAATGCAGAATAAAGTAAACACTCACATGAAATGACGCGGATCCGAATCTGAATCATCGGGTCTGAACTGGACGAACTGGTCCGGATCTCCGAATCGGCTTGCGTGTCGAGCCCACTGCAAACACTTCTCCAGGTCTTCTGTTATTGGGTTCAGATCTGGAATAGAGAGAGATACAGAGAAAGATAGTTACACATGCACACATATAGACAGAGAGGGGGAGAAATAGACAGAGAGGGGGAGAAATAACACACACGTACGCGCGCGCGCATATGCACACACAGACACATTCATAATGACACATGCGTGTGCATACAAACACACGTACACAAACACGCAAAGCACACAATATACAGAGAGGGTGAGAGGAATACAGAGATCGTGAATGAGTGGGGGGGGGGGGGGGGGGGGGGGGGGGGGGGGGGGGGGGGGAGGTGGGTGACTCACGCAGAAGGCTCGCAGCGCGGGAGGGGAGCGGATGAGTTCTGCGGCCGTGGGGTGGTCCGGTGGCGAAGCTTGCCGGCAGCATGCAGGTGGTCGAGCTCCGACGTGGTGATGGTCGCTGGGTGATTTGGTGAAGGTGCTGCCGTACGTGGGCTCCACTGTAGAGGGGGTGGTCTTGCTCGGCATGGCTGAGGGCGAAGATGGTTGATAGATGGAAATTAAAGTGAACTAAAAATATAAGAGAAATCAATTAATACAGTTCGTTCAAACTATAGTTACTTTTATCTAAGCAAACTATTCACGAGTTCACGACACATTATGCACTATTAATGTTGTTTATTTATTTTAATGGGTAAACAAATGGATAAGTTAAGAAATTCTTACTTACTAATAATTTGTGTATTATTAGTAATCTGATCACCCTTGCAGGACGCTCGTTCCTCTTGTTGTGCTTCATGCAATGACGTATTTGGTCAGCTAGTTTCTATTTCGTCCTGAGGGGAGATGCTCTCTTTGTTAGGCTGCTATTATTGTATGTTGTATTTTTTACTTTGCATCTAGCTTGTTAGACTTTTTAATGGAACGTGGGAGTTATACAAACCGTTTTACTTTAAAAAAATTAATTTGCTATTATTATATGGACATATAAATGCAGTGAATTGATCATCCTTTCTCAACCTCACTCAAAGGAAAGGGTGCAATCAAAATCAAACAAATCTTGCCTCTTAAAAACAAGCATGCAAACTAGAGTTGCGGCTCCTCTTACGTTGGCCGGTGCCAATCACGTGCACATGATATTGATGCGCATATGAGAGAGAAGAGCAAAGGTTGGTAGAAATTAGAAATGGTCGGCAGTCACCATTTTGAAATTAAAATATTTTCTTTTTCTTTCTCTTTTCTGTTCTTTTTACTGGGATCTTTGAAAAGGAGAAGTTCTTACTTAGCCAATCGAGGTTCTGCAAGTCTCAGTTCTGAGAACCTTTATCGTATGTTTTAATATATTATAATCTGCTTGATCTATCATATCGTACTATCAAGCTTTCAAACTCTCCTGAAGCTCTCTCTTCCAACAATGACCATTTAGCAGATAGATAGGCGCACAAACAAATTAAAATCAAACTTCATCAAACCAAATATAAGAAATTTTATGTAATTCTAACTTCAACAAACCGTTCATCCGAGAGAGAGAGAGAGAGAGAGAGGGGTCGTCACATGGATCATAACAACCAAGTCAACGAGGCACCAACGTGCATGCCAACCGAAGTCAAAGCTTCTCTCAGGGATGTTGCAATATTTGAATCATAATTATTCACTAGGGAAACATGTCATTGTTCTGTTCCCCGAAGTCTTAGCCATCACCTCTTTTTCTTATTTTATATTTAGAGTAAACGGTGAGCCAAAAAAAATGTCTTCTACGTTTTATTAATAAAATTTTAATGAAAATAATCATATAATATAAAAGATAGCGCTACAATAGAAATCTCTAAACTAAAAAATATTTAACAGCACACGCAGGTGCAGGAGGAAGAAAAGAGCACTAAACTAAGCCCGGATGTGTCGGGTAGCCAAAAGGATGAACACTGGCCCCTCTGAGACAAAATGCTGGTTGACTTTAAAACCAACGATCGGTTTCACGGTCAACTCGCAGTGCAAAAGTCAGGAGTTCGGAAGGCTCCCATCATGTCCCACCTGACTCGCTTTTGTCACCCCTGCCCCTCATCACCTCCAATTGACACTATGGGGCTGTTGTTTCGCGTAAAAGGCCGTAATTCGTAAATTACTTACAACCCAGTTACAACTACGGCGTTTGTTTGGACCGTAATTCGTAAAAGACTTACGCAACTCAACTGTCACTCACTTGCAACCCAATTACCACTCACTTACAGCTCAGTTACAGTTAATCTTATGGTCATGCAAATTTGTATTATTTTTTATATTAATATTAAATTTTTTTAATATTTAGCATTTTTACACGTTACAACAACCAAACACCGTAAAATACAATACACTTTCTTACTTATAACTTTATATTACCAACTAAACACCGTAAAACTTATATGCACGTAATTCATTTACAACTGTAAAAGACTTTACCAATTACGACTTACGAATTACGACCAATTACGACAACCAAACAGGCCCTATGAGTATTTATAATCTCCTTGGGTCTGCCTAAAAGAAAATTAATCCAATAATGAATAAAAATATAACATGCCAAAAAGGTCTGGATGGATGATCTAACCATCACTTCTTGTTTTTAAAGGAAGACCGGTAAGCTTAGATCATAGCCTTAAGAGTAGAGAAAGAAGCTCCCGTTATGAAAGAGGAAAGAAACTCCCACTTTTAAAGAATTTTAGGAAGCAAAGCGGAGGCTCAGGCAACTCATTAACTTGTAAGAAATTTTCAATGGACTCATTGGACTCTGCTTGGATAATTTGAAAAGAGCTGATGATCAATGGGCTTGCAAGATTGAGGATTTATGATTGAGAGAGAAGAACTTGTAAATAAATGTGAAACAATTAAATACATATTAACCAAAATTTGTATATATGCTAGATAAACTAATTGAAGTCAAATGGTTCCTAAGATTTGATAACGAAGAATAATAAGAAAAAATATCTCTAGAAAAATAAGAAATTATATAATTTCTCTTTTTTTCCTCTTTAGACAAAAAGCAGCCATGGCCATTTGGTTAACTCCTCCAACGAGCCAAGTGGGCAAGCTAATGGCAAAAGTCAAGATGAGCCAAAAGTGGTCCAATCCAGAGACAGGAATATTAGAATGTCAACAACAACTCAACTCAACTCAACTCAACTCAAATCAAATCAAATCTCCTCACATGTCAAATTGTATTTTATCATCATTATCATACTAACTAACATTCATCATAATCTTCATCAATTAGAAGCATCACACAAGAGAGATGCCTCACAGGAAATCCACTTTATTCCAAAAATGTTCCTAAACCTATTGTTCAAGATATGGTAAGGAACAATGAACCATCTACCCACTTGCATCGTATTTCATTCTGGTCAACTATCATCAGCCTATAAAATGAGAGGCCTCTTCTCATATTTCTCATTCAAGAGTTTGAGTTTTACGACCGCCATCGAGGCAGTGGCTGCTCACTCTCCCTCAAGGGCTTCCGATCAGGGCCGCTGAGTTGGGTAGGTCGAGAGCCCTTGCATGGGAGATCGAGCAACTGCTTCCTCGCTTTTCTTGATTTTTTGACCGTAGAGTGGCCGTGGCATCCATGGTTCACTCTCCCTCAAGGGCTTCCGACTGTCTCCTTGTATGAGAAGAGGAGACTTGAAGGAAGTTCTTGAGTGGGGGTGGACAATGCATGTCATGCATATGTATGCTTCTTTGATTTGTTCTTGTGCCAATAGATTTTCTTGATGCGTGCAAGGCAGCGTGCGACATACTTTTCTCTCTTTCTCTACCTTTATCGACTATCTTCACATTTATCTGTTAATCATGACTTTATTTAAATACACAATTTTTTTTTTAAATTTATCCATTAAGTTTTGGAGTTATATATACTAAAGATTTCAGCAGGGCATATTTCAATGGATATTGAGAGTAGTGCCAAAAGACCTGTTAGCGAGAAATGGAAGATTAACACTTCAGCTAAGATGTATCCACGAAAGAACTTTGAAGCATGGGTGGAGTGATCCCAGCACCAAGCTCTCAGTGTTAATCTTTCAATAGAACGCTCCACCTATGCTTCAGTGTTTCGTTAGTGTACTGTTTTGTTAAAAATATTTCAATAGAACAAGGACTAGTCTTCACTGTTTCAATGAAGTGTATTGGGAGTCTTACTTATGGGGGCAATCATAAACTTGAGAGAAAATTCTCAGATATGATGATGAAAATTGTCTAATGTGGTCATTGGATCCAGCCTAGACAAATTATGCAGGCATTGGGCGGCAAAGAAAAGCCTAATATCGCAATATGATGACCAGAACCGATAATGAGAGTTTGTATTCACCAAATGTGAATTGTATTTGTTAAAGAATACTATAATTAGGATTTACCTTATTAAGGAGTTTCTATAGTTTAAAGTTCTCATAAAATTTAGGAGTTCCTATACATATTATATAATTGCTTGCCTGTATATTTTCGGGCATTGTCGCTACATTGCTCTCATCAATAATATGCAACTCAATTTCTTTATTAAATTTTACATATATAATTCCTTAACACGAGAAACCTCTCACTTGGGATGTAGAAATGAGGAAATTAAAATATAAATTCGCAGGGAGCAAGTGAAGGATAAAGATTGTAAGCTGCCACTTTGTTGGCTATACAAGAGATCAGCTTCACCTCTTATTAATTTGTCATCTTCAGCATATGGATTCATACGTTGATGATCTCAAGTTCTTCTCTTTCCAAACATTTGCTTCTTATCTATATTTTTGAGCCTATATTTTAATTTATTGAGCTTTCCATGAATGTCAAATGTCATATGGATTTCATCATTAAAATTCGAGCTAAAACTCACTCTTTCGAAAAAGAAGAAATATTTAAAGGTAAGAAACATATCAACTATGGATCACATCCTATTTTTACCTTCAACAGTAAGAAATATTCGTCTTTGTAGTCTTACTTATCAATCAAAAGAAGAAGGAGAAAAAAAAAGTTCACTGTGGCAGCATCTAAAATAAGCATATTTATAAAGAAATATGATGGAAGAGTAGATGGAGGGATAAAATTGAAAGTTTAGTTAAAGTTTAGCACTTTGATAATGTCAATTGTGATGTTATATGGAACAAAAAATATTTGCATTTATCTTTCTTTTTCTGCTAGCACTAAAAACAAGAGCAATCGAACATGCATAGTTTGGTGCAAGTGGAGTTTCAATTCCTTTACTAGAAGCAATTTGGTTAATTTGCCAATAAATGTTAGAACTATTTTCAATAATTTTTTGAGAATGAACTCTAGTAAATTTTACAAAAAGCATTTAGTACATATACAAATTCTCTATATATATTTAATCAAACTTGATTTCTCAAATCTCATTTTATTTTTAATTCTAAGATCACTTAACACTCTCGTATCTTGAATAAAACTTATAAAGAAATAAAAAACAGATAGAGAGAGTAGTGGCTTTGTACTGAAAGATAAGAGGAAAGAAAGCAAAATATTAGAGAAAAAAATGTACAAGATCACAAACGTAGATTGATAGTGGCTAAATATGAATTGAGACAAGAGCTTTTTAAAGAGAGAAACGATATTCATAGAATTTAGGAATGAAACTCCACGATGGATTAGAACGATATGCATAGTCGTCTCTCCCCCAAGGGCATGCGGACGGCCTTGAAGGCAAGTCGGAAGCCCTTGAGAGAGAGTCGGCTATGGATGCCATTGATGCAAGTTCTTCATGCAACAAAGAGGAGAGAGATACTCTCCAACCTCCACAAAACCTCCTAACATCTCCAAAGATTTTGTGTTAACAAGCACTTGACTTCTAGGCATTTTATAGGATGGAAAAGTTGGGAGGAATAACTATTACTTGGCTTTCAAGTAGGACCACTATATCTTGCACACATGACAGTATTGGCAACACCTTGTACTATGGATTCTCAAAAATTGCTAAAATTCTACAAATGTGGCAAAGGCCATGCACGAAGGAGAGAATAAAGGGGGAAATGGGGGCATCTTAGCCATATCTCTAATAGGAGTTGCTAACTCTCACATTGGCACTCCTTTTCCCTTCACTTATTCTTATCTTATTTTCAGGAGATTGCCACTTGGTTCAGTATCTATCATAGGTGGCCCCTTTTGCTTTCCTCTCGAAATTTCTATCACAATATTGTGGTGATCCGTAAAGAGGAACTTGAGTACATAAATTCAAAGGACTAGAATGTTTTTTTTGTGTATTTACGAAAAGATGACAGGTAATCCATCTTATTATTAAAATGATTAAAAGTGGGAAAAGAGAAACATCACGAAGAGCTAAGAATCAAGTTAGTAATTCATTATGTAAGAAAAAAGAGCAACAAAATTTTGTACTCTTTGTGATTGTTTGGATTGAGAAAAGATTTATTTACAATTTCCCATACCAACAGAAGAGAGTGTGGTTATTTAAACTCAAAGAAGTGATAAGTAGACTCATTAGTTAGTAGATCTAGTAAGTAAATAGATCTCCCCTCAAATTACTCTAGATATCCTTATAATATGCCCACCTAATTTAAGTGTAAAAACCCAATAATACCCCCAGTTTGATATTAATTCTCCTACCTCTCTCTTTTTCGCCATCTCAAACGCCAGGTCCTCCCTCACTCTCTCCCGCCGATCTCCCGCCTCCCACACATCTCTGCTACTAGAAGATTATGGGAAATCAATTGTTGTTTCAAACTAGGTTGTTAAAGCCCAAAATTTACATGGCATACCTCTGGATGTTGTCAAATTTCGGTAGATTCTAAGCTCTGTTATGAATACAATCTTTCTTGCAGGTGTTGAAGCTCAAACTAGATCCATATATTTAAGACAGTAGGCACAATTCAGGGGCTTGGCTGCAAAGATCTTAGTAAGACTGCCTCTGAGAGTATAGTAAGTTTCAGCTTGTATGTTGATTTGTTGAGTATGGTGAGGGTCTCATTGCTACTTGTGGAAAGACTAGCCTTTTAGGTGTTGCCGCCCAAATCCTTATATTCCCAAGACCATCCCTACGTCTAGCCGATGTGGGACTATTTGTTCGACCCAAATCCCAACAATCCCCCTTCGAACAAAGAGTCTCCCTGCAAAAGCTCAACTATCTTCAACACCTTATGTGAAGTAGGCAAAACTGCAGTCGATCACTCCTCTATACCGCGTGGGAGGCAGCACACGCCCATTGCAAAGGAGCACCACTACCAAATTTCTCGAGAGCCTAACATTAGCTTTACAGGGGCCTATACGCCTTTTGCGCCAGTGGGGTGGGCAGGCCCATTGCGTCTTTGCGTCATTGGGGGATCTACATTGTCGAACTTCACCCACACACACGACTAAGTTCGAGGCATGGCTCTGATACCACTTGAAGGACTCGGGGTACCACCCCAATAGACTAGCCTTTTAGGTGGAGTTGCCCAAATCCTTATATTCCCAAGACCATCCCCACGTCTAGTCGATGTAGGACTATTTGTTCGACCTAAATCCCAACAAAAAGCTGCTGCCTTGTTGCCCTCGGAGATTACACGGTAATACGTTGCTTCCTATTGCTTGGATTAGTAATTGATGGTTGGTTGGTTCAGCTATTACTCGTACAGGCTATTCATGCTCAAATTAGTGGGACTTCTTTCTGTGGGTTCAGGTGAGGAATGTTGATTTTTCTTCGTTCTTTTTCTTTTTATATTTTTCAGATTCTATTTTTTTTTTACTTGGAAAAAGAGTTTGGTTGTTTGATTTATGTGGATAGAATTGTGTAATAATTAATGAAAACACGGTTGTTGTTATAGGTTTAAGGTTTTCTTCTTGCCTTTTACTCGTGCTGAGCGATCCTTTTGGTTCCGTTTATCTGCTTCAGTTTCACTGGAGGTAAAATTGCCTTTGAATGCTGGTTACGTTTATAATGCTGACCTTTTCTTCCCTCATTTTTGGAGCTTATGTTTCTGTCATGAACAATAATTGTTGGAGAAAAGGATAAAAACTTAATAAAGTTTTTAAACTCAGTTGAAAAGCAAAGGAAGATGCAGGGCGGTCATGTCATGCATGGTTGGAAAGAAGGGAAGAGCGATCGACCGGGGTCGACTGCCCGAAGCTTGGAAGAAGACATAGCAGTCGGCGACCGACCAATCGACCGATCCAAGAGTTCTGCGCAGAAGACTAGATGGACCAGTTTGGGTTAGCGGTCGCCGGGCAGTCAACTGAAAGTCAGGTTCTGACAATTTGAGTTGGACTCAAGTTTCTATTTTTTAAATCGAGTTTCAATCCGAATTGAGTCTCCTTTTATTGGTTGTTCCTCTGGCTATATAAGGAGGGTCTCTTTGGTTGTTGAATCGATAGAGAAGTAACTTGTATTGAGAGTTTTAGGATTATTTGTTTGTGATATTTCTACGGCATAATGAGTAGTTTCTCTAGATGGATTTTCGGATCATCTTTGTAACCCTTATAACTCAGTTGTTTGAATAAGATATTCTCCCTTCTGTCTCGAGAACGTAGACAAGTTGCCGAACCTTGTTAACATCGTTTGTTCTCACTCTGTCTTTTATATTTGTATTCGTGCTAATTGGTTTGTGATTGACACGGCATTGGATCACTAGTCTCAGATGATCGATGTGTCGCTGGAATCCCTATGGAGGGCGCAACAAGTGGTATTAGAGCTTTCTAGATTCGGCGGGGTCGTATGTCGATCACAAGAGCATCGTGGTATGTTCGTCGGAGATCGTGTGTCGATCTTGGAGCGGCGTTGGTCTATTCGTGGGATCGTGTGTCGATCTTAGAACAACATTGGATTATTCGTTGGGATCAGATTTGGTGGAGTAGATCGTTCAAAAACTCGTATAGGGTTTCACTTTAAGGTAAATGTTCAATCTTTATCTAGTTTGGATCTATTTTCTTTTGATTTTCTGCATTGTGTTTGGCATTTTCTGGAGGAGATATGGCCAAGATTAATCAGTCCACGGTGAAAACCGTGAACGCCCACCAGTCAAGGATTGATGTGGTGAATGACACGAACAATTGGATGGAAAGAAAAATATTGAAAAGTCTAAAACGGGTAATCGTCAATTGGGAAAGTATCCATATGCTTACTGTAAAATGGAAGGACACTGAAAAGTTGGTTGTCCAAAGCTCAAGAAGAATGAGTTAAAATCAGAGGCTAATATCACAAAGGCGAATAGTAATAATTCTGACTCATTTGTATGTTCACTATCTATCATCTCTACTGTTTGCTATTCAGAGAAATTGAGTGGATTTTAGATACCGGTGTTACCTATCATGTTTGTCTCAATCGGAAGTGATTTTCTAATTTTAGAAAACTAGGTGGAGGCTTGATGTCGTTCAGAGATGGACACTCACGCCAAATTGAAGGGATATGTAAAGTTTGCATCAAATTGTTTGATGGGATGATAATAGAGTTAAAGGATGTGAGATACATTCCTCAGTTGAAGAGGAACCTTATCCAGTTGGAGCTTTGGAGATGAAGAGTCTAAGAGAGACCCTTGGAGAAAGCGTTCTCAAGATGTCCAGTGGCTAATCGTTGCAATAACTTGTACTACTTGAAGGGTAGTGCAATTACTGAAAATTTGGCAGCTTTAGAACATTTGAAAGAAGATTTTACCAGGTATGGCAGATGAGGCTCCAACATATTGGTTTAGATTCTTTGCAAGCATTGGCGAATTAAGGAGTATTAAAGGATACGTTGACTTGCAATTTAGAATTTGGTGAACATTGTGTTCTGTACAGGAAGATAAAGGTGAAATTTGGCACTGCAACTTACCGCTTAGAAGGTCTTTTTGATTGTGTTCACGTTGATGTTTAGGGTACTACTAAGACTGCACCGCTTGGAGGCCATCAGTACTTTGTCTCTTTTGTTGATGATTCATCGAGGCATTGTTGGGTAAACCCCATAAAATAAAGGTTTGAAGTCCTAAATTTATTTGTGAAGTGAAAAAAGTTGATAGGGAAAGAGACTGGCAGGAAGATTAAGGTTCTCCAATTTGATCATGTTGGGAGTGCAAGGATCGATTTCTACAATTTGGCTAGAACAATGTTATTGGTATTCACTTCAAGTTGAAAAACATGTGGTGGGTAAAGAGATGAATTGTTCCTTGTTGGAGAAGCTTCGATATTTGTTGTCTAATGCACAATTAGACAAGTTATTTTGCGTTGAGGCTTTGGAATATGCTAGCCATCTCATGAATTAGTTATCATCGACTACGGTAGAAGGTAAAACTCCATTGGGTATTGATAGGAGCTACTCAAGACTATAATTTGTTATAGGTATTTGGATGTTCAACCTACTTCAGTGTCAAACAAGACAAGTTGAATCTAAGAGTAAAGAAGTTTGTATTTTTGGGAGTCAAAAGGAGCTCGAAAGGCTACAAGATATGGGACTCTAAAAATAAGAAGATTGTATTGAGCAAGTACGTCACATTTGATGAGGCTTCATTATTGAAGTCTAACGTCTCTCTAGTAAGTGGAGAGGTTGACTACCTGATTAGTCTACAATTTTGCATTATTATATCATATTTTCCTACTGATTTATGAATAAATATCATTTCTAACTCTGTTTTGGTCTATTTTGCAGATAATTAAGTGTCTAGGGGTAAAGGATTAATAAGAGTTTAATTAAATCCATTTTCAGGAAGCCAAGCTAGAGAGTTTCTAAAAGACACATTGAATCTAGATGTTGGTGAGTGTATGACGAAAATCTGGACCCAAATAACCGATTTTGAGCATATCTGGAAGGTCCCCGAAGCGAGGCGAAACCACTCGCCAAAACCAGGGACATAAGTCTCTGGTTTTGTCGCGGAAACACGACAATTGCCGTGTTTTTGCGGAAATGTTGGCGAGCCACATGTCGATTTTCGATGCGTGGCATCGTCTCGTCTTCTGGAACCTTCTTTTACCTATAAATAGCCCTGCAAAGACCTGAAATGTAAGCAGATTGAGAAATAGGCTAGGTTTTCTCTCTTTTATTATAGGTGTTCTTCTTTTCTTTTATATTTTCATTTCCTTTTTAGATCATGTATTAGGGCTGAGAGATTCAGAGAGAGAAAGAAAGATTGATGTAATAGATGGTGACAATCTATGTAAAGGTATCTTCTTTTTTTCTCTATTCTAATCTTATCCATCTTCTACATGATGCTTAGCTAATTTTTCTTCTCATGATAATCTAACTACTACTCACTAACCATCTAACTACTTACTTGATAATCCACATGAATCAAAAGTCTCTACAAGGCCTTACTATTGCAAGAGCCATTGATGGCTCATGATGATGAATTCTAACATTCTAACATTCCTACCATCTAACCAGCACATGAAAATGTGTGCTTTGTAAAATCAATATAATTATGTATGTGTGCTAATGTTCCCTCGATACTTTCGTTATAGCATTAGCTCAATGGGTCAAATTCACAAGGACAGGAGGCGGAGAACCATTAACAGTTTATGTTCACGTCGATTGTTAACAAGTTCTTCTTTGTTAAAGAATGAAAAAAGAAAAAGAAAAGTGAAAAAATCCAGAAGTGATAGGTGAAGAAGGCGTTGAAACGGCAATGTGAAAATAAAAGAGAAATGGTTTTGAAAATAAAAAGAAGATGAAATAAAGATGAACTAAGAAGTTGGTGAAAACAATGAAGAAAATGATAAAATGGTTTTGAATTTGATTTTTAAAATAAGATAAAAGAAAACTCATAGCTACTAACTACTAATTGCTCCACTAACCATGCTAATCTCTTAATGATAGTTACCTCACATGGATTCTTAGTCATCATTAGTCCTTGGTTTCAAGAGACGATACAAAGCATGACACATAAGATTATTTATCAATATTCAAACAATACATCCATACCACACATAACAAGTCGCAAGATACTATTAAATCATCAAAACCAGTTAGAGGTGAGCATGAAACAAAGAAGACATTGCAAGTTAGTAAGTTAGGGGGTAGATGTTAGAAATGTTAGAAACTATCATCATGAGCCATTAACAAGAGTAAGGCCTTGTAGAGACTATTAGATTTATGTGGATTATCAAGTAAGTGGTTAGATGGTTAGTGGTTAGTAGTTAAATTGCCATGAGATGAAAAATTAGCTAAGCATCATGTAGAAGATGGAGAAGATTACAATAGAGAAGAAAGGAGACATCTTTACATAGATTGTCACCATCTATTACATCAATCTCTCTCTTTCTCTCTGTGAATCTCTCAGCCCTAATACATGATCTAAAAACGAAATGAAAATATAAAAGAAAAGAAAGAAGAACACCTATACTAAAAGAGTGAAAACTTAGCCTATTTCTCAATCTGCTTGCGTTTCAGGTCTCTGCAGGTCTATTTATAGGCAAAAGGAGGTTTCATAAGACGAGACGAGGCTACGCATCAAAAATCAACGCGTACCTCGCCAACATTGCTGCGAAAACGCGACAATTGTCTTGTTTCCATGGCAAAACCAGGGACTTATGTCCCTGGTTATGGCGAGTGGTGTCGCCTTGCTTCGAGGACCTTTCTGATATGCTCACGATCGGTTATTTGGGTCCAGATTTTCGTCAGATACCTGCCAACGTCTAAATTCAATGTATCTTTTAGAAAGTCTCTAGCTTGGCCTCCAAGAAATCTAGATTTAATTACCCGAAAATGGGTTTAATTAAGTTCTTATTACTCCTTTTCCCCTGGACTCTTGATTATCTGCAAAATAGACTAAAACACAGTTCGAAATGATATTTTATTCATAAAATCGGTCAGAAAATGTGATATAATAATGTAGAATTATAGATTAATCATACTCTCACACTTATCTTTTTTACTCATCCCGAGCAAAACAATAAATGAAAAACTATACTACAAATTTTATTACACCACTTTCACAGGTGGCGCGATTGCACTGAGCGCGTACAATAAGCCGTTAAACCTCTAGGTTACCCCTAGAGGAGGAATTTTGTCTCCTGAGGATTTTCAGCAGATTGTACCCACGAAATCCATAAAGAAAGAAACAAATGTTGGTGTTTTGAAAACACTTTTGAAAGACAAACAAGTTTTTGAGATATTTTTACGAAAATATAAGCGATCTGAGATCATAAGTCCACCAAAAATTATTCTTCCGTAAACTTAGACTATATGTAAGATTTTGTCATCAATTAAGGTAAGAATTCAAAACTGGATTGAATATTTTATCTTTCATAAAATCTAGATAATATGCATTTTGTGACAGTGGAGATTTCTGGGATTTCAACTCTAACCATCAATCCATTTATTTATATATATATTTTTTCTTTTTTCTTTCCTTAGCTTTCTTAGGCTTTCTAGTTTACCCGGGTAGTGAGCTTTTAACCGATGACTCCCAAATCAGACCGTCTTAGGGCACCAGATGAGAAAACATCCCTTGGGTTTAAGGACTCGAGTAAACAAGGTCACAAAACTAAGGGAGAGTATTTATTTCTTTTGCACCATTAGGCGTGAATAATCATGCTTCTTGAGGCATAATTATCCAGCTTAATAAGTGATTTTTTATTCATATTTATCATTTTATTTTATCTTTTTATTTTCTCTAGGCATTTGAGGTCTTTGTTTCCATCCCAAAAATGTGTAAGTGTGAAGTGCATACTATCTAAGGCAAAAAATTTAAGATAAAATTATCTCTCCAATCTCTCTTTACTTAATCTATAATTTTAAATAAGATTCATTATTTCGACTAGATTTAAGATGTCATAATTAAGGCTTCCTTAATTTCTAAGATCATCTTAATTTTCTTAAAAATAGATCAAAACTTTGTCTCTTGTTTCAAAAATTTTTTAAAGAAAGGGAAAATTCCTATACAAAAGAAAAAATTCTAAAATATCCTGAAAGAAGTGAAAAAGAAAGAAAATCTAAAAACTCTATGTTAGTAAGCCCTCTCCCACACTTATCTCATGCATTATTCTTAATGCATTGTGAATGTATGTATGAATGAAACAAATAGATAGGGAAGAAAAATTACTTCAAGGTGGTAGTTCCAGTGGCGGTCTGAATTGTCAATAAAATGCGATCTAATACAAATTGCATGGAGTCCAGAGCAACCCACTAATGTCCTCTATAATACAATCCACTAAAATATGTATATATGAATGAATTTTATCCCATCTAATTTTTAAATTTTTAAACTAATTTCAGATTCATTATTTCCAACACCTTTATCCCAAAATGGAGTATGAAAAGATGGAATGATTGATCTGAAATCAGGAATGGCATGAACTACAATCGACTCAAAAAATTGACTGAAGTCAAGTAAAGGTTGAGGGGTCAAAATTTATTTAGGAAGTGGGTCTAAATCAATAAGATGAAATTCTAATCCACATTCATTTTTCCACAACGGAATGTGACTCTTTGGTGATTCAAGTTCAAGAATGATAGGTATGGAAATCAAAACTGACTCTAAGATATTGATTAAATTGGGTAGCAAAACAGGAGTTAATATTGATATAAAAATTTGAACTGGATCACAAATTTGAGAATCTAGGTCACATTCATCATTGAGTTCAATTTCATAAAAATGAGAACTTGCCAATTTGTCAATGGGACTTTCAAAAGTATGAAATCGGTCAAGTTCAATATGATGATCATAAAAGATTGGTGATTCAATTTCACGATGGACAGGCATAGGATCCAATGTTGACTCGGAAAAAGAATTGAAATCAAGTAAAATATCAGAGTCATTATTGAATCAGAAAGTGGAATTGAATTTTCAAGTTGAAGTTCATGATCACAGTTATACTCAAGTTAAATGTCAGGAAATGGATAACTTAGCAAAATATCAATGTGGTTCTCTAAATTCTGATTTTGGTCAAGTTCAAATGAGTATGCAGAAATTAAATCTTGATTTCCAAAACAACATGAGTCCTGGGTCAAATTAATAGAGTTAGAGATATCTAAATTGGTCAAAGATTGATAAGATAGAGTTTTCTTATTCCTATAAATGCTAACCAATTAACTCAATTATATTTTCAACTTATTAATAGACTAGGCAGAAGATTTTTGAAATTGTAGTGCGAACTCCTGAAAAATTTCTATACTCTTTTCTAGATATGATTTTTCTTGTAGTGGATGTTATAGAAAGGAAGTGTAGAAATCTTGGCTTTGAAAATTTGTGAAGAGTGTGAGTCAACATGTTTTAAGATTGAAGCTTATACTGACAAAAGCATTCCATACTCGTTTTCAGGGCAGATGTTATTCATTTTGATAGGTGAAACTGAGTATGAATAATGAAAATATTGTGGAATTGGTGAATTGAGCTTCTTTTATTGGGACTCAAGCATGGTTTGTACAACTTCTATACTTTTTTTCTAACTCAGATTTTTCTTCAATCAGTGGTTCTAGAAAAGGAGTATAGGAAGTAAAATTGAAAAATAATATTATGAAAATTGTAGACTAGGTGGTTGAAAATTTGACTTGGGGGAGGTGAATCCTTATTGACTCTGTGAAGAGTTAAAATTCTTTTAGAAATTATGGTCATAAGATTGAGGGTATGGGTTGTATTAATTTCGATAATTCTAACCAGGTGTATTTGGTTGGTTCATATTCTAAAAAGTCGGTTTAGAATTATCCAAATCGATGTGAAGTATGAATTCATATTAGAATTGAAAGAATTATTGTTGTTGAATTCCATTTCACAAACAATCACAAATAAAAAAGAAAAAGCAAACAACAAACAAAAAGAAATAAAATTAAAAACAAGCCTATACTAGGGTTGACCTTGACCTAGACGACTCCTAACTGGTCGATTATCTGGAGGAGGTTGTTGTCTGAATCTGACCATAAGCTAATCGGCCAGATAGGGGCAAAATACGGTGGGAGGTATCCGTGCGTAAGTAATGGGCCTTAATTACGCCAAATCAACGACATCTTCGAGGCGTAACCTATTAATCCCCAATCTTAAATACCTATTTCACAAGAATAAGATTCAAAATAAGTTTCACCCTCGATCAATCTCTTAATGAGTCTGAGATGTCCCTAGAGACCAACATCCATCAATTTTTAGATTAGGTCTTGGGTTGTGTGAGTAGGGAGGTGATTTTTGGGCTAACGAAAGGTGATGAACTCCCCACCTTATCTTGTATGGGTTTTGCCTTTAATTTCAATTCGTGCAAGTGTGTAATATAGACAAGAAGATAACACAAGACGAATAATTCACCCACATATTTGTCCTATGCTATGTGCAATGTCATATGTACACCTCAGTCCAGATCACAAAAACAGAACAAAATACAGTATATTAGAATTGAATTTGACACGTGCCTAAATGCAAATATTTAAACCGTTTTAAAAGCTTTCAAATGCCGTATTTTAGTTCTTTAATTTATTACAGTGTGTAGGCAATCAAAGCAAAAAATTGGCAGCAAAATATAACAATATATGTAACTTGCAAAGTCCCTGCAAAAGACAAAGTATAAACGCCAGAAAATTGCCACGTTTTCGCGGCTTTTCTTTGATTTCTGTAGCAATATTTTAGAAGCAAGTTTTCTACTTTTTAGAGCAGGGAGAGGCAAGTAAGAGTAGAATTCTATAATGTAAAAATTCTGTAAAAATTGTCCTGCACACCAAACAGAGAAGAAAATGTTAACAAAAACGTGAGTTTAAACATTCCCATCCCCGGCAACAGCGCCAAAATTTTGATTCGACCGAAAAATCAGCACTTGGAATATGTAAAATCAGTATATTATGTATGTGTGCTAATGTTCCGTCGATACTTCCGTTATACCATTGGCACAACGGGTCGAATCCACAGGTAAAGGAGGTTATAGAAGTATTAACAGTTTATGTTTACGTCGATTGTTAACATGTTCTTCTTTGTTAAAGAATGAAAAAAGAAAAAGAAAAGAGAAGAAATCCAGAAGTGATAGGTGAAGAAGCCGATGAAACGGCGATGTGAAAATAAAAGAAAAATGGTTTTGAAAATAAAAAAAAGATGAAACAAAGATGAACTAAGAAGTTGGTGAAAACAATGAAGAAAATGTTAAAAGGGTTTTGAATTTGATATTTAAAATAAGATAAAAGAAAACTCATGGCTACTAACTACTAATTGCTCCACTAATTATGCTAACCTCTTAGTGATAGTTGCCTCAAATGGATCCATGACCATCACTAGTCCTTGACTTCAAGAGACGATACAAAGCATGATACATAAGATTATTTTTCTACATTCAAACAACACATTCAGACACACAACAAGTTGTAAGGTACTATTAAATCATCAAAACCAGTTAGACATGTGCATGAAAGAAAGAAGACAATGTAAGTTAGCAAGTTAGTGGGTTAGATGTTAGGAATATTAGAATCCATCATCATGAGCTATCAATGGCTCTTACAAGAGTAAGACCTTGTAGAGGCTATTGATTCATGTGGATTATCAAATAAGTAGTTAGATGGTTAGTGATTAGTAGTTAGATTGCAATGAGAAGAAAAATTAATAGAGTTAGAGATATTTGAATTGATTAAAAGTTGATAAGATAGAGTTTCCTCATTCCTATAAATGCTAACCAATTGACTCAATTGTATTTCTAACCTATTGATAGACTGGGCAGAAGATTTATAAAATTATAGTGCAGACTCCAAGTGCACTGGAGAACATGACCATCATAGTGGGTGGAGATTTATGCTACTCTACCATCTCCAGTTAGTTCGATTTTAGTTCGAATCTCACTGGATGTGACGCAAGGTGGAGATCATTCAACCATGTTGGATACTAAAAGGTTAATGTGATTGTAGTGAAAAGAACCTAGTTAAATCTATGAAAGAGGGTGAAGAAGCGTTAATTTCAAGTTGGTGAGCTAGATCGACTCAAATTGAAGATCGCTATTCTCTATGGCGATCAAGATGGTGAGATTTATATGACTCAACCGGTTAGGTTCGTTGCTGCAAAATCATTTTTAGATGGTTGATCTCGGTGGAGATCATTTGGATGAACTATATGTGTCTTGATCCCTTGAGGAGGAAGTATGTAGGCAGCCATAATGGCACAGCCAGTTGCTGAGTTGAAGTTAGAATTCCTTAGTGTTTGACATAGATTTGTGAAATATTCACTGAGGTAGAGATTTATAGGAGAGAAGATCAGAAGATAAAAGATTAATAAAGTTTTTAAACTCAGTTAAAAACAGAGAAAGATGCAGGGCGGTTGACTGGCCAGTCAACTGCATGTGCACAGCGTGCACGTTTGAAAAGAAGGGAATAACGGTCGACCACTCGGTCAACCGCTCAAAAGCTTGGCAGAGGAAGATAGAAGCAATCGATCGACCGCCCGGTCAATCGATCTAAGTGTTTTGCATAGAGAACTAGCTGGACCAGTTGGGTTAGCTATCGACCTCTTGGTCGATCGCTACATCAACCTAGTCAACAGCCCGGTCGACGAAGAGTTGAGTTTTGGCAGTTTGTGTTTGATTCAGGTTTCTATTTTTTAATTAGATTTTGATTTGAATTGGTTTTTCTTCTATTGATTATTCCTTTGGATATATAAAGAGTGTCTCGGAACTCCAAATGTATTGGTTGTTGAATCAATTGAGAGGTAAATTGTAATGAGAGTTCTAAGATTAGCTTGTTTGTGAGATTTTTACGGCCTAATGCATAGTTTCTCTAATTGAACTTTTGGATCATCTTTGTAACCCTTATAACTCAGTTATTTGAATAAGATCTTCTCCCTTTTGCCATGAAAACGTTGGCAAATTGTCGAATCTCACTAAATTATTTGTTCTTGTTACGCTTCGCTTCCTAAAATATACTATAACAGGATGCGATGAGAGTTGGCGACGCACATATGAAAGAAAAAAATACCCCACATATAGCGCTAAGACTCAGTACAGAAAAATAAATACAATATAAATAAATATTTCAGCATTAAATAAGTACAATATTACCTATAAAAGGATCAGCGATCATGATAGATATGGGAATAAGAATAAATAAGAAAACATAGACAAAATAATAACGATCGTATGAATAATAAAGTGACGGGTCTCCTATTAATATTCCAGGAAACATCGAGAACTTTAAAATCTCTAAGCTTCAACTTGAGGAAGCAACTTCAGGATCTTTAGAAAATGACTTAGTGAGTGATAAAATGAGAGAATGAGTAATATAAATATTATAATAGTATTACAATCACGATAATATATAATATGTGTCTAAATAGCAATGATATAATATATTTATATTTACAATAGACATATATTACAACAATTGTATCTGCACTATAATATTATTAATACCTAACATGTTACAATAGTGTCACCTTTTTAATATTATATAATACATATTTAAGACAATATCTATGTCAATTGGGAAGAATATATATATAAATATATAATATATATATATATATATATATATATATATATATATATATATATATATATATATATATATATATCAAGAATCTATTATTTCATATTTATTGTTTAAAGTTATAGCAGCAGTAGAAATAATCAAGTTAGTATTTGTAAATAATACATGGAATGCAGAGTATACATGTAACATGGTAGTGCATAAGAAATCAGGAAAGTAACAAGTATAAACATACAATAATATACATGTATCAAGCATTATATTTTATTAATACAATAATAACAATCAATATCGCCTGATTTTTTCATCAACCTTTTCTAGTGTCCCAAAACCACTCTCAGTTCATGCCGGAGCCCGTACTCTAGTTGAACTTATTCGAACATGACATATGGGTACCATTATCCGAACGAAAGAAAACCGAATAACAAGTGTCCCTATTGTCGTAATTGTTTATACTGTTTTATTATGTTAATTGGAAACTCGAAGTTAAGGAGCTCTAATCGGATGGGTGTATCCCAAGTATACCCGGGATCACGACTTTAAACAGTCCCCTGGCTGCTGAGACCAGGGTGTAAATCACCTAGAGGGGGGTGAATAGGTGATGGCTATACTAAATGTCAAATAATGTGAAATTAAAATATTCTTGCCGGCAATGTAGCAAATACCAATCACAACACAAGAAATACTTGCAAATAAGTAAACTAGATAAGTGTGCAAGTAAGTAAAGAGAGAGTAGAGTGAAGAGAGAAAGAGTAAGCAATCGCAAATATAATGATATTTCAAAGGTTCGAGCCACTACTCTATGTCTCCGCCTTCAACACAATGAAGGATTTTCACTATGACCGATCTAACTAGATCGTCAATTATTACAAGTTCTCATTAGAACTAATGGACTCACAAGTCCTCTCTCGTGGTGTCGCAATACCAACAACGGAGCTCACTAACTCACTTGAGGCCGCAACCTCTACAACTTCATAATAGAAGAAAATCGACGATCTTCTCTTCATCACAAAAGGCTCACAAGCACAATCCCATAACCAACATGAGGAAGTGAAACTCTTTGAGATTGTGTAGTGGAAAAAGCTTGTAAAGATGCAGAGGAAAGACTCAAGTTAAAATCAAGAATGTGTGGCTCAAAAGAAAATCTTTTAAAAAAAAGACTGAAACTTGATTAAATCTTTTTGTAAACTTATAAAAACTTGTTCAAACTTTTTAATAGGTTTTTCTACAGTCCTAATATTTATAGGGGATCAAAACATGAGGAGAAACCCAAAAGAGTCATTAGGAAAAGACCCAAAAAAGACAAATAGAAAAATAGCCGTTGGGAAAAAATCAGAAGGAAATCTTTCTGGCGGTCGACCGTCGGTCGACCGCCAACAGTCAGATTTTCGACCATTGGGGATAGCGGTCGGCCAGTCAGTCGACCATTTTTCCCAAAAAAAGAGAAAAGCTCTCTGTCGGTTGACCGGGGCGGTCGACCGGGCCCAACCGAGAGTAAAGATTTTGCAGTCGGTCGACCGCACCGTCGACCAAAGTGCACACAATGCACTTGGTGCATGTCGGTCGACTGCTCGGTTGACCGATAGACCAATTTTGCTCTGTTTACAGTCGACTGGTCGGTCGACCGGCCAAGGGCCAAAAGCATGTTTGAAGATTTTTTTGAAACCAATCTTTTTCTGATAAAAAATAACTTTGTTTTTAAGTACAAAATAAAGTTCTAGGGACTTTATAGAACCAGTGTGTGATCATGGATCAGTACAAAACAAAGTTATAACTATATTTTGTTTAAAACACTTTTCTAAATCAAAATCCAATTTTTTCAAAACTCATTTTTCCTAAACTCGAGTTTGAAAAGTGAAATGTTTTGAACTCTTTTAAAACACTTTAGGAATGTGAAAGATATGTGTGTGCCAATCCTAAAAGATCTATTAACCTATAACATCTTGGTTTTAACAACCGACTGTAAATCATATCTAAAATGTGAAAAGAAAAAATACAAATCTTGATATAGTCTACTCTTGCAATCGGATTCTTGAGCTCGTCTATGTGCTTGGGTTATGGGATCAACATGTTCTTGACTTCTAAACGTGTGAATCTTGTGATGGAGCTGAAATACAACAAAGAGTTAACCTGAATGGTAAATAAAATTGTTAAAAATATAACTACATATGTTTTTTTATCATCAAAACTAGGGCTAATGGCCTTTGGGCCAACAATCTCCCCTTTTCTGATGATGATAAAACACATGAGGTTATCACAAATTATTTAGGAGAGTCTTCAAGCGATGCTCCCCGTAAACAAATGCATATATTAAATGTGACATATAGGCAAGATGCATTAATAATAGCGTATGAATAAGTTATATTAATTAAGTTCTATGCAACCTATCTATGCATACCAAAAATACTGAATTACAAAGGTGTATGCACAAACAGTTTCCTCCAACCAGCCAATAACCTCCAACCTCAAAAAAAAATGGTAAATGGTTGATTTACAAAGGACACATAAGAACACAAACATACCACATACCACACATAGAAGATATGTATCAAATATCAATCATAAAAGAGATACATAACTTTTCAAAGACAACAGTTATATCATAAAAGAAATTTGTCCATATAAAAGCTCATGCCAACCTCATAACAAGTTCCAAACTATCAAATAAGTACTACAATATAAAAACACATGTCCAAATACCAAATAATACTACATGTCTACATAAAAGAGTACATAAATAAAGACATGAAAATAAAAACTCCTAGATAACTCCACAAAATATCTCTCTCCCCCTTTTATCATCAACACAAAAAGGTTCACTCTTCCTAAAAGTCTGGATCTTCAGGAGGAGCTGGTGCCTCGGGAGGAGCCGGAGGAGGTACCCAGGTGTCAAATAGAGGACCTGATGCAGGAAGAGGATGCACGTGGCCTCTCGAAAGAGCAAGAGGCCAAGCGTTCCTACTATAGTTCTCGTCGACACACATTTGAAGGTAATGAATGGATGAGTAGATATATTGCAGGTCATTCTAATCTTTGTGCTCAATCCTTTCAAAATTTGTGGTCATCTTCTGATCATGTTCATGAAGTTGGGCAGATAGAGCGATATATAGTTCAACAGATGCTGAAGACGGTCCAGGAGCAACAGCAAGAATGATAGGAGGGGCTAAGAGTAGGAGCACGCTCCCTATTATACATCCTCTTGAGAAGAGTATTATTTATGTCAATAGATGGTTCAATGGATCGTTCAGAAGAAAAATCAAATTTTAATTGTTTGAGGAGTTGGGTAATGAGCATCCCAAATGGTAAGTGCCGATTTTGGATCAGGAGGTGCTCAGAAACCATGAAGTCAATGATGAGCTTAGGAATGTTAACTCTAATGCCTTTCAGAAGGCAGTAGATCAAGAGGGGAGCAGAACCCCGAGCATGACTATATTCTCCTGATTCTGGCAGGAGATTATAGAACATTATCTTAGCTAAGACCTACGGTGAGCGTGTAATACTTCACCTCCGCATTCCTAACTAAGGTCGGGTTATCATCATCGTGAAGTAAAAGAGATGCGGTGAGGGAAGATTCATTGTCAGAATATTCAAAATCATGTATATCAACATTATATATATCTACACCCTCATAGGAGAGATGTAGCAGATGGGCAAATCTATCTAAAGAAATGTTAATGTCCTTACCCATAACCTTTGATCTGATATGATTATTTTAAAAAGTCAGATTAGAGTAGAAATAATGCATAAGCTCAGGGTAGACAAGTTTCTTGATGATGATTAGGTATTCTGGAAAGCTTGTGTTCAAAATGTTTGCAAGATTTAAGTGCTTAAAATCAGCAAGCACAACAATTCTATTAGAAATTACATTTTTATTATGGAGAACAGAAAACCTATGAGATACATTCTGAGAAACAAAAGGGTTTGATGAGGATTTGGGTTATTTACCCTTCTCAGATCTAAGCCTCTTAAACATGATGAAGATAATAAGATGATAATCAAGTTTTTGGCACGAATTTAAGAAGGATTTCAAGGAAAAATTATGAAATAAAGAAGATTTGAGAGAATTAGGGATTATACCTTGAAGAGACCGAAATTTCTCCTTGAAAACAAGTGAATCTGAAGATTTGAGATGAGATCCAACAAATTTTAGGGATTAATTTGAGTTTGGATGGGGTTTGGGAGATATGGGAGGAAGGGAATTGGGAGGAGAAAAAGAGAGAGAGTCAGTAGAGAAGCGAAATGAGAGAGAGATTGGGATTTTAGGGTTTTAAAAATGAGTAAAAACACAACAGACCCGAAAATCGATCGACCGCCGGTCGACCGGGGCCTAACTGAGAGCATCTCGGTTTAAGTCGGTCGACCGGCTTAACCCAAAAAAAATATTTCTGTTTCAGGTTCCCTCGGTCGACTGTCCGGTCGACCGGACCTATTCCAGGTCAATTCGATCGACCAGCCGGTCGATCAGGACTACCCAAAAATCAGTTTTTAAAAAATATGAATTAGGACTTTTGAAAATATTTTAACTTGTATATTTTTATACATAAAACAGAAAAATAATAACAAAAATTTTATAAGCATGAAAAACACAAGAAAATGGTATCAAAATATTTTTTTATTTTATTAAAAAATATTTTTCAACATTTAAATCATATATTAAGCAATTAAAAAAATAAGATATTGAAGCCGAATACCCTTAACGGGTTCTGAACTTTTCCTCGTCATTCCTCTAGATAAGAGTTGAGGGGCGCAATTGCTATCTTGATATATTGCTTGAATATGGTTTAAATATGATACCCAACCACAAGATAGATATACAAAATATATATATATATACATGTATATGAGCAAATAAATTAATCTATGTATACATAGATGCAAAGATATCTATCAAATATGTGAGCAATAGAGCAAAAGTAATGTCAACTAGCTTAAGTATATGCAAGACATAAAAACACCCAAAAAAAACATGTATTCATAACTAAAGCATATTAACAAAAAGAAAAAATCTAATTATTCCTATGCATATATGAATCTAGGTAGAAATGAAATTTTCAAGTGGAGAATTACCAAATGTTCACTCGAAAAAGTTGGAAAGGTGCAAGATTCTTTGTTTGATTGTAAAGAAAATTACAACAGATCAATATCCGATTACAAAGAGAGGAAAATGGTTGGATCTCCCTTTGTTTAAGACTGGGTTCTTTGTGTAGCGGTGGAAGGTGAATCTTATTTTCTATTGATCAAGTAAACGTCAAGCTCTTTTGATAATCTTCTCTTTGGATTATAGAAAGAGTAGCACAACTCCTATCTAATGAAATCTCAAAGAGACTTGGGCAAAATCTTCGACTCAGCAAGTTAGTAGAAGAGTTTAACTCTTTGTCGGTATTCGTCAGCTGAAAATTCTGACCTGTGCCGACCAACACCCGACTTCAATAGCAAACTGAGCTATTTATAGGGGTTTCAGGAGTAAAACTGTCCCCTTAAAACTCTTCTTAATGGGAGTTAATTTCTCTCATTACATGGGCAACAATTGACCCAGTAATGAGAGCAGTTATAATTGAGACACGAGACTCCTCTAAGACTCCTCTATAGTTGAAACGTGGGCTTTGAGCATTGTGTTTAGCCTTTGAAATGCTGTTGGATGCGGGCCTTGAGATTTGCTAGACGTGATCTTCGAGCTTTGCTAAACACGGGCTTTGAGCCTCGTACTTGGCAATGAGTAATGCTAGGACGCAGGTTTTGAGCCTCATGTTTCAACACTTCAGTGATGTTGGGACGCGAGTTTTGAGCCTCGCATTTTGACACTGCCGTGAAGTTGAGACGCAGATTTTGAGCCTTGCGTTTTGACACTGCAGTGATGCTAAAATGCAGGCTTCGAGCTCTGCGCCTTGGCATGGCTTTAATTATCCTCGCGTCTGAAGTATAGAATTTGCTACCTGATGGCTTGTCTTCAGTGATTTTTAGACAGTCTACAGAACTCCCTCCAATGTTTTCAAAACTCTGCAATTTACTGGGATGGGTTTTGAAACATTTTGGACTTTTCTTTTAGCAACAAACTCTCAAAACTGGACTAGCAATCTCTTGAGATATCTTAAGCTCGATCTTGTCTGGATCTTGATCTTCGTGAGTGTACTGTTAAACTCTTTGAAGCCACTAGAGTTGATCACCGTGAATGTCTGGATACGCAGTCCAGACCTCCTCGGTGCTCTGAGCTGGTTGTTGGTGTACTGTTGAACCAGGGGAAATGGTCATCAGCTTTCGCCAGTATATTGTCGAACTGATTGCGGAAGCAAAGATTGAGCACAGGTCATGTAGACACAAATGTCATGTTGCCTAGGAGACGCGGACCTTGTCTGAAGTAGAAACGCAACACTCATTCATTGGAGAGACGCGAACATCGAAGTGGAGGCGTAGCTCTCACTTTGTTGAAGTGACATAGACTTCGAGGTGGAGCGAGGTGGAGACGCGGACTTCTCTTTATTGAAGAGACGCGGCCCTATTGTGTTGCCAAGATGCGGGTTTCCTTCAAAGTGAAGATGCACCTTTTGCTTGATGTAGAAACGCAGCTTTGAGCGTTACAAAATGTGAACTTGCTTCAAATTAGAGACGCAGCTCTCGCTGGGAATAGAGGCGCAACTCTCTAGTTTTGTCAAGACGCGAGCCAGAGAATATTGAAGAGCCGCGGTCTTCGAAGTGGAGACGTGGCTCTCACTTTATTGAAGTGACACAGACTTCAAGGTGGAGACGTGGACCTCTCTTTACTGAAGAGACGCAGCTCTATCAAGCGCGAGACTAACGTTCTGGGTGTATTACCATGTGTCTGGTGGAGCTTGAAGAGATGCTGTTCTCTTAAAACGTGAGGTCCACGTTTTGGCGCGTTGCCACGCGTCTGGTGACGATTGGTCTCAAGATACGGGTCGCGTGTCTTGACCAATTACTGTGTCTATAAAAAGACAGCAATTTTTCAAGAGTCATCATTCGACTCTTTTCTTCTCCATTGAACTCTGCGTCCAGAGTTTTAAGAAATTAATAAAGTTCCGAGCCTTTTCTTCCTTTACTCATTTACACAGAATTCACTATCGAAATGGCCCTAAAGACCAAGCCTGTAGCTTCATCCTCGAGCGTTGTTGCTCTAGAGGGACAAATGGGAGGTTTCTCTATGCAGGAGGCCCCTATTTAATAAACCATTCGAATCGGTTTCCGCCATTAAGGGACTTGAAGAGTAATCTTAACTCTTAAACTTCTTCTGAGTTGAACCGCCAACACGAGGCTCACGCCCGTGTTTGATTTTTAGATGCGACTCTGATTTGTTGAGAGGACGCGGCTCTGAATTGTCTAGAGACGCGGTTCTGAATTTTCTAGAGACGTGACTCTGAATTGTTGAGAGACGCGGCCCTGGATTATTGAGAGAGCAGGCTCGCGCTCTTTAATTTGTTGGAGAGGACACATGCCTCGGGTAGTGAAAAGATGCAAACTTAAGATGCGACCTTGAATTGTTAAAGACGTGGTCTTCGTTTTGTTAAGAGAACGCAGCCTTTTGTTCGCAAAGAGATGCAGACTTCAAAATGCAACCCTTGAAGTATCGTATGCAGTTTAAAGAAACGCGAAGATCTCGCTAGCTCTTTCGAGGCTAAGGCAAAATCGGTGTTGATTGTTGGAGACGCGTGTCTTTGGGACTTCTCGCAGCAAAAATCCACGTGTCTTACCTAGACTGAATTTAATATTCGCGTAGCGAATTAAGGCTATTAATTGGCTTTAAGAATGACTTTGATTTTTATGCTGTTAATTAATAGCAATTAGCGAGCCTATAAATAGGCCATGAGCCTCTTAACAATCATTTATCTAACTAGTCTCCTTCATGGGCGTGTGCTCTGAAGAACTCCATTTTGACTGTTTTCCTTCAAGGGCATGTGCTCTGAAGAACTTTCATAGTTCTTTTAAAAGAACTCAAAGTTTTGATGCTTTCTTGCAATATTCTTTAAATATTATCACTATTAAGTGATTTTAAAATCAATTAGTATCCCTTCAGGTGCTTTCATGGTCGTGTCTTGACGGATGATGTCCAACCTCGAGAGAACTTTTCTTCAGGTAGGAAATAGCCTTTGCCATGATAGGGCTCTGTTTCCTTGAAGCTCTATCATCGTCGGTTATGAAGAAACTCTGTCCCTTGATCTCTTCCTGAAACTTCTAAAAAAAACTTCTTTCTTGAAGTTTAGATAGCTGACTTGAGATCCATCTGTCCATGCTCTGCAAATGCGATCCTCGCATTAATTGATGAAATGCGAGCTTGTTGATTTCTAAGTCTCAAGTTCTTTAGACGCGAGCGTGGTGAACTCTGTGTTTTGAGGCATGAAACGTGGGTTTTGTATATGAGATTCTTGTTTGGAATTTATGACTTAAAAAATTTTAAGTCTGCTCTTTTGAGATCTCTAGATGCGAATGTGGCAAACTCTGTGTCTTGAGGCTTTATATGCTGGTTTCTCATATAATATCTGCGTCTGGAGCTCATGACTTAGAAAATTTTAAGATCTGTATCTGCTCGTTTAATATATACCATGTGTTTCAATCCTCAAACGCGAGTCTAATATTAGGCTTGTGTTCGGATCCATATTTTCTATCTTTGCAGAGCGTAGTAAACTCTACGTCTTGAAGCTTTGGACGCGAGATTCGCGTATAGGACTCGCGTCTGGAGTTCATGACTTTTGTCCTGCGTCTGTGCTTCTAGATTCGTGCTTCTTGCCTCTGCAAAACTTTAACCCTCGGATTTTTTATTTCTTGCCGGTCTTGGCCATATCGATGATGCTGGTTCCAATGTATTTCACATCTATTGGAGGAGATATGAAATGGCCAGCTTGATCGATTAGCGATCACTTGAGAAGTCAGAACTTCTGTCCAAGGGCAAGGAAGATCCAATTGTCGATACACATCAAGACATTATTACACATGATGCACCAGTAATGTCTCGGATCCTTCCTGATCACGATGAGCATGGCACATTTGAAGGTCACGGGAAAGAGGACGTCACCAGTAAGGTCTCAGATCCTCCCTTCACCAATATTATTCAAAGAAGTGACAATAACAAAAAACCCATGCTCATTAGATGACTTTTTAGTGGTTGAGCTTTCTATTAAGCGAAGGATTACGGTGTCGTGAAGACCTTTGCACCAGTTAGTCAGGTGGAATCAGAATGCTCCCTTATATTTCGACCTCGAGAAACACCATTATTCTCAAGAGGAGAGGAAGTTGATCTGTTGTTCCCGGTCATAGCCAAAAGAATGAGCTTTGTGTATCTTCAATGTTTTGAGGAGTGAGTGTAACTTTTCGCTGAGCAAGAGGGACTTCTTTGTACTCCTTTGTTGTAAAACTCAGTCTTATTATATAAGAGAGCATTTTGTATTACTTTCATATTTTTGAATATCAATAAAAGTGACACTTTTCCCTGATTCTTATTTGTCTTGACTTCTTTTTTGCATTAAAAATTAGACAAATAATTACCTTTGATTTGCTAGAGGTGTGATATTTAACTAAACAACTCAAAGTAGAAATTTTCAATTAAGGAATTTAAGGTTACTGTTAGAGGTGTGATGTTAACTTGATAGGAGTGGAATAGTTTATGTGGACTTGTCATTCTATGGATGAGAATGGCAAGTGAAATTTTTTACTCCGCGGAGGATTATGATCGAGTCTTCATCAGAGGTTTAGTATTAACATAATTAAGACTCAGCTGGGGATTGATGAAAATACTGTTAAAGGTGTGATATTAACCTCACAGTAATTTTAAGTAGACCTGTCATTCTATTGACGAGAATAACAAGTAAGATTAGACCCGTCGGGGATCTAAGAATATCTTTACCGTCGGAGGTGTGATATTTAACTTAATGGATTGGATTGAATTTTGTCAGAGGTGTGATATTAATTTGACAAGGATGTAAGCTAGAGGTGTGATGTTAACTTAGCTCCATAGGAATTTCAGTTTCGTTTGGGAAAAACTGAAAATACCACTGTCATAAGTGTAGTGTTAAACTTGATAGTGGAGGAAATGATAGAGGTGTAATTTTGAACTTAGCACTAGTCATCTCGACTTCATACGGAAGTTCGAGGGAAAGTTATTGTCATAGGTGTATTGTTAACTTAACAATGAACTGGATGTTAGAGGTGTGATGTTAAACTTCACATCGCTCGTCTCAGCTTCAATATGGAGACCTGAGGAAAGTGACTGTCAGAGGTTTAATTTGAACTTGGCAGTAACTTGATCACTATTAGAGGTGTGATATTAAACTCAACAGTAATTTGTCAAAGGGTTTAATATTAACATGACTACAGTTGATTTGCGATATGATCATTTTTGAGGATTTGTCATTCTATTGAAGAGAATTGACAAGTGAACTTTGGAATGTCAAATGTGTAGTATTAAGTTGACTGCGTTGATTTGCGATATGAGTAATTTTGAGGACTTGTAGCTCCATGTAAGGGAGCGACAAGTAGAAGTTCATACTCACTGGGGAGTACTGAAACTTTCGCTATTAGAGGTGTAGTATTAACATAGCAGCGATTGAGCTTGTGAACCTACCACTCCATGGGAGGGAATTGGTAGACGACTTTGGTGGAAAATAGAATGAATTGTCAGAGGAGTAGTATTAACGTAACAAACATTGATTTTTTAGGGCCATTGGAGGTTTGCCGCTAGAGGTGTAATGTTAACAGAATAGTAGAGAGATTTTGAGTAGGTATTTGGTGAAATTTTATCGTCAGAGGCTTAATATTAACTTGACCGACTCCACTGGAGATCGAGAAAAATAGCTTGTCAGAGGTTTACAGTTAACATGACAAGTCTGTGCCCATTTCGTTAGAGAAATGGACACATGTATTTTTGTGGTCCTACCAATCTGTGGAAGGGAATTGGTAAAAGATTTTGGAGGAAAAAATGAATAAATTGCCAGAGGTGTAATATTAACTTGATGGTCCTATTGGGGATTGAGAAAAATAGCTTGCTATAGGTTTATTGTTAACGTGACAAGTATGTACTTATTTCGCCGGGGAAATAGACACATGTATTTTTGTGGTCCTACCATTTGTGAGAGAAATTGGTAAGAGATTTTGGAGAGGAGGACGGTACCAAATCCCTTAGGATTTTAGCAAACCCACAGCTATCAACAGATTTGATATGCCTTTACCACCTACCGTTTGAGTTGGGCTAGCCATGCTATTGCCCTCAACATGATGAGTTGTCGAGGAATTATGTTGGAGTTAAAAGCCAACATTTTCCTCTATCTTTAGCCTTCAGAGGCGACGAATGTTCATGGATAAACTAGAGAAGAGTAACAAGTCTAAAATTGAAGTTTCGCACTTTGTTTCTTCTTTGATGTTTACATCATGCATCATGATGTAACCAGTGTTCAGTCGGCTCGACAATGATCGACCGTAATCTGATCCATTAAAGAAAGAAGCTTTTCTTTGGCGCTCTTCCAAACATCTTGGATCTAGAAATTTTGATCACAGGTATAATGTTAACCTGATCATAGGAAGAATTCTGTCAAGGATAGTACTTCTTCAAGAATCTGTCGTTGATCGGCATCATGAGTGTATCGCCATCTGGGATTATAAGACGGTATGCTCCATTCGAGTAGACTGACTCCACTGCAAATGGTCCTTCCCATTTGGGCTGAAATTTCTCTTTAGTTTTATGTGTCATCACCATGGGTCTTCTGACAGTTAAGACAGGTCACCTTTCTTGAAAGTCCACCCCTTTACTTTCTTATTGAAGGCTCTGGTAATTCGAGCTTGATAGAGCTCAATTTGCTGTTGAGCTTGCTGGCGTTTATCGTTCAAGGCTTCAAGATCTTAGAGTCGCAGTCGATGCTTTTTCTCAATTGTTTATCTCCGTTGTTAAGGCAACGCGTAGAGATGGGATTTGGATTTCTAATGGAAGTACGGCTTCACATCTGTATACCAAGAGAATGGTGTAGGTTTCATCGGGGTTCTCACTGTTGTGCGATAAGCCCATAAGCATTCACCTAACTTATCATCCCAGTCAGGTTAGCTCTTCGAAATGAATTTCTTGAGAAGTTTCCCAATTGTCTTGTTGAAGGCTTTTGTAAGGTCGTTAGCGGCTGGATAATATACCGTTGAAGACACTCTAGATTCTGAACTTATTGCAGAATCTTTAGAATACTTTGCACACAAACTGAGGCTCATTATCATGAACAATCCGTCATGGTACGCCAAAGCGGTAGACCACGTGATGTTTAATGAACTTGATCACGTGAGATGTTTTTACCTTCCTCAAGTGGATAGCCTCAACCCGTTTGGAGAAGTAATCAGTTATGGCTAAGATAAATTGGTGTTCTTTGGATGAAGTAGGCTGATAGGACCACCCTGTCTATTCCCCACATCTCAAATGGTCAGGAAGAAGTTGTTGGGAGAAGATGTCCGGGTGCCTCGTGAATGAAGTAACCATGGATCTGATAGGCATGGCATCGCTTAGCATGAGCGCTGATGTCAGGGATCATTTTAGGCCAATATATCCAAGTCTTTGGAGTCGATCTCCAAGTTTTAGACCAGGTTGGTGAGCTCCACACATACTGTCATGAGCTTCTTTGAGTATTTACTGTGCCTCTTTATGTGACAACCAGCGGAGGAGGATTCCATCATGCGGTCGGCGATACAGTGTTCTTGTAATCGCATTGTAGTAGAATTTAGGGGCTTTTCTTCTAATGGCAGCCAGCACTTTGGGTCATCAGGCAGAATGCTTTATAATGCGTAGTCGATGTACGAGAATCGCCAATCTGTGAGCTCTAAACCTGTTGAAGTCTCTAGAGCTTTTTAACTTGAAGGTCTCTTGTTGGCTTTTGGTTGTCTTCAAAAGCAAATCATGGACAATACAGGTCATAACTATAGACGAGTACTTTCTCTGCCGCTCTAGCTGGAAGAGCCAAGGAAGCAGTGAGATCTGCCAGTGCATCTGTATGCGCATTTTGCTGGCAAGGTATATGGTCAATGTAGAAGTTTCTGAACCTCTGTCATGTGGATAGTTGCATTATGATAGGGTACCAAGTCTTCATGTCTGACTTCGTACTCCCCGCGAATCTGGTTAACGATGAGCATTGAATCATCGTATGCTTTGAGATTTTTAACGCGATTATCATCCCTGATTTGCATCCCGATCAAGAGAACATTATATTCCGTTACATTGGAACATGGCTCAGTTAATGAGAATGCATGAGGGGATTATGTAGTTTTGTGGGGAGACAAGTACTGCCCCCACTCCTGTAACGATATTTTCTCAAGGACCCATTCTTGATGCGCCGTCGAAGAAGAGTTGCAACACTTGTCTCTCGAAAGATGTCTGGGTGAAGCAAACTTCAGCGACCTCGTCTAGGAGATCTTCATAAAATTTAGTCATCCTTGAATCTGGGTGCTCAGCCAAGAAGTCTGCTACTGCTTGTCCCCTCATAGCTTTTTGTGACAGGAATTGCATCTCATATTTGGAGAGCAACATGGCCCATTTTGCCAATGACCATTCAGTGACGATGGCTTCGACATAAGCAATCTTAAAAGATTGACTTTTAATATAACGTGTATGGTTTGAGCCACCAAGTAGTGTCGCATCTTCTGGATAGTGAATACCAATGCCAAGCATTCTTTTTTGATCGGGTAATATCGATGTTTGGCTCTGATCATAGTTCTACTCAGGTAGTAGATTGCCTGGTCATGTCCCTGATCATTATTCAGGGCTAGCAAAGCTCCTAAAGAATGATTCATAGCTCGAACGTATATCAGGAAAGGTTTTCCCGACACCGTAGCTATAAGGACAGGTGGATGCGTGAGGTACTGCTTGATTTCCTCGAACACTTATTGGCACGCATCATCCCAGATGAATGAAACACCCTTATTCATCAATTTGGTGAAGGGTTGGCATCGTCCTAAGAGATTTGAGATAAACCTCCGTATATATGCTAGTCGCCTTTGCAATCCTCTATGTAACGCCCCGATCCGGCGGGTACGGGACGTTACTGCAACGTATATACGCAGGTCAGAAATACCCTCACGTATATACGCTAAGCATTAGTACAGGCAAGAATCAGAGTACGGAAGCAAGTGGTGCATTATACATTCCAACATGTGAGTACAATTACAAAGTTATCACCAGAGGTGATAAATATTACAATAATATTACATCACCGATAGGCGTAAATGCGAGAATACAAAGAGATATACAAGAGTGAACAGTATAAAAGGCACTCACGAGTTTACAAAAGGAAAACTCGAGAGGCACACAGGGGGCCTGGAAGGATAGAGCTTCAGATGGTCTGCTGGAGATCCACACTACCACTGCGCCACTATGACCAACAACTGGGGGAATCCGCACGCTCCAAGCTCCATGTCCTGGACATGAGAATCCAGGGGAGTCAGATAGAACTCCCCAGGCGAGTGGTGATACAAAAGCCAGATGGCGTGCTGAGATAAGTACAAGTGTATCGATAAAACCGAATCATAATCATGCATTGAAAACCGTGTCGTGAGCATAAACATGTATAGGCAGGTAGATATATAACAAGTGATATCAAGCAGGAAGTACTCATGGTATGGTAAGATAGGAACATGAGACTGATGGAATGGAACACAAGGAATAAAGCAGGGTATGAGCAGCGAATATGATAATAATAATAAAACCAGAAATCCGATGTAAAACCCAATAGAAGTAAGCTCGGTAAAGCATACAACGGATCCATAGTTGGCATCTTTTATTATTATTATTACTCGTCTTACCCTGATGTCTAGATATGTGAACTAGCGTCCCAGCACACATATATCCACATATGAGTAAAGCAAGGTTGTTATTAGAAACCAACGGGGGTATCAACGAACAATGTTTACAGTGGGTCCCGTGCATACCTGGGACCACGGCCCAGGATGTTCCGTTGCTTGGTGATGGAACCTACCGCAAGGCGATTCAGGAGGGTCTTATGGATGCCCTTATCAAGATGGTACCAGGAAGGAGGAGCCAGCTCTCCCCTCGGTCCCCTGGAGGCCCACAGGTCAGACCGGAAGTTTTAGTTGCACAACATGCCTAATACCACTGTAAACACGAACATATATGATAGCCGCAAGTTTCCCCCGACCCGATGTAAGTTGTCTCATTTTACGGTTTATTTGATGATTATCAGATTCCGGGAATGAGTAGGAACAAGTCAGGAATATCAGGAATACATGTGTATCAGGAGTACAGTTTGTACTATCAAGATGTCAGGTTATCATTCCGTTATCGTGATAATCATGAGAGTCAAGTATATCATGCCGGGTGTCAAGGGATAGCATGACAGGAGGATGATATTTGGCAGGTGACCAATCATGTCAAGAGATTAATATTAGTCCGGTGGCAAGTCATGTCATAACAAGGGGTCTTGCCAAGTAGTAGCATGTTTGGTGTCAGGTGATAACACCTCAGTTGTCAGGTGATACAAACAGGTGATACAAACAGGTGTTAAATAGTAGCATGTAAATGACAGGTGTGAAGTAATGGCATAGCAAGTGTTAACATATCAGGTAAATACGTGGCATGATGATAGAGTAGTAGCTGAGCACAACCAAGCGGAGCTGAGCAAGCTGGAGGCATAGATAGCAAACAGTATTTAACACTGGAGCGTCTGGCAAGGTTACCGGGACAACTCGGCTTAAGGTGCGAGTAGAAAATCCGGCAGCCTCTCGCCTAGACGAATCTAGTGGTAAAGTGCTGAGTGCTGATCATGATAACCAGGCGGAGCTGAAGAACCTGACGGTCCAATCACCTCTCTTTCAAGATAGTGAGAGACCGGAGGCTGAAGGACGGAGAGACCTGTCGGTCCCAATCACTTCCCTTTCGAGATCGTGAGAGACCGGAGGCTGAAGGGTCCGGAAGTCAAGTACGCTCGGGGTGGCTACTAGCCATCCCAGGAGTGGGCAGAAACCCAGAGTCCAACGACCACGAAGGGTCGGCCACGCATGGTATAAAACAGTAAAATACAATATAGGCATGGTATATGTACAAGAATTAAACTACCCTAATACAAGCATTCGTCACAAAGCAATACATGTCCAGTCATTGGCACTCGGCCATACACAAATATAGGGACTCAGCCCAATACAAAAGACATTTAAACATGGAATAAAATACATGTCGACTCGATAAAGCGGGGAAACCCAAATGGAGGCGAGGACACTTTCCTAATCACCGAAAATGCCGAAAAGTCTGAAATCCATGGAACTCGCGCACGCGTTAGAAAGAAAGTGAAGAGGAGAGAGAAAGAGAGAGTGCACAGGGAGACGCGGGTTTTGAGAGTGAGACGCGGGGGTCGCAGACGCGGGAGTAGCAGACGCGAAATTAGTGTCGCAAGAATGGCAGACGCGAGAATAGCAGACGCGGGATTCGCGTCGCATAGATGCCACAAACGCGAGGTTCGAGACCCGCGTTCAAGTCAGGACTCGAGGAGAACGCGGACGCGGACGTAGGTTCTGCGTCGCGTTAACGCAAGAGGAACACAGACGCGGGCATGGGCTCCGTGCTGTGTCAATACAGAACGCGCGGATCGCGTTAAGGAATTGTCTGGACACAGGGTGAAGATCCGCGTCAGCAATCAACAGAGAGGAAGAGAGGAAGGGAAAGGTGATTTCGGGGTGGTGGTGTTTCTTTGGTGAAGAAGATGGATTTTGGTGGAGTAATGTAAAAGGAGGTGATGATGAAGGTGATGTTTGGAGGTTGAAGTAGTGGAGATGGAGGTGGTTTTATGGTGGTGAAAGTAAAATGGTGGTGAAGAGGGAAGCTTCTTAGTGGTGGTGATGGAATTTGTGGAAGGTGGTGAAATTGTCGCCGGAATGATTACCGGAATAATCGTGATCGATTACCGGAATAATCATGGGAGATGTTGCCGACGAAGAAGAGCTCGGCCCCAATCCAAGGAGGGTGGCCGGCCTAGGTTATGGTGGTGGGGTGATGGTGAAATTGATGGTGGAAGTGAAGATGGTGGTGGTGACGTTGGTGTTGTCGTTTGAAGTTGTTACCGAAATGATTACCAAATAATCGTAAACGATTACCGGAATAATCATCGGAGATATGGCCGATGAAGAAGAGCTCGGCCCCAATCCAAGGAGGGTGGCCGGCTCTTGATGTGGTGATGGGGTGGTGGTTTTGTGGAGGGTTTTGATGGTGGTGGTATTTTTGGAGAAGGTAAAGGAGAAGGTGAAGGCTTTGATGGAGTTGTTGAAGTTGTGGTGCTTTAAATGGAGATGGAGGAGGAAGAAGATGAAGGTAGGAAGTTGGAGAAGTTGTAGTAGTTGTTGTTGTGGTGGAGATGAAGGAGGAGTTCGTGGTGGTTAGGGTGTTGGTGAAGAGAAATAAAGTTGAAAGGAGAAGGAAAGGTTTATATAGGATTTGGAATTGTGAAGGTGATGTAAAAAATATTTAGGGAGGGGGTTTTTTTAAAATGGAGAGGTGAGGTGGCTCTCTTGGCCGGCCATGGTGATGGGAGAGGTGTTTGAGTGTTTTGGGATATTTTTGGAGAAGATATTTTGGTGGAGGAGATATTTTTGGTGGAAAGTTGTAGAAAGTAATGGAAGAGGGAGAATTTGGTGGAAGGAAAGAGAAAAAAGAAAAAAGGAAAATAAATTAAAAAAGGAAGATATTCTCTTGGAAGAAAAAGTGAAAATAATTAGAGTAGCGGATTCCCGGGATTTAGTTGCGGATGCGGAAAACTTTCGGAAAAATACCGAAATCGTCCGAAAATCAAGTATCTCAGAACGACCCGCAAAATTCTCAAAAATCAAGAATATTATTCTAAGAATCATGGTGAAAATCGTTTCAAGAAATTTTTTATAATTTTTAAATTAAAAATCTTAGAATCGGCCGCCAATATCGGTCGACACCCAATCTGGCAGAAATCTGATAAATTCTGAAAATTTTCAAAAAATATATTAAGATAGAAAATATTATTCTAAGAAAATATGGGAAAGCGGTTTCTCAAAATTTGACTCCATTTGTAAATTAAAAATGCAGGAATCGGTCAGCGGTGCTGGTCGACACTGGTTTTAAGATTTTCCATTTAATTCAAGAAAATTCCAGAAAATCATAGAAAATTTAAAATATTGGGAAATGATGTTTAAAATTGAAATCGGTCAAATCGAATACCAGAAAGATCAAATTGAGTAATACACTAGGATCGGGTCCCTGGTTCAGAGAAGAGCAGACTCTGAGTCCACTAATCCTGATCCAAGACAAAACGATCATATAAATAATTCATAATACAAAATAAATATAGGAAGTAAATCAAAAATACAATCGAAAAATCTGAATACGCAACTAAGTACGTATTCCGGGAGCGGGGTGTTACATTCCATCCACCTTACAAAAATTGCGTCCTCGCAATTTCGATAAGGGGTAAAATGAACACAAAGGGGACATGGGTAGAATTTATACCATTCAAGATATGAAGTACTATAGGTAGGGCTCTCAAGTTGACGAAACAGTAATCAGAATATAGATATCTTCTGCACCTCTGGCTGTATAAGTTTTTTGAACGGTACCAAATAATACTGATCTGATGTCGTTACTTTGCAATAGAGTTGGATACTTGATAGCCCTCCAAGAATAAGCCAGAATACTGAAGATATAGGAAACCCTGATAGTCATGAGCATATATAAAGAAGACCGATAATTGAGAATTCTAAATACCAGGCATCAATCACTCTGAAAGATATAGCCGAGAATGTAGAATATCCGTAGAGAATTCCGACTATTGACTCCTGAAAGATAACCCGATTAGGATCAATCCTGAGAATACCCGAACTTCAAGAGTTGGCCAAAGAGATCATATAATCGCTTCATTCAGAACCAGCCGCTACTTCTCTAGTCTATTCATATCTTAAGTTGGTATAAGGCTTCGAAAAACCAAAACAGGGGAAAGATGGAAGGGATTAGGAATCAAAGGAAGGATGATCAAGAATGAATAGATAACTCTGTACTTGTAGTTGGACTGTATAACCAGGACTCATGCATTCCAGTTTCAAATTTCTTTACCATTAATTTGCCGTCTGGACGTACTGAGGATGTAGAACCTAGGCTCTGATACCATCCTGTAACGCCCCGATCCGGCGGGTACGGGGATGTTACTGCAATGTATATACGCAGGTCAGAAATACCCTCACGTATATACGCTAAGCATCAGTACAGGCAAGAATCAGAGTACGGAAGCAAGTGGTGCATTATACATTCCAACATGTGAGTACAATTACAAAGTTATCACCAGAGGTGATAAATATTACAATAATATTACATCACCGATAGGCGTAAATGCGAGAATACAAAGAGATGTACAAGAGTGAACAGTATAAAAGGCACTCACGAGTTTACAAAAGGAAAACTCGAGAGGCACACAGGGGGCCTAGAAGGATAGAGCTTCAGATGGTCTACTGGAGATCCACGCTACCGCTGCGCCACTATGACCAACAACTGGGGGAATCCACACGCTCCAAGCTCCATGTCCTGGACATGAGAATCCAGGGGAGTCAGATAGAACTCCCCAGGCGAGTGGTGATACAAAAGCCAGATGGCGTGCTGAGATAAGTACAAGTGTATCGATAAAACCGAATCATAATCATGCATTGAAAACCGTGTCATGAGCATAAACATGTATAGGCAGGTAGATATATAACAAGTGATATCAAGCAGGAAGTACTCATGGTATGGTAAGATAGGAACATGAGACTGATGGAATGGAACACAAGGAATAAAGCAGGGTATAAGCAGCGCGAATATGATAATAATCATTAAACCAGAAATCCGATGTAAAACCAAATAGAAGTAAGCTCGGTAAAGCATACAACGGATCCATAGTTGGCATCTTTTATTATTATTATTACTCTCGTCTTACCCTGATGTCTAGATATGTGAACTAGCGTCCCAGCACACATATATCCACATCTGAGTAAAGTAAGTTTGTTATTGGAAACCAACGGGGGTATCAACGAACAATGTTTACAGTGGGTCCCGTGCATACCCGGGACCACGGCCCAGGATGTTCCGTTGCTTGGTGACGGAACCTACCGCAAGGCGATTCAGGAGGGTCTTATGGATGCCCTTATCAAGATGGTACCAGGAAGGAGGGAGCCAGCTCTCCCCTCGGTCCCCTGGAGGCCCACAGGTCAGACCAGAAGTTTTAGTTGCACAACATACCTAATACCACTGTAAACACGAACATATATTGATAGCCGCAAGTTTCCCTCGACCCGATGTAAGTTGTCTCATTTTACAGTTTATTTGATGATTATCAGATTCCGGATTGAGCAGGAACAAGTCAGGAATATCAGGAATACATGTGTATCAGGAATACAGTTTGTACTATCAAGATGTCAGGTTATCATTCCGTTATCGTGATAATCATGAGAGTCAAGTATATCATGCCGGGTGTCAAGGGATAGCATGACAGGAGGATGATATTTGGCAGGTGACCAATCGTGTTAAGAGATTAATATTAGTCCGGTGGCAAGTCATGTCATAACAAGGGGTCTTGCCAAGTAGTAGCATGTTTGGTGTCAGGTGATAACACCTCAGTTGTCAGGTGATACAAACAGGTGATACAAACAGGTGTTAAATAGTAGCATGTAAATGACAGGTGTGAAGTAATGGCATAGCAAGTGTTAACATATCAGGTAAATACGTGGCATGATGATAGAGTAGTAGCTGAGCACAACCAAGCGGAGCTGAGCAAGCTGGAGGCACAGATAGCAAACAGTATTTAACACTGGAGCGTCTGGCAAGGTTACCGGGACAACTCGGCTTAAGGTGCGAGTAGAAAATCCGGCAGCCTCTCGCCTAGACGAATCTAGTGGTAAAGTGCTGAGTGCTGATCATGATAACCAGGCGGAGCTGAAGAACCTGACGTTCCCAATCACCTCTCTTTCAAGATAGTGAGAGACCGGAGGCTGAAGGACGGAGAGACCTGTCGGTCCCAATCACTTCCCTTTCGAGATCGTGAGAGACCGGAGGCTGAAGGGTCCGGAAGTCAAGTACGCTCGGGGTGGCTACTAGCCATCCCAGGAGTGGGCAGAAACCCAGAGTCCAACGACCACGAAGGGTCGGCCACGCATGGTATAAAACAGTAAAATACAATATAGGCATGGTATATGTACAAGAATTAAACTACTCTAATACAAGCATTCGTCACAAAGCAATACATGTCCAGTCATTGGCACTCGGCCATACACAAATACAGGGACTCAGCCCAATACAAAAGACATTTAAACATGGAATAAAATACATGTCGACCCGACAAAGCGGGGAAACCCAAATGGAGGCGAGGACACTCGCCTAATCACCGAAAATGCCGAAAAGTCTGAAATCCATGGAACTCGCGCACGCGTTGTAAAGAAAGTGAAGAGGAGAGAGAAAAGAGAGTGCACAGGGAGATGCGGTTTTGAGAGTGAGACGCGGGGTCGCAGACGCGAAATTAGTGTCGCAAGAATGGCAGAAGCAGGAATAGCAGACGCAGGATTCGCGTCGCATAGATGCCACAAACGCGAGGTTCGAAACCCGCGTTCAAGTCAGGACGCGAGGAGAACGCGGACGTGGGTTCTGCGTCGTGTTAATGCAAGAGGAACACAGACGCGGGCATGGGCTCCGTGCCGTGTCAATACAGAAACGCGCGGATCGCGTTAAGGAATTATCTGGACGCAGGGTGAAGATCCGCGTCAGCAATCAACAGAGAGGAAGAGAGGAAGGGAAAGGTGATTTCGGGGTGGTGGTGTTTCTTTGGTGAAGAATGGATTTTGGTGGAGTAATGTAAAAGGAGGTGATGATGAAGGTGATGTTTGGAGGTTGAAGTAGTGGAGATGGAGGTGGTGTTATGGTGGTGAAAGTAAAAATGGTGGTGAAGAGGGAAGCTTCTTAGTGGTGGTGATGGAATTTGTGGAAGGTGGTGAAATTGTCGCCGGAATGATTACCAGAATAATCGTGATCGATTACCAGAATAATCACCGGAGATGTTGCCGACGAAGAAAAGCTCAGCCCCAATACAAGGAGGGTGGCCGGCCTAGGTTATGGTGGTGGGTGATGGTGAAATTGATGGTGGAAGTGAAGATGGTGGTGGTGACGTTGGTGTTGTCGTTTGAAGTTGTTACCAAAATATTACCGGAATAATCGTAAACGATTACCGGAATAATCATCGGAGATATGGCCGATGAAGAAGAGCTCGGCCCCAATCCAGGAGGGTGGCCGGCTCTTGATGTGGTGATGGGGTGGTGGTTTTGTGGAGGGTTTTGATGGTGGTGGTATTTTTGGAGAAGGTAAAGGAGAAGGTGAAGGCTTTGGTGGAGTTGTTGAAGTTGTGGTGCTTTAAATGGAGATGGAGGAGGAAGAAGATAAAGGTAGGAAGTTGGAGAAGTTGTAGTAGTTGTTGTTGTGGTGGAGATGAAGGAGGAGTTGGTGGTGGTTAGGGTGTTGGTGAAGAGAAAATGAAGTTGAAAGGAGAAGGAAAGGTTTATATAGGATTTGGAATTGTGAAGGTGATGTAAAAAATATTTAGGGAGGGGGTTTTTTATAAAATGGAGAGGTGAGGTGGCTCTCTTGCCGGCCATGGTGACGGGAGAGGTGTTTGAGTGTTTTGGGATATTTTTGGAGAAGATATTTTTGGTGGAGGAGATATTTTTGGTGGAAAGTTGTAGAAAGTAATGGAAGAATGGAGAATTTGGTGGAAGGAAAAGGAAGGAAAGAAAAAGGAAAAAGGAAAAGAAATTAAAAAGGAAGATATTCTCTTGGAAGAAAAAGTGAAAATAATTAGAGTAGCGGATTCCCGGGATTTAGTTGCGGATGCGGAAAACTTTCGGAAAAATACCGAAATCGTCCGAAAATCAAGTATCTCGGAACGACCCGCAAAAATTCTCAAAAATCAAGAATATTATTCTAAGAATCACGATGAAATTCGTTTCAAGAATTCTTTATAAGTTTTAAATTAAAAATCCTGGAATTGGCCGCCAATATCGGTCGACACCCAATCTGGCAGAATCTGATAAATTCTGAAAATTCTCAAAAAATATATTAAGATAGAAATATTATTCTAAGAAAATATGGGAAAGCGGTTTCTCAAAATTGACTCCATTTGTAAATTAAAAATCCAGGAATCGGTCAGCGGTGCTAGTCGACACTGGTTTTGAAGATTTTCCATTTAATTCAGAAAAATTTCAGAAAAAAATCATAAAATCTAAAATATTGGGAAATGATGTTTAAAACTGAAATCGGTCAAATCAGAATACCAGAAAGACCAAATTAAGTAATACACTAGGATCGGGTCCCTGGTTCAGAGAAGAGCAGACTCTGAGTCCACTAATCCTGATCCAAGACAAAACGATCATATAAATAATTCATAATACAAAATAAATATAGGAAGTAAATCGAAAAATATGATCGAAAAATTTGAATACGCAACTAAGTACGTATTCTGGGAGCGGGGTGTTACACTCTAAGCTCTCTAAGATACCTTAGAGGTTGCATCTCCTGGACGGTGCGGACTTTCTCTGGGTCGAGGTGGATTGCTTTGTATGTTATGACAAACCCGAGGAATTTACCGCTAGCTACCCCCAGAAAGGATTTGGTGGGATTCATCTTCAATTTATGCTCCTGCATGATATTGAATATTGTCTTCAGATCTGCTATGTGATCGTCTTTGGTACGACTTTTTACTGCAATATCATCTGCATAGCATTTCGCTGTTTTACGTATATGCTCGTGGAAAATTGCATTCATAGATCTCTGATATGTCGCCCCTGTATTCTTCAATCCGAAGGCATGACAGTATAGCAATACACCTCTAATGGTATACTGAAAGAAGTATGCTTCTCATCGTCAGGGTACATCTTAATTTGATTGTACCCAGAGAATCCATCCATGAAAGACATCCATTCAAACCTATACGTGTTGTCTATCTGACATCCGTGATTGGAAGGGGAAACTCATCCTTAGGGCACGCCTCATTTAGATCATGAAAATCAATGCAAACCCGGATCTCCCCATTCTTCTTGGTGACGGGGATGATATTGGCTACCCAATCAGGGTGTTACTCTGTCCTGATAAAACCAGAGTCTATAAGCTTCTTGACTTTCAATTGGATCACTTCCGTTATAACTGGGCAGAACTGTCGCTGTTGTTGCTTGACTGGCTTCGCAACCGGATTGATGTTGAGGTGATACATAGCCACTTGAGGATCAACCCAGGCATATCCTCAAATTTCAAGCGAAATATCATATACTCTCGTACAAGAGATATCAGATCTTCCTTCTTGGGGGTGATAAGCTTTCGCTTATAAAATGGGCTTAGGATGAGCCTCATCTCCTAGATTAATCTGGGTTACCTTATCCTCTATGGGTGATTCGCGTTGTTTAAAGCGAATATCCGAGAGAGTGTGTAGGTGTTTAATCCAAGGATCTGTATCTGCCTAGATTATTTCTTCATCTCCATCTTCCGAGTGGCTTGTTTAAACCATGTTTACCGAAAGGTCTTTGAAGATGTTGCCGACACTGACCTCTGACTCTCACGATGACGTGCCAGATGAGTGATTATGGTATAATGACTCTTCAGATTCAGAGGCTGATAAGATTGGAGTTGACACATAGCCCACCCCCTGCGAGTCCGATGATAATAATCAGGGCTTTCCCTTTTGGAACGAAGGATCGAAACAGTGTTCTCCTTCCTTTGCCGAAGTTCAAGCCAGGACCACTTATTAGGTCATACCCCATGTTCTCCATCATTTTGAGTACATTTGGCTTGTAATGAGAGAACTGAGGATGTTTAGTCTCGCTTTCTAAGTCTTCATAAGTCATTGGTTTTGGACTCGACTTTTCTGAAAGGATCAATTTTTGGCCTTTGAGTCTTGCTGGGACTTTGAAGATAGATCCTTACGCATCACTTACGCTTTGATGTACTGTAAGATATGATCTCACTGGTATGACTTTTTCTAAAGCTTCTCTCAGAGATCCTCTTGTTGACTTTGATAGTCTCAGGATCTCATAAAAGGTGATCCTGGCTTTGAGATTAGCCATTGAGCTAAGACTTCAAAGCGGTAAGGTACTAAAGATCCTTCTGCTTTGTCCTTTGGGAGGGCCTTAGAATACCGAAGCTCCTTTTGCTTCTCCACAGGTTGCTTCGTGAATTTCTTGGCTGGCTCAAGGGGGAGTTTAGGCAGATTGGCCACCATTTCATCATATCACTTCAAGTACGACTGACCCGAGCGGGTCCTGCTACGAGCGGTGCATTCCGTTCTTTAGCAAGGATGATTGTTCCCTCCTCCGAGTCAATTTGCGAGGGGACATGGTTTCTGCTTTCCGGGAGGAAGCACACACCATATTGCAAGGCGAGGCTTTTGTTTTGCTTGCGAGGCTTCTGTTTCGCTTCTGGACTTCCTGCTGGTAACAATAGTCCACTGTTGGCCTTCCACGAGATCGGGATGAACCCACATGATCTCTTCCTGAGGAGGAAGAACAGGTACAAGACCTTTCTCCCACTGGTTGTGTGGATCTATATTGAGTACCCTTAGTTCCCCTTTTGGGATGGGAACTACTCTGGCCGGTGTTGGAGGCTGTACCCTGAACTGAAAAAATGACATCATGTTAGGTGTCACTTTTTTCTACTCCGGGCGGAGCTTGAGCACCTCCGCATCAATTAAAGCTTGGAGGATGTCTTTGAAGATATAACAACTCTTCGTAGGGTGCCTCAACATCCTATGGTATAAGCAATAGTTGGGATTGTCGTTCTTGCCGACCTCTTCAAGACGTCTTGCTTCAGGAAGCTTTAGTCTGTTGCTCTTGTTGAGTAATTTGAACAATGAATCGACATGCTCGTCCTTGAAGGAGTACTGTTTGTTGATTCATGGCTGACTTGACGAGCTACCCCCTCTAGTCGGCTGGGGTTTAGAGGGAGACTTTGTCTCTGTCGCCAGTGTGTCCTTTCTTTTAGATTGGAAAGATACCTCCACGTGCGCCTTGTCGACTTTTCAGGTCTGGGCTTATTTTTTTCTGCCCTAACCCTGGCGACAATCTCTTCTGCCTGTTCGCCTTGCTGGACTAACTATTTCCAGGTATGGCTTTCAGCTACTCCTATCTGAGTTAGGAATGAGGTTTGCAAATTATGATGACATGTTCCCACCAGGGTGGCCTGTGTCATACGGTAGGACATCAGAGTGCCATTTTCTGAAATCTCTCCATAAGTGCTTTAACTGACAATCATTTTCGTTGCCGTGTCGCTAGGAGAGTTGGCATGGTAATCGCTGAGTCGTCTTCGAAGAAGTGTGTAAGGAAAAGCTTCTCTGGATCACCCCACCTCTTGATGTAGCCTTCTAGGAGCTTCATGAACCATTCGAAAGCAATTCCGTTTAGGGTGCTGACGAACAAACATGCCAGGATAGCATCATTTGATACTACATTCCTTGTCTGAGACTTGAAGTAGTATATGTGTTAGTTCGCTAACCCCTTACAGTCGAAGACCTGTAGGTCGGAGCTTGAACTTAGGAGGGTACGGGACAAGATCCCACTCAGTCGGGTACGGTCAGACACTCCTACTTCTTGTAGGCCTTCCGACTATCAAGGGCTTCAAAACGCTGTTCCAACTTACTCATTCTTTTAGAATGAGTGCTCGTATTTTCTGAGTTACCTTCCTCTTCGAATGATGGTTTGTACAACTCATAGTTGGAAAGCTCCTCCTCCTCCTCCCCAGTATGTGCAGAAGACAAGCTTTCCCCTTCCTTCCATTTGCCTTTAGAGTTCTTGGAAGGAGTATTGGCCTTAGGCTACTTCTTTTTGTCCTCAAGCAGTTGCAAAGCATCTGCTTGAGGTTGTTGATAGATTCTTGTTGAACACGAATCATATCGAGTTACTCCCTCTGGGTTGGGCTTACTGCTCAAAGCTGGTCATTTCTTTAGGAGTGCTTGCCATATATGCAAAGGCTTCTTTCTCTACAGAAGAGTTCGAGGCCTGTGATTCTGCAATGGCAGAGTATGACTCACTTACTTCGACGCTCCGGCCTAGGGCACTATAGTCCACTGGGCTATTACACTAGTTCGAGTGCGAGTATACCCGTACACTCCTTCCGGCTCGTGTTAGACTCGTCGGAACTGACTATTGGTTCTTTCTCCTTAGTTCTGCTTGGTGTAGTGCTTGGACCTATCATGTTCACAGTAACTTCAGGGTACTCCGCATCAGAGAAAGTTCTCCTTGTGCGGGAACGACGCCTTTTAGCTGATCGGGAGACTGACGTATATGATAACCGTTTGAACACCAATTGTTCACTTACATGCGAGCTGCAGTGGCACTCAGAGAGCACCGCTGTGATGAACTGTTCACAGCAGCATGGTGGAGTGATTTGATGAACACTCCTCTTCATTGTCAAGTAATCCCTTAGAACTGTCGAATGGGGATCGAGGAGATCAGCATCGAGTCTCAGAGGACGAGAACTTTTCAGCACTCTTCTAACCCTAACTGTTGGAGAGCGAATGTTAACCTTGCATCGCAACACTGAGACGCATGTCTCAGGAGTGTAGGGTTCAGACACAAGGAGTTCACGTTCTGTAGAACAGACGCGGCTCTCGCATTTTGGCTTTGAGATGTAGGTCCGTGCCTCTGCTAAGAACAGACACGGACCTCGAGTTGCTCATTGTTGCTTTATGAGTCCTGCATTCTGTCGTAGAGAAGCGGGTCTCGTGTCACTGAGAAGAGACGCGGACCTCGCGTTGCTGAACATCGCGTCTGTGAGGTGAAGCCTCAGAAATACGAGCCTCTAGGGCTCTGCATTTTGGCATCTAGACGCATACTTCGCGCGTTTGATGTGGTTCAGAAGAGACGCAGGTATGAACCTCGCATCCTGTATCTGCTGGATAGATGATTTTCTAGTTTTTTGCATCTGTTGTCGACGTGCGTATCGCCTTTGTTGATGTTTAGCATTCTGATTACACTTCATGGGTTATTGGGAACCTCTGGTTACCTAGAGCTGAGAAAGAGAAGGGGAGTGGCAAGATTGGCCTTCAACAACATTGGCCTCGCGGGTCCGTGGGAGATGTTGACGCGGAACACGCGCGCGACGTGGCCAGAAATGATGCTATTTGCGTAGGTCATCTTGGAGAAGTCTCTGAATGGACTTGAGAGCGGATCTCCGAGGAGCCCTGCGGTACTACCGTGCCACCCTAAGGCACTTGGAGCCAGAAAAGAGAAACTCTTCATACTTTGCTTGGTCGAATTTTATAACAGGTGACTCGACCGTTTTTCCTATGAAGGTGACGTCACCTTGCGCTACAACTTGCTCATCAGTGGAGAAAGTAGTCCCCAGTGGAGTCACATCTCTTGTTTACTCGAAAAAATTGAAAAGGTGTAAGATTCTTTGTTTGATTGTAAAGAAAATTACAACAGATCAATAATCCAATTATAAAAGAGAGAGAATGATTAGATCTCCCTTTATTTAAAGCTGGTTTCTTTGTGTAGCAGTGGAAAGTGAATCTTATTTTTCGTTGACCAGGTGAACGTCAAGCTCTTCTGAAAATCTTCTCTTCGGATCACGGATGGAGTAGCACAGCTCCTATCCAATGATATCTCAAAGAGACTTGGGCAAAAACTTGGACTCAGCAAGTTGATAGAAGAGTTTACTCTTTATCGATATTACTCAGCTGAAAATTTTGACCTATGCCGACCAATCCCCGTCCTCAATAGCAAACTGAGCTATTTATAGGGGTTTCAGGGATAAAAATGTCCACTAAAAACCCTCCATAATAGGGTTAACTCCCCCATTACGTGGGCAGCAATTGACTCAGTAATGAGGGCAGTTATAACTGAGATACAGGGCTCCTTTGTAGTTGAAACACAGGCTTCAAACTCTGCGTTTAGCCTTTGAAATGTTGTTGGATGCGGGCCTCGAGCTTTGCTAAATGCGGGCTTCAAGCTTTGCTAGACGTAGGCTTCGAGCCCTGTGTCTTGGCATTGCAGTGATGCAGGAACAGGTATAACAGGACATGAAACAAGTATAACATGAGAGTGTTGTTACCGTATACAATATTTTTTTAGCAATTATAGTAACATGGACATTATAATTATGTAGGTACCGTATAATCAGTCAAGTTCTTCCGATAATCATGATATTCAGAATAAGTAATGACTTGTTGGCATGAATAGAATAATCCAGCAAAATATTTAATCAACTCAGATTCTCAAAGTCATTGATGTATCCAAGTCCCAATATATAAGATAAATACTCATCTATATCTAACCAATCATTACTATCAAATCTTAATTAAGACCATCATACACCAAACTAAAAGGCAAGATCCAGAAATTCAAGTAACTAGTCAATTATGTATATACATGCCACCAGGTCAGGTTAAACCAATCTACGTCTACTCCTCAACCCAAGATCAACTCCAACTCAATCGAGTCTACTAACAAGTCTAAGTCCAAGATCTCATTCTTTTAATAAAGAATCTCCAAGTCAATCAATCATTAATATCTAACCAAACTTTCACCTATGTTACGATCAATAAGAATAATCAAATCTTCGAATAATGTCACTCAGATATCAACTCGTATAACTACTTTCTCAATCTTAACATTTTTATTTAACATGTGTAACATAGCATAACAATATTTCCAAATGGATTTTCAGCCGCAATCTGCACATGTGTAAACTTTGTCATACATGAAAACATCTTATATTGATATATATGTGAATCATGTTTAAAATGGTGTATGTGAGATGAATCAAGATGTATATTTCTTTGGGTTATTCCTTTAAACATCAGAATTAAATCTTGTTCATATCAAATCACACCTTTTCAAAATGGTATCCAAAACATCAATACATTTTTGATATCCAAAAATTCATTTTTCTAACAAATATTAAGTTTTAACCCTTACAAACAAGTTTATATTTATCAAAATATTTTTAAGCTTTCTCAAACCAAAAAGATAAGGTTAAAGACAATTTCTAACTGATTCTCATAAAAAGTCATTTACATTTTTCAATAAAAAATTTTGTTAGAGAAACTTTATATCATTTTGTAGATCTTAAAAACTTGTGCAAGTTTATCCATAATTAAATCATATCTTCTAGAATGTTTCAAGATTACCATGGAAATATCCTCTCCGTAACCATAAGCAAATGTGTGCAACATCAATATCATCTCGGAATTTTTCTGAATAATCCCAGGCAACCTCACATTTTCACTTATGCAATTAAAAGAGGTGAACACTCGAAACAAGGGCAATCTAAAATAAGAAGGCCCGTCTTCATGAAATGAAAGTAAGGCCCGATTCTCCTTCCGCTATTCAAATCTTCCTTAAGGTCTTTTCTTGAGAATTAGTTTGTCTTCCTTTCTTATAAAATATTTTCCCACTCTTAAGAGCATGGCAAAGTCTTCATTTTTTGGATGAATTTAAACTATTAAATACTTAATGGGTCAATATTTACCATTAAGGAAATGGTTTAAAGTGGGTGATTTGAATTAATTTATGTTGCTATTTGTCTAAAAATTTTATCACAGAAAGTAGAAGAATTGTAGATTATTGTTTATATTTTTCTCAATTTCCTTTTTATTTTTATCTAATTATTTTGATTGTAATTCTTCTTCCTTTCTTTCTTCTTTCTTTGTTTTCTTTTTTTATACTCAGTAGCCCAGGCCCATTTCAGTGCCTAGGCCGGACCAGGCCAAGCCCAGTCCTGGTCGGGGATTTTTCTTTTTCTTTCTTTCTTTCTTTTTTTTTAACAAGGCCCAAAGCCCTGTACTGGGCCCAGCCAGCGTGGCCCGGGCCAGGCCAGGCCAGCCCTGGTCGTCCCTTATTTTTTTCTTTTAATTTTTTATTTTTATGAAAATCTTTTGTTAAAAATTTCGAAAAAAATATGTAAATTCAAATTTTGAGTTGGTATATCTTCACATCTATTTTTATTGGATTTGTGATTGGGTTTTTTGATATATAAAATTATTCATGGAGATCATAGTAAAAAACATGATTTTTAATAAGCTATATATCAAATAAATTTTGAGAAAATAGATTACTTACTTGGATATGTTCCTCCATCTCTGCACTTCAAGATCCATTTTATTCATGCTCCGCTTGAGGAGAAAAGAAAAAAGGAGGTAAGGAGAGTTGGGTCATGATTTTTCTTTGGAGGTAGAAAAAGAAGTAGTTTAGGCTTTTTATAGGTTATTAGAGATTTTAGAAATCAGAATTTCAGTTGGGGTTAAATTATTTAATTTAGTAGTTAGGATTAGGATTAATTAAGGTTTATGAAAAGATTTGATAAGATAGGATTTGAATTAGGATTAGGATTGGGTTTTGGGTTTAGTGGGTAAGGATCTCAATGGTATGGGTTATGGGTTAGAAAAAGAAAAGATATGAATAATAATAACAATAATAATAAATACTAATAATCAAAAGAGATAGTAGTAAAAATAATAATAAAATTATCAACATTAAAAATATTATCTAACAATACTTGGTAAAAATACTACCATTAATAATAATGACTAAAACAATACAATAAGAATAAGAATAATAACATATAAATATTAACAATAATAGCAACTACAATAATAATAATAGTAACATCGTAATAGGAGAAATACTAGCTACTAATTAAAATGATAATACTTAATAATACTAAATATAAATATAAGGCCAAAATACCATTTAATATTTAAATAATTTGTACCATAAATTCAGTTAATAAATAATAATAAAATAATCAGTAAAATAAAATAAATATTCTAAAAAACCAGTATTTTAGACCAAGGATATTACATTCTTCCCACCTTATAAAATTTAGTCCTCGAAATTTCGATAAAGTAGGGAATGATAGCAAATCAAGATCAAGAAAGAAGATAAAACTTTCATGTCGCTCCTCACTGCATCATGGGTCCATTACGTTTCCGCTGCGCGCTCTGATCTCTACACTAGCTTAAACATGGAGTGGTCAAACTCAGAAGACAAAATTAGGAAAATAGATCGAAAAGATGATAGGAATCAAGATGGAACCCATATTGCTGTAGAAAAGAGTTGGATCAGGGATATCAACAGGCCAAAGAGATGGATATCAAAAGGGGACGGTCAATTCCAAATTGACACAATATCAATTGTGTGATAGTATATGTACAATGCAGTGTAACTAAACTTGTTTCAAGTTACGGTAAGATCTAGGTTCTCTTTTTATGCTGAATCTGGCTCTGATACCAAGAAAACCCTTTCACGTCCCGCTTCCCAAAATACGTGGCAACGGAGCCGCAACGAGAGTCGGCGACCTATATACGTGGAGAAAATATCCCACGCATATATGCAAAGCCTAAAGTGATCAAAACAAGCTATATAATCACTATAGTAAATCAATATCACTGTAATATCACATATAAACATCTAGCACAAAGATAACAGATGAATAAAGGAATGAAATGGCAACAGGATGCGATGTAGATAGAATTTGGAAATAACATGAATAAAAGAGCAAGAATACCAATAATCAAGGAGAGAGGGACTCAACTCGTAACGCATGTAATCCTCTCCAAATACCTGATCAGCAATAAATATCCACGGATTTGGATATGCAAATCTAGGGAGTCAGAACTCCTAGTGAATGTATAAGAAAAAACTGGAAAGATGCACATGCATATAACATGTAAGCAGATAAAGAATATATATATACCGGAATAAGAAATGACATAAATAAAGTAAATAAACAGTAATGTGGATAGCACACAGCAGAGTATGTGTCCACTCAGGTTATATCAGAGCGGGTAGAGTCAGTCAATACTAAAATCAGACATCCAATCAGGTTAGGTGTAACATCGGGTGTCCAACATACATACATGTATCAGGCAAAGACAATCAATTATAGTACATTATGGATAGTTTATTAGTATTATGTCAGAGAATACCAATTCCACCTGTAATAGACGTATCCCATATTACGCCTATCACACATGTCAATCAGGTCCTAAGTTATTGAAACTAATCGGTTGGAGACATTGTCCATGCTTTAGGTGGGTCACATACATATCCGGCATCACGGCCCAAACTCCTGGCGCTGAACCAGACCCTATCGCTAGGTAGTCAGGAACATGTATAACAGGAACAAGAACAGGACGGGGTGTCAGTCACCCTACGGGAACCCGGCAGTGGAAGCCTCTTTCAGCTGCGCAACCTATATCCTAGGTCTACCCAAAATACAGACATTGTCTCCTCTGCCAATTTTCCCAATCCCAGTGTAAGTTGTTTAATATCAGGTTATTTTGATTATCAAGACTACTTAATATACATGTTACTTAGACCACTGGAATAACTCGATGGGTAATAACGTCAACATGTGTAATCAGGATACCGGTATAACATGATATATAATGTCAGTGAACAGGATACCAGTATAACAGGATATGAAACATGTATAACATGAGAGTGTTATTACCGTATGAAATATTTTCTCAGCAATTATAGTAACATGGACATTATAATTATCAGGTAGGTGCCAAGTATAATCAGTCAAGTTCTTCAGGTAAATTATGATATTCAGAATAAGTAATGACCTACTGGCATGAATAGAATAATCTAGGCAAAATATTTAATCAAATCAGATCCTCAGAGTCATCGATGTATCCAAGTCCCAATATATAAGATACATACTTATCTATATTCAACCAATCATCACTATCCAATCTTAATTAAGATCATCATACACTCTCACTTTCATTAAGTTTAAACACAAGATCCAAAAATCCAAGTAACTAGTCAATTATTTATATACATGCCATCAGGTCTGGTCAAACCGATCTACGTCTACTCCTCAACCCAAGATCAACTCTAACTCAATCGAGTTTACTAACAAGTCTAAGTCCAAGATCTCATTCTTTTAATAAAGAATCTCCAAGTCAATCAATCATCAATATCTAACCAAACTCTCACCTATTTTACCATCAATAAGAATAATCAAATTACTAATAATGTCACTCAAATATCAACTCGTATAAGTACCATCATGAACTAGTCAAATCCAAGATCTAAATATAATTATAGCTTAAGTTACATCACCAATAGTTCCAATCCTAATCAAGATAATAACTAAGGAGTAGGACATTCTCAAGCTAAATGAATCTAGAAAGTTTTTTTATCCAAACCTCGATATCAATAAACATCATTACTCAAAATAATTTATCAGTAAATATATCCAAATAAAATACTTGCAACTAATAATCCAAAATCAGTGTTATGTGATAGATCAAAATTAAGATAAGTTATTCATGTAAATCTCAAGTTGAACTCTAGGTCCACATGTAAATCCAAGCATCCAGATAAATCAATCTTAAGGTAACATCTTATTTAATCCGTTCTCATTGTCCAAATGAATTCCCATCTGAAATATCATCAAAAAAAAATGTCCGATAACTATCTAAAATTAATATACTATTTATCTACAAATATGAACCTTTAACCTCAATCATGAACCAATCAACCTCAAGATCAATTAATTTACATTTTAAGATTTCTCACACTAGGTCAATTACAAGATCAAATCTGCTCTAAGGTATACTATAACTAATCATGAATCAACAGTGGTAGACAACTACACATGAAATGACGTAGATCAACTAAAGTGGTAGCACTCAACGATGTCTCATGAAGGAAAATAGGTAAACATACTGGTATAATATATCAGATGGTCATGTGAAATGATACAAGTAACTGATAATAACAAATAAGGAAATGATGAGAGAGTAAACACCCCCAAATATCATCTCAGTAAATTTTAGTAACATAATTACACAACAGTATAAAATTATTTATCACGAAATTCTTGTTTAACTGAAGGAGGAAAAGAACACTCACAACAAAATTAAATAAAATTAAAAAAAATAAATACTTACCTAAACTCGATCTCAAGTCCAAAGCTCTGAAATCATAAGGCCCTAATAAATCTACATAAATTATTTCAATAGAAATTGTTAGATTTTTAAATGGATATTTTACTTAGGAGTTATAGGGGTTTTAATCTTTATTAATTAGTTTGGAGGTTAGGAATATAGTCCTCTGGGTCTAATGAATTTAGTAAGTTTAATTTAAATCAATTTCTAATTTTTATTGGATTTTTAATAGACTTTAAACTATTAAAATACTTAACGGGTCCAAATTTATCATTAAGGAAATGGTTTTAAAGTGGGTGATTTGAATTAATTTATGTTGCTATTTGTCTAAAATTTTATCATAGAAAGTAGAAGAATTGTAGATTATTGTTTATATTTTTCTCAATTTTTTATTTTTATTTTTATCTGATTATTTTGATTGCAATTCTTCTTTCTTTCTCCTTTCTTGTTTTTTTCTTTTTTTATACTCAGTAGCCCAGGCCTATCTCAGTGCCCAGGCTGGACCAGGCCAGGCCCAGCCTAGTCTGGGATTTTTTTTTTTTTCTTTCTTTTTTTTAACAGGGCCCAATGCCTTGTACTGGGCCCAGCCGGCCTGGCCCGGGCCATGCCAAGCTAGCCCCGGCATAATCGGGCCCGGCCAAGCCGGCCTTGGGTATGGCCTGGCTGAGTCCCTTATTTTTTCTTTTAATTTTTTTATTTTTTTGAAATTCTTTTGTTAAAAATTCCAAAAAAATATGTAAATTCAAATTTGAGTTGGTATATCTTCACATGTATTTTGTTGGATTTGTGATTGGGTTTTTGATGTATAAAATATTCATAGAGATTATAGTATATACATGATTTTTAATAAGCTATTTATATCAAATAAATTTTGAGAAAATAGATTACTTACTAGGATTTGATCTCCCTAACATGTTCCTCCATCTCTGTACTTCAAGATTCCTTTTGTTCATGCTCCGCTTGAGGAGAAAAGAAAGAAGGAGGTGGGGAGAGTTGGGTCATGATTTTTTTCTTTGAAGGTAGAAAAAGAAGTAATTTAGGCTTTTTATAGGTTATTAGGGATTTTAGAAATCAGAATTTCAGTTGGATTTAAATTATTTGATTTAGTAGTTAGGATTAGGATTAATTAAGGTTTATGAAAAGATTTGATAAGATAGAATTTGGATTAGGATTAGGATTGTGTTTTGGGTTAATGGGTAAGGATCTCAATGGTATGGGTTATGGGTTAGAAAAAGGAAAAGATATGAATAATAATAACAATAATAATAATTAATAGTAATAATCAAAAAGAGATAGTAGTAATAATAATAATAAATTATCAGCATTAAAAATATTATCTAATAATACTTGGCAAAAATACTACCATTAAAAATAATAACAAAAACAATACAATAAGAATAAGAATAATAACAATACCAATATTAACAATAATAACAATTACAATAATAACAATAGTAACATAGTGAAGGGAAAAAATACTAGGTAGTAATTAAAATGATAATACTTAATAATGCTAAATATAAATATAAGGCCAAAAAATCATTTACTATCTTAAAATAATTTGTACTATAAATCCAATCAATAAATAATAATAAAATAATCTAGTAAAATAAAATAAATATTCTAAAAAATACAGTATTTTTGACCAGGGATATTACACTCTTGTAGTCGGTCGAACGCACAATCGACCGAAGTGCACACAATGCACTTGGTGCATGTCAGTCGACTCCTTGGTCGACCGACAGAGAAATTTTGCTCTGTCTACGGTCGACCAGTCGGTCGACCGGCCATGGCCAAAAGCATATTTTGAAGATCATTTTGAAACCAATCATTTTCTGACAAAAATAAACTTTGTTTTTAAATACAAAATAAAGTTCTAGGGACTTGATTGAACCAGTGTGTGATCATGGATCAACACAAAACAAAGTTAAAATATATTTTATAAAAACACTTTTCTAAATCGAAAACTAATTTTTTCGAAACTCAGTTTTTCGAAACTCGATTTTGAAAAGAGAAATATTTTGAAGTCTTTTAAAACATTTTAGGAATGTGAAAGATATGTGTGTGTCAATCCCAAAGGGGCTATCAACCTATATTATCTTGGTTTTAATAAACGACTAAAAATCCTATCTAAAATGCAAAAAACAAAAATACAAATCTTGATATAGTCTTCTCTTGCAATCTGGATCTTTGAACTCGTCTATGTGCTTAGGCTCTGGGTTTGGCATGTTCTTGGCTTCCAAACGTATGAGTCTTGTGATGGAGCCGAAATGCAATAAAGAGTTAATCTGAAACTTTGCTAAACGAAATTATTAAAAATATAACTACATATGTTTTGTTATTATCAAAACTAGGGCTAATGGCCTTTCGGCCAACACAGAGCCGGCCCGCTAAGGCGAAATAAGAAACATGAAGCTCAATGAGATATAACAGATAGTAGCCAGCACTACACGTCCCCTGTAGTGGGCTAACATGAATCCATGAAATCCACCTGATAAGACCTAGTTAACTATTCAGTTCTCTGAACTGATATTATATTTATTATATTCACTATACAGAAACAACAGTAATAATATGTAATAGGATAACAGGGGAATAAAATCCATATGACATGAGATTCTAGTAGTGACTACCACGTATTCAAGAGGTGGGCCCCGCCGCGTATGTGGTGTGACTTTTAGTTTCGCACATCTTAGGTCAGTTGCCACTATATCCAGGTAACATGAATGTCATATTAATATGAAGAATGCAGAAAAGAGTCAAGTACCGTATTCAGAAAATATTCATGTAACTGTAATACAGAAATATTCAAGTAATGGTAATCCAGGTAATTGGAAACAGTGATCCATGCAACAGGAATATAGGAAAAATCAAAGCATGTATACTGGTGAATCTATGTAACGGTGAATGTCATATCAATATTAGTGATACAGGAAATAAAATGTCATATACTTGGGTGTATCCATATAATAGGAATACAAGAACATGAAATAACCTTGTCCGCTATCATAACATATAAAATTGTGCATACGATACAATAATAATTCATAACATTAGAAATATGTGCTCAGTATAATAGTATTTATACTCATAAGTAAAATAAAAGTGACAGTGTCAGGGTGATATAATTAACATGAACATGTGTCAATATATATATCATTATTTATTATTGCGCTTTAATATTATTAACATGATCGATATCACAAGGTAATTCTATAAAATTATCAATTTTCAAATTCATCACAACCATTTTAATAACTATTAATTTATTATTTTAAAATTTCTTTATTAACAGTACAATAATCACTCAATATTTAATCCATATATATTTTATATTAAATCAACAATTACAAATAGAATATTATCTTGTTGAATATGTTTAAAAGTGCTTACACATGTTTTAATTATAGTGATTTACCATTTACATATTTTATTAGATGATAATTATCGTTTATTAAATAAATCAATAAATTAATTTTTATTCATCGCATTGAAATATAACTAGTAAAAGAAAAACACTCACATAGTTATCATAGGGATGTAGCTTATTTTCCTACGATCTCAATGCCTCGGGAATTGTCCAAATCAGACTCCGGATGCTCAGGATGTCGCTCAAACACTAAAAATAGGTTAGATTTGCAATTTATAAGGTCTAAAATGTAAATATTTTATTTTACAAGGGGTTTAATGTTAAATTTACCTATACTTAGTTTTGGATGCAGGTTTGGGTTGCTACTGGGTCGGATTTAGATCCGATAACCCCATACCCAAAACTTAAGTGAATAGGTTTTGGATTTGAGTGGGTTTGGGTTGCGGTTTTGGATCCAATATGGGGGGAGAGAGAATATGAGAGAGAGAGAGAGAACAAGAGGGAAAAGAGAAAGGGGAAAGGGCAACACCCGGGCTGGCCAGGCTAGCGGCAGCCCTGGCCACTTGGCGGTGGTGGAGATCGGCCGGTGGCGACGCAAGGGGAGAGAGGGGGGAATGAGAGAGGAGGAAGGAGAGTGAAAAAGAGAAGGAGAGATAGAGGAAGGAGAGGAGAGAAAAAAGGGAGGCGGCTTGCAGTGGTAGCCCGGGGCTGGGTATGATGACGGGTCTGGCTTGGTGGCACGGCTAGAAAGGGGGAAAGAGGAGGAGATGTAGAAGAAAAGAGGCAGAAATAGAAGGGAGAGAGAGGATAGAGAGGAGGAGAGAAAGACGAAGGAAATAGAGGTGGGGTGGTGGTAGATGGGTGGCATGTTGATGGTGTAACGTCCTGCCCCTCTGGTACGGAAACCCTCCTGCAACGTATATACGCAGTACGAAAATACCCTCACATATGTACACTAAGCATAACAGTACAGTCAGAAATTAGAGTATGAAGGCATAATGGTATTGTAACGCCCCGATCCCGCTGATACGGGGACGTCACTGCGACATATATACGCAGGTCAGAAAGTGCCCCCACGTATATACGCTAAGCATCAGTACAGACAAGAATCAGAGTACGGAAGCAAATGGTGCATTATACATTCCAACACATATATATATACAATCACAGAGTTATCACCAGAGGTGATGAATATTACAATAATAATACATCACAGATATGCGCAAATGCGAGAGTACAAGAGATATACATATATGAACAGCATAAAAGGGCGCTCACATACAAGTATACAAGGAAATGTGCAAGTATGAATAGAAAAAGGGCACTCACGAGTTTGCTAAGGAAAAACTCGAGAGGCACAAAGGGGGTCTGGAAGGATGTGGCTCTGGACTGTCGTCTGGAGATCCACGCTACCGCTGCGCCACTCTGATCAGCAAAGGGGGAGATCCATACGCTCCGGACTCCATGACCTGGACATAAGAATCCAGGGGAGTCAGTGAAACTCCCCAGGCGAGTATGATATGATGCCAGGTGGCGAGCCAGGATGAGCACAAGTGTCAAGTACAGGAGACAGGAGGGTTAGAACACAAAGGAAGTATATATGAACAAGTATATAATAATATCCATAAAATAGGAAATCCAGGATAAAGCAGAATATGAGCCGTTAATACGATAATACTCATAAAACCGGAAATTCGAAGTAAAATCCAAGACTAGCAAATATAGTAATGCATATCACAGATTCAGAGCCATTTAAGTTGCAGGCTTTAGTATGCGTCCCATTCCACATACCTCTACTTACAACTTAAAGAGCCAGTTATTATGACACTTTATTATTACTCGTCTTACCATATATCTAGGTATGTGTCTCGGTATATATCCCAACTCACATACTTCCATATATAGAAAGTCGAGGTTGTTATTGGAAATAGCGGTTGTATCAACGAACTATGTTTACAGTGGGTCCCGTACATACCCGGGACCACGGCCAAAGTTTGCTCCGTTGCATGGAAACGGAAGCCAGCCGCAAGGCTTGTCCAGGAGGAGGGACTTATGTATGCCCGTTAAAACAGGAATGTAGGGAGCCAGCTCTCCCCTCGGTCCCCTGGTGTACCACAGGTCAGACCGGATATAGTGCACAACCTAATGCCACTGTAAACACGAACACATATCGATATCCGCATATTTCCCCCGACCCAATACAAGTTGGTCCTTTTTATGGTTTATTAACATAATTATCAGATTTCGGGAATGAGCAATATCATAACAGTAATACATAACAGTGATCAGTACATAACAGTAATCAGGTACTACATTCCCTCTATCGTGATAATTATAAGAATCGGTGTATCATGCTTGGTGTCAAGAGATAGCATGATATATGGTGATGTATATCAAGTAACATGCATAACAATGGATTGATAATAAGTCTGGGTAAGTCGTGACATAACAAGATGGTCTTGCCAGATAGTGGCATGTCAGGTGGTCAGGTGATAATACACTAGATGTCAGGTGATATACATGTGTAAAAAGGGAGCATACAACTAACAAGTCTGAAGCAATGACAAGTAGTAACATGGAAGTGACTCAAAGCCCGACGACCACGAAGGGTCGGCCACGCATGGTATAAAAGCATCAAAAGATATATATAGACATGGAATCAAATACATGAAAATAAGAAATGAAATACTTATCGTTCCGACGAAACTGGAAACTCAAATAGAGATAAGAGAAGAGCGAGACTACTCGCATACAAGAAAGTAGCGAGTGAGAATACTCGCCTAAACCTCAAAGCGCCGAAAGATCCGAAGTCCACGAAATCCGGGGCACGCCATAAACTATGATATATATATGTAGAGTGAAGAGGAGAGAGAAAGAGAGAAGTGAAGATGATGTTAGTCAAGATACAAGTCAAGAAGTATAATATACAACATATAAACCAAGTATAAGATCCAAGTTTGAGAAGGTAAATAACTGTAACAAACAGACAGAATTAGTCGACTAGGGTAGGATGAGTAGTCGACTAATAAAGGGGTTAGTCGACTAACAGTCTGGTATAGTCGACTAATACTGGGTTCCAGAGAGTTGATATTCTGATTCAGGAAAAGTTAGTCGACTAGGGTCATAGGGGTAGTCGACTAACAGACATGACAAGTCGACTAACAGTTATGTTAAGTCGACTAATACTGTGATACAGAGAGTTAAGGTTTCAGGTTCAGGAAGGGATTAGTCGACTAGGGTCAAGGGTGTAGTCGACTAAGGGCCTCTAGTCGACTAGGAACTAAGGTAAGTCGACTAATACTGTGTTTCCAGAAAAGGTTAAGTTTCAGCTAAGGGTTTCTAGTCGACTAATCTATAGGTCTAGTCGACTAATCGTCTGGAAACAGTAAACAGAACAGATTTTCTAGGGTTTGTGTTTGATGGCTAAATAACAAGAATTGAAGACACAAATCAACAAGAATAAGCAAACATAAGTAGACTAAGAGTTGTACAAGTCTTGGTGAGGGAAACTACTTACCAAAAGAAGTGGTGGTGGTTGATGATGAAAAGAGAGTGGAGATGTTGGTGGAGTTGATGAAGTTGTTGGAGTTGATGACCTTGTGGTTGCTTCCATGGTGATGAAGGAGGAAGAAGATGAAGCTAAAGTGTTGGAGTAGTTGTTGAGGTGGTGGAGATGAAGGAGGAGATGGAGGTTAGGGTTTTGGTGAAGGTGAAGGCTTCTCTTTTGAGAAGTGAAGAAGAGAAAAAGAGAAGTGAAGAAAATGAAATAGAATGTAAAGGGAAAGCATTTATATGTTTTGGATTTTTTTGAAGGGGATGCAAATCAAATGGAAGTGAGGGGTTTTGTGTAAAAAAAGGGGAGGTGAGGTGTCTCTCAAGTGGGCACTGGGCGGCCATGAGAGAGGGTGAGGTGGAGTGATAATAATGAGGAAGTAGGTGGGAGTTGGTGGAGTTTATGGAATTTAAAATTTTGGAAAATAGGAAAAGTGTGTGGTGGAAGTTAAAGGAAAGGAAAGAAAGAAAATAGGAAATGGGAAAGAAAATGGAAAAGGGAAGGAATACTCTTGAATGGAAAATGAAAATAATGGAAGTGGCGGATTCCCGGATTCAGTTGCGGATGCGGAAACCTTCCGGGAAAATACCGGAATCGTCCGAAATTCAAGTATCTCGGAACGACCCGAAATAATTATCAAAAATCAAGAATATTATATTAAGTATCATAGTGAAATCCGTTTTAAGAAATACTTTATAGTTTTGAAATTAAAAATCCCGGAACCAGTTATCTACCGACTCCGATGGAATTTTCATAAAATCATAAAATCGTCAGAAAAAGAATGTAGGTAGAAAATATGATTCTAAGAAATAATGCCTAAAGGACCTTCTAGAAATTCCAAGTGGTTTGAGAATTAAAAATCCAGGAATCGGTCAGCGGCACTGGCCGACACCGGTTTTGAAGACTTTCATTTTAATTCCAGAAAAATCTAGAAAATCATAGAAAATATATAATATTGGAAAATGATATTTAAAACTAAAATCGGTCAATTCTAATTATCAGAATGTCTAAATCGAGTAATACTCTAGGATCGGGCCGTCGGTTCAGACTAGGGCTGACTCCGAATCCACGAATCCAAATCCAAGACAAAACAGTCATATAAGGAATTCATAATACAGAATAAATACAGGAAACAAATCGGAAAAATACGACCGAAAATCTGAATACGCAACTAAGTACGTATTCCGGGAACGGGGTATTACAATCCACCCACCTTACAAAAATTGCGTCCTCGCAATTTCGTTAAGGGGTAAATTGAATACAAAGGGGACAAAGGTGGAATCTATACCAATTAAGATATGAAGCACTATAGGTAGGGCTCTCAAGTCAACTGAATAATAATCATACTCTGCATTTCCGGCTGATGACGTCGTGGCTGTGTAATAAATCTTTAGAATAATGCTGAATAATACTGATGATGTCGTGGCTGTGAAATAAATGAATACTGATGATGTCGTGGCTGTGTAATAAAGAAAACCCCGAAAATCCTGAGCATAATAAAGAAGACCGATAATTAAGAATCCGACTGCTGTCCTCTGAAAGATAGCCAGATCAAGATCGATCTGGAGAATACCAAGCTTCATAGGATTTACCGAAGAGACCATATAATAGCTTCATTCTGAACCAGCCACTACCTCTCTAGTCTAGTCATATCTTAAAATAGTATAAGGCTTCATAAAACCAAAACATGGAAGGGATATGGAAAGGATTTAGGAATCAAAGGAAGGGACTAGGAATCAAAGGAAAGATAGTCAAGGAGGGATTTGAAATCAAAGGAAAGATAGTCAAGAAATAGATAACTCCGCACTTGCAGTTGGAATGTATAACCAAGATTCATGTATTCCAGTTGCAAATCGCTTTACCATTGATTTGCCTTCTGGACGTACTGAAGAGGTTTAGAGCCTAAGCTCTGATACCATCCTGTAACGCCCCGATCCCGCTGATACGGGGACGTCACTGCGACGTATATACGCAGGTCAGAAAGTGCCCCCACGTATATACGCTAAGCATCAGTACAGACAAGAATCAGAGTACGGAAGCAAATGGTGCATTATACATTCCAACACATATATATATACAATCACAGAGTTATCACCAGAGGTGATGAATATTACAATAATAATACATCACAGATATGCGCAAATGCGAGAGTACAAGAGATATACATATATGAACAGCATAAAAGGGCGCTCACATACAAGTATACAAGGAAATGTGCAAGTATGAATAGAAAAAGGGCACTCACGAGTTTGCTAAGGAAAAACTCGAGAGGCACAAAGGGGTCTGGAAGGATGTGGCTCTGGACTGTCGTCTGGAGATCCACGCTACCGCTGCGCCACTCTGATCAGCAAAGGGGGAGATCCATACGCTCCGGACTCCATGACCTGGACATAAGAATCCAGGGGAGTCAGTGAAACTCCCCAGGCGAGTATGATATGATGCCAGGTGGCGAGCCAGGATGAGCACAAGTGTCAAGTACAGGAGACAGGAGGGTTAGAACACAAAGGAAGTATATATGAACAAGTATATAATAATATCCATAAAACAGGAAATCCAGGATAAAGCAGAATATGAGCCGTTAATACGATAATACTCATAAAACCGGAAATTCGAAGTAAAATCCAAGACTAGCAAATATAGTAATGCATATCACAGATTCAGAGCCATTTAAGTTGCAGGCTTTAGTATGCGTCCCATTCCACATACCTCTACTTACAACTTAAAGAGCCAGTTATTATGACACTTTATTATTACTCGTCTTACCATATATCTAGGTATGTGTCTCGGTATATATCCCAACTCACATACTTCCATATATAGAAAGTCGAGGTTGTTATTGGAAATAGCGGTTGTATCAACGAACTATGTTTACAGTGGGTCCCGTACATACCCGGGACCACGGCCAAAGTTTGCTCCGTTGCATGGAAACGGAAGCCAGCCGCAAGGCTTGTCCAGGAGGAGGGACTTATGTATGCCCGTTAAAACAGGAATGTAGGGAGCCAGCTCTCCCCTCGGTCCCCTGGTGTACCACAGGTCAGACCGGATATAGTGCACAACCTAATGCCACTGTAAACACGAACACATATCGATATCCGCATATTTCCCCCGACCCAATACAAGTTGGTCCTTTTTATGGTTTATTAACATAATTATCAGATTTCGGGAATGAGCAATATCATAACAGTAATACATAACAGTGATCAGTACATAACAGTAATCAGGTACTACATTCCCTCTATCGTGATAATTATAAGAATCGGTGTATCATGCTTGGTGTCAATAGATAGCATGATATATGGTGATGTATATCAAGTAACATGCATAACAATGGATTGATAATAAGTCTGGGTAAGTCGTGACATAACAAGATGGTCTTGCCAGATAGTGGCATGTCAGGTGGTCAGGTGATAATACACTAGATGTCAGGTGATATACATGTGTAAAAAGGGAGCATACAACTAACAAGTCTGAAGCAATGACAAGTAGTAACATGGAAGTGACTCAAAGCCCGACGACCACGAAGGGTCGGCCACGCATGGTATAAAAGCATCAAAAGATATATATAGACATGGAATCAAATACATGAAAATAGGAAATGAAATACTTATCGTTCCGACGAAACTGGAAACTCAAATAGAGATAAGAGAAGAGCGAGACTACTCGCATACAAGAAAGTAGCGAGTGAGAATACTCGCCTAAACCTCAAAGCGCCGAAAGATCCGAAGTCCACGAAATCCGGGGCACGCCATAAACTATGATATATATATGTAGAGTGAAGAGGAGAGAGAAAGAGAGAAGTGAAGATGATGTTAGTCAAGATACAAGTCAAGAAGTATAATATACAACATATAAACCAAGTATAAGATCCAAGTTTGAGAAGGTAAATAACTGTAACAAACAGACAGAATTAGTCGACTAGGGTAGGATGAGTAGTCGACTAATAAAGGGGTTAGTCGACTAACAGTCTGGTATAGTCGACTAATACTGGGTTCCAGAGAGTTGATATTCTGATTCAGGAAAAGTTAGTCGACTAGGGTCATAGGGGTAGTCGACTAACAGACATGACAAGTCGACTAACAGTTATGTTAAGTCGACTAATACTGTGATACAGAGAGTTAAGGTTTCAGGTTCAGGAAGGGATTAGTCGACTAGGGTCAAGGGTGTAGTCGACTAAGGGCCTCTAGTCGACAGGAACTAAGGTAAGTCGACTAATACTGTGTTTCCAGAAAAGGTTAAGTTTCAGCTAAGGGTTTCTAGTCGACTAATCTATAGGTCTAGTCGACTAATCGTCTGGAAACAGTAAACAGAACAGATTTTCTAGGGTTTGTGTTTGATGGCTAAATAACAAGAATTGAAGACACAAATCAACAAGAATAAGCAAACATAAGTAGACTAAGAGTTGTACAAGTCTTGGTGAGAGAAACTACTTACCAAAAGAAGTGGTGGTGGTTGATGATGAAAAGAGAGTGGAGATGTTGGTGGAGTTGATGAAGTTGTTGGAGTTGATGACCTTGTGGTTGCTTCCATGGTGATGAAGGAGGAAGAAGATGAAGCTAAAGTGTTGGAGTAGTTGTTGAGGTGGTGGAGATGAAGGAGGAGATGGAGGTTAGGGTTTTGGTGAAGGTGAAGGCTTCTCTTTTGAGAAATGAAGAAGAGAAAAAGAGAAGTGAAGAAAAATGAAATAGAATGTAAAGGGAAAGCATTTATATGTTTTGGATTTTTTTGAAGGGGATGCAAATCAAATGGAAGTGAGGGGGTTTTGTGTAAAAAAAGGGGAGGTGAGGTGTCTCTCAAGTGGACACTTGGCCGGCCATGAGAGAGGTGAGGTGGAGTGATAATAATGAGGAAGTAGGTGGGAGTTGGTGGAGTTTATGGAATTTAAAATTTTGGAAAATAGGAAAAGTGTGTGGTGGAAGTTAAAGGAAAGGAAAGAAAGAAAATAGGAAATGGGAAAGAAAATGGAAAAGGGAAGGAATACTCTTGGAATGGAAAATGAAAATAATGGAAGTGGCGGATTCCCGGGATTCAGTTGCGGATGCGGAAACCTTCCGGGAAAATACCGGAATCGTCCGAAATTCAAGTATCTCGGAACGACCCGAAATAATTATCAAAAATCAAGAATATTATATTAAGTATCATAGTGAAATCCGTTTTAAGAAATACTTTATAGTTTTGAAATTAAAAATCCCGGAACCAGTTATCTACCGACTCCGATGGAATTTTCATAAAATCATAAAATCGTCAGAAAAAGAATGTAGGTAGAAAATATGATTCTAAGAAATAATGCCTAAAGGACCTTCTAGAAATTCCAAGTGGTTTGAGAATTAAAAATCCAGGAATCGGTCAGCGGCACTGGCCGACACCGGTTTTGAAGACTTTCATTTTAATTCCAGAAAAATCTAGAAAATCATAGAAAATATATAATATTGGAAAATGATATTTAAAACTAAAATCGGTCAATTCTAATTATCAGAATGTCTAAATCGAGTAATACTCTAGGATCGGGCCGTCGGTTCAGACTAGGGCTGACTCCGAATCCACGAATCCAAATCCAAGACAAAACAGTCATATAAGGAATTCATAATACAGAATAAATACAGGAAACAAATCGGAAAAATACGACCGAAAATCTGAATACGCAACTAAGTACGTATTCCGGGAACGGGGTATTACAATCCACCCACCTTACAAAAAATTGCGTCCTCGCAATTTCGTTAAGGGGTAAATTGAATACAAAGGGGACAAAGGTGGAATCTATACCAATTAAGATATGAAGCACTATAGGTAGGGCTCTCAAGTCAACTGAATAATAATCATACTCTGCATTTCCGGCTGATGACGTCGTGGCTGTGTAATAAATCTTTAGAATAATGCTGAATAATACTGATGATGTCGTGGCTGTGAAATAAATGAATACTGATGATGTCGTGGCTGTGTAATAAAGAAAACCCCGAAAATCCTGAGCATAATAAAGAAGACCGATAATTAAGAATCCGACTGCTGTCCTCTGAAAGATAGCCAGATCAAGATCGATCTGGAGAATACCAAGCTTCATAGGATTTACCGAAGAGACCATATAATAGCTTCATTCTGAACCAGCCACTACCTCTCTAGTCTAGTCATATCTTAAAATAGTATAAGGCTTCATAAAACCAAAACATGGAAGGGATATGGAAAGGATTTAGGAATCAAAGGAAGGGACTAGGAATCAAAGGAAAGATAGTCAAGGAGGGATTTGAAATCAAAGGAAAGATAGTCAAGAAATAGATAACTCCGCACTTGCAGTTGGAATGTATAACCAAGATTCATGTATTCCAGTTGCAAATCGCTTTACCATTGATTTGCCTTCTGGACGTACTGAAGAGGTTTAGAGCCTAAGCTCTGATACCATCCTGTAACGCCCCGATCCCGCTGATACGGGGACGTCACTGCGACGTATATACGCAGGTCAGAAAGTGCCCCCACGTATATACGCTAAGCATCAGTACAGACAAGAATCAGAGTACGGAAGCAAATGGTGCATTATACATTCCAACACATATATATATACAATCACAGAGTTATCACCAGAGGTGATGAATATTACAATAATAATACATCACAGATATGCGCAAATGCGAGAGTACAAGAGATATACATATATGAACAGCATAAAAGGGCGCTCACATACAAGTATACAAGGAAATGTGCAAGTATGAATAGAAAAAGGGCACTCACGAGTTTGCTAAGGAAAAACTCGAGAGGCACAAAGGGGGTCTGGAAGGATGTGGCTCTGGACTGTCGTCTGGAGATCCACGCTACCGCTGCGCCACTCTGATCAGCAAAGGGGGAGATCCATACGCTCCGGACTCCATGACCTGGACATAAGAATCCAGGGGAGTCAGTGAAACTCCCCAGGCGAGTATGATATGATGCCAGGTGGCGAGCCAGGATGAGCACAAGTGTCAAGTACAGGAGACAGGAGGGTTAGAACACAAAGGAAGTATATATGAACAAGTATATAATAATATCCATAAAACAGGAAATCCAGGATAAAGCAGAATATGAGCCGTTAATACGATAATACTCATAAAACCGGAAATTCGAAGTAAAATCCAAGACTAGCAAATATAGTAATGCATATCACAGATTCAGAGCCATTTAAGTTGCAGGCTTTAGTATGCGTCCCATTCCACATACCTCTACTTACAACTTAAAGAGCCAGTTATTATGACACTTTATTATTACTCGTCTTACCATATATCTAGGTATGTGTCTCGGTATATATCCCAACTCACATACTTCCATATATAGAAAGTCGAGGTTGTTATTGGAAATAGCGGTTGTATCAACGAACTATGTTTACAGTGGGTCCCGTACATACCCGGGACCACGGCCAAAGTTTGCTCCGTTGCATGGAAACGGAAGCCAGCCGCAAGGCTTGTCCAGGAGGAGGGACTTATGTATGCCCGTTAAAACAGGAATGTAGGGAGCCAGCTCTCCCCTCGGTCCCCTGGTGTACCACAGGTCAGACCGGATATAGTGCACAACCTAATGCCACTGTAAACACGAACACATATCGATATCCGCATATTTCCCCCGACCCAATACAAGTTGGTCCTTTTTATGGTTTATTAACATAATTATCAGATTTCGGGAATGAGCAATATCATAACAGTAATACATAACAGTGATCAGTACATAACAGTAATCAGGTACTACATTCCCTCTATCGTGATAATTATAAGAATCGGTGTATCATGCTTGGTGTCAAGAGATAGCATGATATATGGTGATGTATATCAAGTAACATGCATAACAATGGATTGATAATAAGTCTGGGTAAGTCGTGACATAACAAGATGGTCTTGCCAGATAGTGGCATGTCAGGTGGTCAGGTGATAATACACTAGATGTCAGGTGATATACATGTGTAAAAAGGGAGCATACAACTAACAAGTCTGAAGCAATGACAAGTAGTAACATGGAAGTGACTCAAAGCCCGACGACCACGAAGGGTCGGCCACGCATGGTATAAAAGCATCAAAAGATATATATAGACATGGAATCAAATACATGAAAATAGGAAATGAAATACTTATCGTTCCGACGAAACTGGAAACTCAAATAGAGATAAGAGAAGAGCGAGACTACTCGCATACAAGAAAGTAGCGAGTGAGAATACTCGCCTAAACCTCAAAGCGCCGAAAGATCCGAAGTCCACGAAATCCGGGGCACGCCATAAACTATGATATATATATGTAGAGTGAAGAGGAGAGAGAAAGAGAGAAGTGAAGATGATGTTAGTCAAGATACAAGTCAAGAAGTATAATATACAACATATAAACCAAGTATAAGATCCAAGTTTGAGAAGGTAAATAACTGTAACAAACAGACAGAATTAGTCGACTAGGGTAGGATGAGTAGTCGACTAATAAAGGGGTTAGTCGACTAACAGTCTGGTATAGTCGACTAATACTGGGTTCCAGAGAGTTGATATTCTGATTCAGGAAAAGTTAGTCGACTAGGGTCATAGGGGTAGTCGACTAACAGACATGACAAGTCGACTAACAGTTATGTTAAGTCGACTAATACTGTGATACAGAGAGTTAAGGTTTCAGGTTCAGGAAGGGATTAGTCGACTAGGGTCAAGGGTGTAGTCGACTAAGGGCCTCTAGTCGACAGGAACTAAGGTAAGTCGACTAATACTGTGTTTCCAGAAAAGGTTAAGTTTCAGCTAAGGGTTTCTAGTCGACTAATCTATAGGTCTAGTCGACTAATCGTCTGGAAACAGTAAACAGAACAGATTTTCTAGGGTTTGTGTTTGATGGCTAAATAACAAGAATTGAAGACACAAATCAACAAGAATAAGCAAACATAAGTAGACTAAGAGTTGTACAAGTCTTGGTGAGGGAAACTACTTACCAAAAGAAGTGGTGGTGGTTGATGATGAAAAGAGAGTGGAGATGTTGGTGGAGTTGATGAAGTTGTTGGAGTTGATGACCTTGTGGTTGCTTCCATGGTGATGAAGGAGGAAGAAGATGAAGCTAAAGTGTTGGAGTAGTTGTTGAGGTGGTGGAGATGAAGGAGGAGATGGAGGTTAGGGTTTTGGTGAAGGTGAAGGCTTCTCTTTTGAGAAGTGAAGAAGAGAAAAAGAGAAGTGAAGAAAAATGAAATAGAATGTAAAGGGAAAGCATTTATATGTTTTGGATTTTTTTGAAGGGGATGCAAATCAAATGGAAGTGAGGGGGTTTTGTGTAAAAAAAGGGGAGGTGAGGTGTCTCTCAAGTGGACACTTGGCCGGCCATGAGAGAGGGTGAGGTGGAGTGATAATAATAGGAAGTAGGTGGGAGTTGGTGGAGTTTATGGAATTTAAAATTTTGGAAAATAGGAAAAGTGTGTGGTGGAAGTTAAAGGAAAGGAAAGAAAGAAAATAGGAAATGGGAAAGAAAATGGAAAAGGGAAGGAATACTCTTGGAATGGAAAATGAAAATAATGGAAGTGGCGGATTCCCGGGATTCAGTTGCGGATGCGGAAACCTTCCGGGAAAATACCGGAATCGTCCGAAATTCAAGTATCTCGGAACGACCCGAAATAATTATCAAAAATCAAGAATATTATATTAAGTATCATAGTGAAATCCGTTTTAAGAAATACTTTATAGTTTTGAAATTAAAAATCCCGGAACCAGTTATCTACCGACTCCGATGGAATTTTCATAAAATCATAAAATCGTCAGAAAAAGAATGTAGGTAGAAAATATGATTCTAAGAAATAATGCCTAAAGGACCTTCTAGAAATTCCAAGTGGTTTGAGAATTAAAAATCCAGGAATCGGTCAGCGGCACTGGCCGACACCGGTTTTGAAGACTTTCATTTTAATTCCAGAAAAATCTAGAAAATCATAGAAAATATATAATATTGGAAAATGATATTTAAAACTAAAATCGGTCAATTCTAATTATCAGAATGTCTAAATCGAGTAATACTCTAGGATCGGGCCGTCGGTTCAGACTAGGGCTGACTCCGAATCCACGAATCCAAATCCAAGACAAAACAGTCATATAAGGAATTCATAATACAGAATAAATACAGGAAACAAATCGGAAAAATACGACCGAAAATCTGAATACGCAACTAAGTACGTATTCCGGGAACGGGGTATTACAATCCACCCACCTTACAAAAAATTGCGTCCTCGCAATTTCGTTAAGGGGTAAATTGAATACAAAGGGGACAAAGGTGGAATCTATACCAATTAAGATATGAAGCACTATAGGTAGGGCTCTCAAGTCAACTGAATAATAATCATACTCTGCATTTCCGGCTGATGACGTCGTGGCTGTGTAATAAATCTTTAGAATAATGCTGAATAATACTGATGATGTCGTGGCTGTGAAATAAATGAATACTGATGATGTCGTGGCTGTGTAATAAAGAAAACCCCGAAAATCCTGAGCATAATAAAGAAGACCGATAATTAAGAATCCGACTGCTGTCCTCTGAAAGATAGCCAGATCAAGATCGATCTGGAGAATACCAAGCTTCATAGGATTTACCGAAGAGACCATATAATAGCTTCATTCTGAACCAGCCACTACCTCTCTAGTCTAGTCATATCTTAAAATAGTATAAGGCTTCATAAAACCAAAACATGGAAGGGATATGGAAAGGATTTAGGAATCAAAGGAAGGGACTAGGAATCAAAGGAAAGATAGTCAAGGAGGGATTTGAAATCAAAGGAAAGATAGTCAAGAAATAGATAACTCCGCACTTGCAGTTGGAATGTATAACCAAGATTCATGTATTCCAGTTGCAAATCGCTTTACCATTGATTTGCCTTCTGGACGTACTGAAGAGGTTTAGAGCCTAAGCTCTGATACCATCCTGTAACGCCCCGATCCCGCTGATACGGGGACGTCACTGCGACGTATATACGCAGGTCAGAAAGTGCCCCCACGTATATACGCTAAGCATCAGTACAGACAAGAATCAGAGTACGGAAGCAAATGGTGCATTATACATTCCAACACATATATATATACAATCACAGAGTTATCACCAGAGGTGATGAATATTACAATAATAATACATCACAGATATGCGCAAATGCGAGAGTACAAGAGATATACATATATGAACAGCATAAAAGGGCGCTCACATACAAGTATACAAGGAAATGTGCAAGTATGAATAGAAAAAGGGCACTCACGAGTTTGCTAAGGAAAAACTCGAGAGGCACAAAGGGGGTCTGGAAGGATGTGGCTCTGGACTGTCGTCTGGAGATCCACGCTACCGCTGCGCCACTCTGATCAGCAAAGGGGGAGATCCATACGCTCCGGACTCCATGACCTGGACATAAGAATCCAGGGGAGTCAGTGAAACTCCCCAGGCGAGTATGATATGATGCCAGGTGGCGAGCCAGGATGAGCACAAGTGTCAAGTACAGGAGACAGGAGGGTTAGAACACAAAGGAAGTATATATGAACAAGTATATAATAATATCCATAAAACAGGAAATCCAGGATAAAGCAGAATATGAGCCGTTAATACGATAATACTCATAAAACCGGAAATTCGAAGTAAAATCCAAGACTAGCAAATATAGTAATGCATATCACAGATTCAGAGCCATTTAAGTTGCAGGCTTTAGTATGCGTCCCATTCCACATACCTCTACTTACAACTTAAAGAGCCAGTTATTATGACACTTTATTATTACTCGTCTTACCATATATCTAGGTATGTGTCTCGGTATATATCCCAACTCACATACTTCCATATATAGAAAGTCGAGGTTGTTATTGGAAATAGCGGTTGTATCAACGAACTATGTTTACAGTGGGTCCCGTACATACCCGGGACCACGGCCAAAGTTTGCTCCGTTGCATGGAAACGGAAGCCAGCCGCAAGGCTTGTCCAGGAGGAGGGACTTATGTATGCCCGTTAAAACAGGAATGTAGGGAGCCAGCTCTCCCTCGGTCCCCTGGTGTACCACAGGTCAGACCGGATATAGTGCACAACCTAATGCCACTGTAAACACGAACACATATCGATATCCGCATATTTCCCCCGACCCAATACAAGTTGGTCCTTTTTATGGTTTATTAACATAATTATCAGATTTCGGGAATGAGCAATATCATAACAGTAATACATAACAGTGATCAGTACATAACAGTAATCAGGTACTACATTCCCTCTATCGTGATAATTATAAGAATCGGTGTATCATGCTTGGTGTCAAGAGATAGCATGATATATGGTGATGTATATCAAGTAACATGCATAACAATGGATTGATAATAAGTCTGGGTAAGTCGTGACATAACAAGATGGTCTTGCCAGATAGTGGCATGTCAGGTGGTCAGGTGATAATACACTAGATGTCAGGTGATATACATGTGTAAAAAGGGAGCATACAACTAACAAGTCTGAAGCAATGACAAGTAGTAACATGGAAGTGACTCAAAGCCCGACGACCACGAAGGGTCGGCCACGCATGGTATAAAAGCATCAAAAGATATATATAGACATGGAATCAAATACATGAAAATAGGAAATGAAATACTTATCGTTCCGACGAAACTGGAAACTCAAATAGAGATAAGAGAAGAGCGAGACTACTCGCATACAAGAAAGTAGCGAGTGAGAATACTCGCCTAAACCTCAAAGCGCCGAAAGATCCGAAGTCCACGAAATCCGGGGCACGCCATAAACTATGATATATATATGTAGAGTGAAGAGGAGAGAGAAAGAGAGAAGTGAAGATGATGTTAGTCAAGATACAAGTCAAGACGTATAATATACAACATATAAACCAAGTATAAGATCCAAGTTTGAGAAGGTAAATAACTGTAACAAACAGACAGAATTAGTCGACTAGGGTAGGATGAGTAGTCGACTAATAAAGGGGTTAGTCGACTAACAGTCTGGTATAGTCGACTAATACTGGGTTCCAGAGAGTTGATATTCTGATTCAGGAAAAGTTAGTCGACTAGGGTCATAGGGGTAGTCGACTAACAGACATGACAAGTCGACTAACAGTTATGTTAAGTCGACTAATACTGTGATACAGAGAGTTAAGGTTTCAGGTTCAGGAAGGGATTAGTCGACTAGGGTCAAGGGTGTAGTCGACTAAGGGCCTCTAGTCGACAGGAACTAAGGTAAGTCGACTAATACTGTGTTTCCAGAAAAGGTTAAGTTTCAGCTAAGGGTTTCTAGTCGACTAATCTATAGGTCTAGTCGACTAATCGTCTGGAAACAGTAAACAGAACAGATTTTCTAGGGTTTGTGTTTGATGGCTAAATAACAAGAATTGAAGACACAAATCAACAAGAATAAGCAAACATAAGTAGACTAAGAGTTGTACAAGTCTTGGTGAGGGAAACTACTTACCAAAAGAAGTGGTGGTGGTTGATGATGAAAAGAGAGTGGAGATGTTGGTGGAGTTGATGAAGTTGTTGGAGTTGATGACCTTGTGGTTGCTTCCATGGTGATGAAGGAGGAAGAAGATGAAGCTAAAGTGTTGGAGTAGTTGTTGAGGTGGTGGAGATGAAGGAGGAGATGGAGGTTAGGGTTTTGGTGAAGGTGAAGGCTTCTCTTTTGAGAAGTGAAGAAGAGAAAAAGAGAAGTGAAGAAAAATGAAATAGAATGTAAAGGGAAAGCATTTATATGTTTTGGATTTTTTGAAGGGGATGCAAATCAAATGGAAGTGAGGGGGTTTTGTGTAAAAAAAGGGGAGGTGAGGTGTCTCTCAAGTGGACACTTGGCCGGCCATGAGAGAGGGTGAGGTGGAGTGATAATAATGAGGAAGTAGGTGGGAGTTGGTGGAGTTTATGGAATTTAAAATTTTGGAAAATAGGAAAAGTGTGTGGTGGAAGTTAAAGGAAAGGAAAGAAAGAAAATAGGAAATGGGAAAGAAAATGGAAAAGGGAAGGAATACTCTTGGAATGGAAAATGAAAATAATGGAAGTGGCGGATTCCCGGGATTCAGTTGCGGATGCGGAAACCTTCCGGGAAAATACCGGAATCGTCCGAAATTCAAGTATCTCGGAACGACCCGAAATAATTATCAAAAATCAAGAATATTATATTAAGTATCATAGTGAAATCCGTTTTAAGAAATACTTTATAGTTTTGAAATTAAAAATCCCGGAACCAGTTATCTACCGACTCCGATGGAATTTTCATAAAATCATAAAATCGTCAGAAAAAGAATGTAGGTAGAAAATATGATTCTAAGAAATAATGCCTAAAGGACCTTCTAGAAATTCCAAGTGGTTTGAGAATTAAAAATCCAGGAATCGGTCAGCGGCACTGGCCGACACCGGTTTTGAAGACTTTCATTTTAATTCCAGAAAAATCTAGAAAATCATAGAAAATATATAATATTGGAAAATGATATTTAAAACTAAAATCGGTCAATTCTAATTATCAGAATGTCTAAATCGAGTAATACTCTAGGATCGGGCCGTCGGTTCAGACTAGGGCTGACTCCGAATCCACGAATCCAAATCCAAGACAAAACAGTCATATAAGGAATTCATAATACAGAATAAATACAGGAAACAAATCGGAAAAATACGACCGAAAATCTGAATACGCAACTAAGTACGTATTCCGGGAACGGGGTATTACAATCCACCCACCTTACAAAAAATTGCGTCCTCGCAATTTCGTTAAGGGGTAAATTGAATACAAAGGGGACAAAGGTGGAATCTATACCAATTAAGATATGAAGCACTATAGGTAGGGCTCTCAAGTCAACTGAATAATAATCATACTCTGCATTTCCGGCTGATGACGTCGTGGCTGTGTAATAAATCTTTAGAATAATGCTGAATAATACTGATGATGTCGTGGCTGTGAAATAAATGAATACTGATGATGTCGTGGCTGTGTAATAAAGAAAACCCCGAAAATCCTGAGCATAATAAAGAAGACCGATAATTAAGAATCCGACTGCTGTCCTCTGAAAGATAGCCAGATCAAGATCGATCTGGAGAATACCAAGCTTCATAGGATTTACCGAAGAGACCATATAATAGCTTCATTCTGAACCAGCCACTACCTCTCTAGTCTAGTCATATCTTAAAATAGTATAAGGCTTCATAAAACCAAAACATGGAAGGGATATGGAAAGGATTTAGGAATCAAAGGAAGGGACTAGGAATCAAAGGAAAGATAGTCAAGGAGGGATTTGAAATCAAAGGAAAGATAGTCAAGAAATAGATAACTCCGCACTTGCAGTTGGAATGTATAACCAAGATTCATGTATTCCAGTTGCAAATCGCTTTACCATTGATTTGCCTTCTGGACGTACTGAAGAGGTTTAGAGCCTAAGCTCTGATACCATCCTGTAACGCCCCGATCCCGCTGATACGGGGACGTCACTGCGACGTATATACGCAGGTCAGAAAGTGCCCCCACGTATATACGCTAAGCATCAGTACAGACAAGAATCAGAGTACGGAAGCAAATGGTGCATTATACATTCCAACACATATATATATACAATCACAGAGTTATCACCAGAGGTGATGAATATTACAATAATAATACATCACAGATATGCGCAAATGCGAGAGTACAAGAGATATACATATATGAACAGCATAAAAGGGCGCTCACATACAAGTATACAAGGAAATGTGCAAGTATGAATAGAAAAAGGGCACTCACGAGTTTGCTAAGGAAAAACTCGAGAGGCACAAAGGGGGTCTGGAAGGATGTGGCTCTGGACTGTCGTCTGGAGATCCACGCTACCGCTGCGCCACTCTGATCAGCAAAGGGGGAGATCCATACGCTCCGGACTCCATGACCTGGACATAAGAATCCAGGGGAGTCAGTGAAACTCCCCAGGCGAGTATGATATGATGCCAGGTGGCGAGCCAGGATGAGCACAAGTGTCAAGTACAGGAGACAGGAGGGTTAGAACACAAAGGAAGTATATATGAACAAGTATATAATAATATCCATAAAACAGGAAATCCAGGATAAAGCAGAATATGAGCCGTTAATACGATAATACTCATAAAACCGGAAATTCGAAGTAAAATCCAAGACTAGCAAATATAGTAATGCATATCACAGATTTAGAGCCATTTAAGTTGCAGGCTTTAGTATGCGTCCCATTCCACATACCTCTACTTACAACTTAAAGAGCCAGTTATTATGACACTTTATTATTACTCGTCTTACCATATATCTAGGTATGTGTCTCGGTATATATCCCAACTCACATACTTCCATATATAGAAAGTCGAGGTTGTTATTGGAAATAGCGGTTGTATCAACGAACTATGTTTACAGTGGGTCCCGTACATACCCGGGACCACGGCCAAAGTTTGCTCCGTTGCATGGAAACGGAAGCCAGCCGCAAGGCTTGTCCAGGAGGAGGGACTTATGTATGCCCGTTAAAACAGGAATGTAGGGAGCCAGCTCTCCCCTCGGTCCCCTGGTGTACCACAGGTCAGACCGGATATAGTGCACAACCTAATGCCACTGTAAACACGAACACATATCGATATCCGCATATTTCCCCCGACCCAATACAAGTTGGTCCTTTTTATGGTTTATTAACATAATTATCAGATTTCGGGAATGAGCAATATCATAACAGTAATACATAACAGTGATCAGTACATAACAGTAATCAGGTACTACATTCCCTCTATCGTGATAATTATAAGAATCGGTGTATCATGCTTGGTGTCAAGAGATAGCATGATATATGGTGATGTATATCAAGTAACATGCATAACAATGGATTGATAATAAGTCTGGGTAAGTCGTGACATAACAAGATGGTCTTGCCAGATAGTGGCATGTCAGGTGGTCAGGTGATAATACACTAGATGTCAGGTGATATACATGTGTAAAAAGGGAGCATACAACTAACAAGTCTGAAGCAATGACAAGTAGTAACATGGAAGTGACTCAAAGCCCGACGACCACGAAGGGTCGGCCACGCATGGTATAAAAGCATCAAAAGATATATATAGACATGGAATCAAATACATGAAAATAGGAAATGAAATACTTATCGTTCCGACGAAACTGGAAACTCAAATAGAGATAAGAGAAGAGCGAGACTACTCGCATACAAGAAAGTAGCGAGTGAGAATACTCGCCTAAACCTCAAAGCGCCGAAAGATCCGAAGTCCACGAAATCCGGGGCACGCCATAAACTATGATATATATATGTAGAGTGAAGAGGAGAGAGAAAGAGAGAAGTGAAGATGATGTTAGTCAAGATACAAGTCAAGAAGTATAATATACAACATATAAACCAAGTATAAGATCCAAGTTTGAGAAGGTAAATAACTGTAACAAACAGACAGAATTAGTCGACTAGGGTAGGATGAGTAGTCGACTAATAAAGGGGTTAGTCGACTAACAGTCTGGTATAGTCGACTAATACTGGGTTCCAGAGAGTTGATATTCTGATTCAGGAAAAGTTAGTCGACTAGGGTCATAGGGGTAGTCGACTAACAGACATGACAAGTCGACTAACAGTTATGTTAAGTCGACTAATACTGTGATACAGAGAGTTAAGGTTTCAGGTTCAGGAAGGGATTAGTCGACTAGGGTCAAGGGTGTAGTCGACTAAGGGCCTCTAGTCGACTAGGAACTAAGGTAAGTCGACTAATACTGTGTTTCCAGAAAAGGTTAAGTTTCAGCTAAGGGTTTCTAGTCGACTAATCTATAGGTCTAGTCGACTAATCGTCTGGAAACAGTAAACAGAACAGATTTTCTAGGGTTTGTGTTTGATGGCTAAATAACAAGAATTGAAGACACAAATCAACAAGAATAAGCAAACATAAGTAGACTAAGAGTTGTACAAGTCTTGGTGAGGGAAACTACTTACCAAAAGAAGTGGTGGTGGTTGATGATGAAAAGAGAGTGGAGATGTTGGTGGAGTTGATGAAGTTGTTGGAGTTGATGACCTTGTGGTTGCTTCCATGGTGATGAAGGAGGAAGAAGATGAAGCTAAAGTGTTGGAGTAGTTGTTGAGGTGGTGGAGATGAAGGAGGAGATGGAGGTTAGGGTTTTGGTGAAGGTGAAGGCTTCTCTTTTGAGAAGTGAAGAAGAGAAAAAGAGAAGTGAAGAAAAATGAAATAGAATGTAAAGGGAAAGCATTTATATGTTTTGGATTTTTTTGAAGGGGATGCAAATCAAATGGAAGTGAGGGGGTTTTGTGTAAAAAAGGGGAGGTGAGGTGTCTCTCAAGTGGACACTTGGCCGGCCATGAGAGAGGGTGAGGTGGAGTGATAATAATGAGGAAGTAGGTGGGAGTTGGTGGAGTTTATGGAATTTAGAATTTTGGAAAATAGGAAAAGTGTGTGGTGGAAGTTAAAGGAAAGGAAAGAAAGAAAATAGGAAATGGGAAAGAAAATGGAAAAGGGAAGGAATACTCTTGGAATGGAAAATGAAAATAATGGAAGTGGCGGATTCCCGGGATTCAGTTGCGGATGCGGAAACCTTCCGGGAAAATACCGGAATCGTCCGAAATTCAAGTATCTCGGAACGACCCGAAATAATTATCAAAAATCAAGAATATTATATTAAGTATCATAGTGAAATCCGTTTTAAGAAATACTTTATAGTTTTGAAATTAAAAATCCCGGAACCAGTTATCTACCGACTCCGATGGAATTTTCATAAAATCATAAAATCCTCAGAAAAAGAATGTAGGTAGAAAATATGATTCTAAGAAATAATGCCTAAAGGACCTTCTAGAAATTCCAAGTGGTTTGAGAATTAAAAATCCAGGAATCGGTCAGCGGCACTGGCCGACACCGGTTTTGAAGACTTTCATTTTAATTCCAGAAAAATCTAGAAAATCATAGAAAATATATAATATTGGAAAATGATATTTAAAACTAAAATCGGTCAATTCTAATTATCAGAATGTCTAAATCGAGTAATACTCTAGGATCGGGCCGTCGGTTCAGACTAGGGCTGACTCCGAATCCACGAATCCAAATCCAAGACAAAACAGTCATATAAGGAATTCATAATACAGAATAAATACAGGAAACAAATCGGAAAAATACGACCGAAAATCTGAATACGCAACTAAGTACGTATTCCGGGAACGGGGTATTACAATCCACCCACCTTACAAAAAATTGCGTCCTCGCAATTTCGTTAAGGGGTAAATTGAATACAAAGGGGACAAAGGTGGAATCTATACCAATTAAGATATGAAGCACTATAGGTAGGGCTCTCAAGTCAACTGAATAATAATCATACTCTGCATTTCCGGCTGATGACGTCGTGGCTGTGTAATAAATCTTTAGAATAATGCTGAATAATACTGATGATGTCGTGGCTGTGAAATAAATGAATACTGATGATGTCGTGGCTGTGTAATAAAGAAAACCCCAAAAATCCTGAGCATAATAAAGAAGACCGATAATTAAGAATCCGACTGCTGTCCTCTGAAAGATAGCCAGATCAAGATCGATCTGGAGAATACCAAGCTTCATAGGATTTACCGAAGAGACCATATAATAGCTTCATTCTGAACCAGCCACTACCTCTCTAGTCTAGTCATACCTTAAAATAGTATAAGGCTTCATAAAACCAAAACATGGAAGGGATATGGAAAGGATTTAGGAATCAAAGGAAGGGACTAGGAATCAAAGGAAAGATAGTCAAGGAGGGATTTGAAATCAAAGGAAAGATAGTCAAGAAATAGATAACTCCGCACTTGCAGTTGGAATGTATAACCAAGATTCATGTATTCCAGTTGCAAATCGCTTTACCATTGATTTGCCTTCTGGACGTACTGAAGAGGTTTAGAGCCTAAGCTCTGATACCATCCTGTAACGCCCCGATCCCGCTGATACGGGGACGTCACTGCGACGTATATACGCAGGTCAGAAAGTGCCCCCACGTATATACGCTAAGCATCAGTACAGACAAGAATCAGAGTACGGAAGCAAATGGTGCATTATACATTCCAACACATATATATATACAATCACAGAGTTATCACCAGAGGTGATGAATATTACAATAATAATACATCACAGATATGCGCAAATGCGAGAGTACAAGAGATATACATATATGAACAGCATAAAAGGGCGCTCACATACAAGTATACAAGGAAATGTGCAAGTATGAATAGAAAAAGGGCACTCACGAGTTTGCTAAGGAAAAACTCGAGAGGCACAAAGGGGGTCTGGAAGGATGTGGCTCTGGACTGTCGTCTGGAGATCCACGCTACCGCTGCGCCACTCTGATCAGCAAAGGGGGAGATCCATACGCTCCGGACTCCATGACCTGGACATAAGAATCCAGGGGAGTCAGTGAAACTCCCCAGGCGAGTATGATATGATGCCAGGTGGCGAGCCAGGATGAGCACAAGTGTCAAGTACAGGAGACAGGAGGGTTAGAACACAAAGGAAGTATATATGAACAAGTATATAATAATATCCATAAAACAGGAAATCCAGGATAAAGCAGAATATGAGCCGTTAATACGATAATACTCATAAAACCGGAAATTCGAAGTAAAATCCAAGACTAGCAAATATAGTAATGCATATCACAGATTCAGAGCCATTTAAGTTGCAGGCTTTAGTATGCGTCCCATTCCACATACCTCTACTTACAACTTAAAGAGCCAGTTATTATGACACTTTATTATTACTCGTCTTACCATATATCTAGGTATGTGTCTCGGTATATATCCCAACTCACATACTTCCATATATAGAAAGTCGAGGTTGTTATTGGAAATAGCGGTTGTATCAACGAACTATGTTTACAGTGGGTCCCGTACATACCCGGGACCACGGCCAAAGTTTGCTCCGTTGCATGGAAACGGAAGCCAGCCGCAAGGCTTGTCCAGGAGGAGGGACTTATGTATGCCCGTTAAAACAGGAATGTAGGGAGCCAGCTCTCCCCTCGGTCCCCTGGTGTACCACAGGTCAGACCGGATATAGTGCACAACCTAATGCCACTGTAAACACGAACACATATCGATATCCGCATATTTCCCCCGACCCAATACAAGTTGGTCCTTTTTATGGTTTATTAACATAATTATCAGATTTCGGGAATGAGCAATATCATAACAGTAATACATAACAGTGATCAGTACATAACAGTAATCAGGTACTACATTCCCTCTATCGTGATAATTATAAGAATCGGTGTATCATGCTTGGTGTCAAGAGATAGCATGATATATGGTGATGTATATCAAGTAACATGCATAACAATGGATTGATAATAAGTCTGGGTAAGTCGTGACATAACAAGATGGTCTTGCCAGATAGTGGCATGTCAGGTGGTCAGGTGATAATACACTAGATGTCAGGTGATATACATGTGTAAAAAGGGAGCATACAACTAACAAGTCTGAAGCAATGACAAGTAGTAACATGGAAGTGACTCAAAGCCCGACGACCACGAAGGGTCGGCCACGCATGGTATAAAAGCATCAAAAGATATATATAGACATGGAATCAAATACATGAAAATAGGAAATGAAATACTTATCGTTCCGACGAAACTGGAAACTCAAATAGAGATAAGAGAAGAGCGAGACTACTCGCATACAAGAAAGTAGCGAGTGAGAATACTCGCCTAAACCTCAAAGCGCCGAAAGATCCGAAGTCCACGAAATCCGGGGCACGCCATAAACTATGATATATATATGTAGAGTGAAGAGGAGAGAGAAAGAGAGAAGTGAAGATGATGTTAGTCAAGATACAAGTCAAGAAGTATAATATACAACATATAAACCAAGTATAAGATCCAAGTTTGAGAAGGTAAATAACTGTAACAAACAGACAGAATTAGTCGACTAGGGTAGGATGAGTAGTCGACTAATAAAGGGTTAGTCGACTAACAGTCTGGTATAGTCGACTAATACTGGGTTCCAGAGAGTTGATATTCTGATTCAGGAAAAGTTAGTCGACTAGGGTCATAGGGGTAGTCGACTAACAGACATGACAAGTCGACTAACAGTTATGTTAAGTCGACTAATACTGTGATACAGAGAGTTAAGGTTTCAGGTTCAGGAAGGGATTAGTCGACTAGGGTCAAGGGTGTAGTCGACTAAGGGCCTCTAGTCGACAGGAACTAAGGTAAGTCGACTAATACTGTGTTTCCAGAAAAGGTTAAGTTTCAGCTAAGGGTTTCTAGTCGACTAATCTATAGGTCTAGTCGACTAATCGTCTGGAAACAGTAAACAGAACAGATTTTCTAGGGTTTGTGTTTGATGGCTAAATAACAAGAATTGAAGACACAAATCAACAAGAATAAGCAAACATAAGTAGACTAAGAGTTGTACAAGTCTTGGTGAGGGAAACTACTTACCAAAAGAAGTGGTGGTGGTTGATGATGAAAAGAGAGTGGAGATGTTGGTGGAGTTGATGAAGTTGTTGGAGTTGATGACCTTGTGGTTGCTTCCATGGTGATGAAGGAGGAAGAAGATGAAGCTAAAGTGTTGGAGTAGTTGTTGAGGTGGTGGAGATGAAGGAGGAGATGGAGGTTAGGGTTTTGGTGAAGGTGAAGGCTTCTCTTTTGAGAAGTGAAGAAGAGAAAAAGAGAAGTGAAGAAAAATGAAATAGAATGTAAAGGGAAAGCATTTATATGTTTTGGATTTTTTTGAAGGGGATGCAAATCAAATGGAAGTGAGGGGGTTTTGTGTAAAAAAAGGGGAGGTGAGGTGTCTCTCAAGTGGACACTTGGCCGGCCATGAGAGAGGGTGAGGTGGAGTGATAATAATGAGGAAGTAGGTGGGAGTTGGTGGAGTTTATGGAATTTAGAATTTTGGAAAATAGGAAAAGTGTGTGGTGGAAGTTAAAGGAAAGGAAAGAAAGAAAATAGGAAATGGGAAAGAAAATGAAAAAGGGAAGGAATACTCTTGGAATGGAAAATGAAAATAATGGAAGTGGCGGATTCCCGGGATTCAGTTGCGGATGCGGAAACCTTCCGGGAAAATACCGGAATCGTCCGAAATTCAAGTATCTCGGAACGACCCGAAATAATTATCAAAAATCAAGAATATTATATTAAGTATCATAGTGAAATCCGTTTTAAGAAATACTTTATAGTTTTGAAATTAAAAATCCCGGAACCAGTTATCTACCGACTCCGATGGAATTTTCATAAAATCATAAAATCCTCAGAAAAAGAATGTAGGTAGAAAATATGATTCTAAGAAATAATGCCTAAAGGACCTTCTAGAAATTCCAAGTGGTTTGAGAATTAAAAATCCAGGAATCGGTCAGCGGCACTGGCCGACACCGGTTTTGAAGACTTTCATTTTAATTCCAGAAAAATCTAGAAAATCATAGAAAATATATAATATTGGAAAATGATATTTAAAACTAAAATCGGTCAATTCTAATTATCAGAATGTCTAAATCGAGTAATACTCTAGGATCGGGCCGTCGGTTCAGACTAGGGCTGACTCCGAATCCACGAATCCAAATCCAAGACAAAACAGTCATATAAGGAATTCATAATACAGAATAAATACAGGAAACAAATCGGAAAAATACGACCGAAAATCTGAATACGCAACTAAGTACGTATTCCGGGAACGGGGTATTACAATCCACCCACCTTACAAAAAATTGCGTCCTCGCAATTTCGTTAAGGGGTAAATTGAATACAAAGGGGACAAAGGTGGAATCTATACCAATTAAGATATGAAGCACTATAGGTAGGGCTCTCAAGTCAACTGAATAATAATCATACTCTGCATTTCCGGCTGATGACGTCGTGGCTGTGTAATAAATCTTTAGAATAATGCTGAATAATACTGATGATGTCGTGGCTGTGAAATAAATGAATACTGATGATGTCGTGGCTGTGTAATAAAGAAAACCCCAAAAATCCTGAGCATAATAAAGAAGACCGATAATTAAGAATCCGACTGCTGTCCTCTGAAAGATAGCCAGATCAAGATCGATCTGGAGAATACCAAGCTTCATAGGATTTACCGAAGAGACCATATAATAGCTTCATTCTGAACCAGCCACTACCTCTCTAGTCTAGTCATATCTTAAAATAGTATAAGGCTTCATAAAACCAAAACATGGAAGGGATATGGAAAGGATTTAGGAATCAAAGGAAGGGACTAGGAATCAAAGGAAAGATAGTCAAGGAGGGATTTGAAATCAAAGGAAAGATAGTCAAGAAATAGATAACTCCGCACTTGCAGTTGGAATGTATAACCAAGATTCATGTATTCCAGTTGCAAATCGCTTTACCATTGATTTGCCTTCTGGACGTACTGAAGAGGTTTAGAGCCTAAGCTCTGATACCATCCTGTAACGCCCCGATCCCGCTGATACGGGGACGTCACTGCGACGTATATACGCAGGTCAGAAAGTGCCCCCACGTATATACGCTAAGCATCAGTACAGACAAGAATCAGAGTACGGAAGCAAATGGTGCATTATACATTCCAACACATATATATATACAATCACAGAGTTATCACCAGAGGTGATGAATATTACAATAATAATACATCACAGATATGCGCAAATGCGAGAGTACAAGAGATATACATATATGAACAGCATAAAAGGGCGCTCACATACAAGTATACAAGGAAATGTGCAAGTATGAATAGAAAAAGGGCACTCACGAGTTTGCTAAGGAAAAACTCGAGAGGCACAAAGGGGGTCTGGAAGGATGTGGCTCTGGACTGTCGTCTGGAGATCCACGCTACCGCTGCGCCACTCTGATCAGCAAAGGGGGAGATCCATACGCTCCGGACTCCATGACCTGGACATAAGAATCCAGGGGAGTCAGTGAAACTCCCCAGGCGAGTATGATATGATGCCAGGTGGCGAGCCAGGATGAGCACAAGTGTCAAGTACAGGAGACAGGAGGGTTAGAACACAAAGGAAGTATATATGAACAAGTATATAATAATATCCATAAAACAGGAAATCCAGGATAAAGCAGAATATGAGCCGTTAATACGATAATACTCATAAAACCGGAAATTCGAAGTAAAATCCAAGACTAGCAAATATAGTAATGCATATCACAGATTCAGAGCCATTTAAGTTGCAGGCTTTAGTATGCGTCCCATTCCACATACCTCTACTTACAACTTAAAGAGCCAGTTATTATGACACTTTATTATTACTCGTCTTACCATATATCTAGGTATGTGTCTCGGTATATATCCCAACTCACATACTTTCATATATAGAAAGTCGAGGTTGTTATTGGAAATAGCGGTTGTATCAACGAACTATGTTTACAGTGGGTCCCGTACATACCCGGGACCACGGCCAAAGTTTGCTCCGTTGCATGGAAACGGAAGCCAGCCGCAAGGCTTGTCCAGGAGGAGGGACTTATGTATGCCCGTTAAAACAGGAATGTAGGGAGCCAGCTCTCCCCTCGGTCCCCTGGTGTACCACAGGTCAGACCGGATATAGTGCACAACCTAATGCCACTGTAAACACGAACACATATCGATATCCGCATATTTCCCCCGACCCAATACAAGTTGGTCCTTTTTATGGTTTATTAACATAATTATCAGATTTCGGGAATGAGCAATATCATAACAGTAATACATAACAGTGATCAGTACATAACAGTAATCAGGTACTACATTCCCTCTATCGTGATAATTATAAGAATCGGTGTATCATGCTTGGTGTCAAGAGATAGCATGATATATGGTGATGTATATCAAGTAACATGCATAACAATGGATTGATAATAAGTCTGGGTAAGTCGTGACATAACAAGATGGTCTTGCCAGATAGTGGCATGTCAGGTGGTCAGGTGATAATACACTAGATGTCAGGTGATATACATGTGTAAAAAGGGAGCATACAACTAACAAGTCTGAAGCAATGACAAGTAGTAACATGGAAGTGACTCAAAGCCCGACGACCACGAAGGGTCGGCCACGCATGGTATAAAAGCATCAAAAGATATATATAGACATGGAATCAAATACATGAAAATAGGAAATGAAATACTTATCGTTCCGACGAAACTGGAAACTCAATAGAGATAAGAGAAGAGCGAGACTACTCGCATACAAGAAAGTAGCGAGTGAGAATACTCGCCTAAACCTCAAAGCGCCGAAAGATCCGAAGTCCACGAAATCCGGGGCACGCCATAAACTATGATATATATATGTAGAGTGAAGAGGAGAGAGAAAGAGAGAAGTGAAGATGATGTTAGTCAAGATACAAGTCAAGAAGTATAATATACAACATATAAACCAAGTATAAGATCCAAGTTTGAGAAGGTAAATAACTGTAACAAACAGACAGAATTAGTCGACTAGGGTAGGATGAGTAGTCGACTAATAAAGGGGTTAGTCGACTAACAGTCTGGTATAGTCGACTAATACTGGGTTCCAGAGAGTTGATATTCTGATTCAGGAAAAGTTAGTCGACTAGGGTCATAGGGGTAGTCGACTAACAGACATGACAAGTCGACTAACAGTTATGTTAAGTCGACTAATACTGTGATACAGAGAGTTAAGGTTTCAGGTTCAGGAAGGGATTAGTCGACTAGGGTCAAGGGTGTAGTCGACTAAGGGCCTCTAGTCGACAGGAACTAAGGTAAGTCGACTAATACTGTGTTTCCAGAAAAGGTTAAGTTTCAGCTAAGGGTTTCTAGTCGACTAATCTATAGGTCTAGTCGACTAATCGTCTGGAAACAGTAAACAGAACAGATTTTCTAGGGTTTGTGTTTGATGGCTAAATAACAAGAATTGAAGACACAAATCAACAAGAATAAGCAAACATAAGTAGACTAAGAGTTGTACAAGTCTTGGTGAGGGAAACTACTTACCAAAAGAAGTGGTGGTGGTTGATGATGAAAAGAGAGTGGAGATGTTGGTGGAGTTGATGAAGTTGTTGGAGTTGATGACCTTGTGGTTGCTTCCATGGTGATGAAGGAGGAAGAAGATGAAGCTAAAGTGTTGGAGTAGTTGTTGAGGTGGTGGAGATGAAGGAGGAGATGGAGGTTAGGGTTTTGGTGAAGGTGAAGGCTTCTCTTTTGAGAAGTGAAGAAGAGAAAAAGAGAAGTGAAGAAAAATGAAATAGAATGTAAAGGGAAAGCATTTATATGTTTTGGATTTTTTTGAAGGGGATGCAAATCAAATGGAAGTGAGGGGGTTTTGTGTAAAAAAAGGGGAGGTGAGGTGTCTCTCAAGTGGACACTTGGCCGGCCATGAGAGAGGGTGAGGTGGAGTGATAATAATGAGGAAGTAGGTGGGAGTTGGTGGAGTTTATGGAATTTAGAATTTTGGAAAATAGGAAAAGTGTGTGGTGGAAGTTAAAGGAAAGGAAAGAAAGAAAATAGGAAATGGGAAAGAAAATGAAAAAGGGAAGGAATACTCTTGGAATGGAAAATGAAAATAATGGAAGTGGCGGATTCCCGGGATTCAGTTGCGGATGCGGAAACCTTCCGGGAAAATACCGGAATCGTCCGAAATTCAAGTATCTCGGAACGACCCGAAATAATTATCAAAAATCAAGAATATTATATTAAGTATCATAGTGAAATCCGTTTTAAGAAATACTTTATAGTTTTGAAATTAAAAATCCCGGAACCAGTTATCTACCGACTCCGATGGAATTTTCATAAAATCATAAAATCCTCAGAAAAAGAATGTAGGTAGAAAATATGATTCTAAGAAATAATGCCTAAAGGACCTTCTAGAAATTCCAAGTGGTTTGAGAATTAAAAATCCAGGAATCGGTCAGCGGCACTGGCCGACACCGGTTTTGAAGACTTTCATTTTAATTCCAGAAAAATCTAGAAAATCATAGAAAATATATAATATTGGAAAATGATATTTAAAACTAAAATCGGTCAATTCTAATTATCAGAATGTCTAAATCGAGTAATACTCTAGGATCGGGCCGTCGGTTCAGACTAGGGCTGACTCCGAATCCACGAATCCAAATCCAAGACAAAACAGTCATATAAGGAATTCATAATACAGAATAAATACAGGAAACAAATCGGAAAAATACGACCGAAAATCTGAATACGCAACTAAGTACGTATTCCGGGAACGGGGTATTACAATCCACCCACCTTACAAAAAATTGCGTCCTCGCAATTTCGTTAAGGGGTAAATTGAATACAAAGGGGACAAAGGTGGAATCTATACCAATTAAGATATGAAGCACTATAGGTAGGGCTCTCAAGTCAACTGAATAATAATCATACTCTGCATTTCCGGCTGATGACGTCGTGGCTGTGTAATAAATCTTTAGAATAATGCTGAATAATACTGATGATGTCGTGGCTGTGAAATAAATGAATACTGATGATGTCGTGGCTGTGTAATAAAGAAAACCCCAAAAATCCTGAGCATAATAAAGAAGACCGATAATTAAGAATCCGACTGCTGTCCTCTGAAAGATAGCCAGATCAAGATCGATCTGGAGAATACCAAGCTTCATAGGATTTACCGAAGAGACCATATAATAGCTTCATTCTGAACCAGCCACTACCTCTCTAGTCTAGTCATATCTTAAAATAGTATAAGGCTTCATAAAACCAAAACATGGAAGGGATATGGAAAGGATTTAGGAATCAAAGGAAGGGACTAGGAATCAAAGGAAAGATAGTCAAGGAGGGATTTGAAATCAAAGGAAAGATAGTCAAGAAATAGATAACTCCGCACTTGCAGTTGGAATGTATAACCAAGATTCATGTATTCCAGTTGCAAATCGCTTTACCATTGATTTGCCTTCTGGACGTACTGAAGAGGTTTAGAGCCTAAGCTCTGATACCATCCTGTAACGCCCCGATCCCGCTGATACGGGGACGTCACTGCGACGTATATACGCAGGTCAGAAAGTGCCCCCACGTATATACGCTAAGCATCAGTACAGACAAGAATCAGAGTACGGAAGCAAATGGTGCATTATACATTCCAACACATATATATATACAATCACAGAGTTATCACCAGAGGTGATGAATATTACAATAATAATACATCACAGATATGCGCAAATGCGAGAGTACAAGAGATATACATATATGAACAGCATAAAAGGGCGCTCACATACAAGTATACAAGGAAATGTGCAAGTATGAATAGAAAAAGGGCACTCACGAGTTTGCTAAGGAAAAACTCGAGAGGCACAAAGGGGGTCTGGAAGGATGTGGCTCTGGACTGTCGTCTGGAGATCCACGCTACCGCTGCGCCACTCTGATCAGCAAAGGGGGAGATCCATACGCTCCGGACTCCATGACCTGGACATAAGAATCCAGGGGAGTCAGTGAAACTCCCCAGGCGAGTATGATATGATGCCAGGTGGCGAGCCAGGATGAGCACAAGTGTCAAGTACAGGAGACAGGAGGGTTAGAACACAAAGGAAGTATATATGAACAAGTATATAATAATATCCATAAAACAGGAAATCCAGGATAAAGCAGAATATGAGCCGTTAATACGATAATACTCATAAAACCGGAAATTCGAAGTAAAATCCAAGACTAGCAAATATAGTAATGCATATCACAGATTCAGAGCCATTTAAGTTGCAGGCTTTAGTATGCGTCCCATTCCACATACCTCTACTTACAACTTAAAGAGCCAGTTATTATGACACTTTATTATTACTCGTCTTACCATATATCTAGGTATGTGTCTCGGTATATATCCCAACTCACATACTTCCATATATAGAAAGTCGAGGTTGTTATTGGAAATAGCGGTTGTATCAACGAACTATGTTTACAGTGGGTCCCGTACATACCCGGGACCACGGCCAAAGTTTGCTCCGTTGCATGGAAACGGAAGCCAGCCGCAAGGCTTGTCCAGGAGGAGGGACTTATGTATGCCCGTTAAAACAGGAATGTAGGGAGCCAGCTCTCCCCTCGGTCCCCTGGTGTACCACAGGTCAGACCGGATATAGTGCACAACCTAATGCCACTGTAAACACGAACACATATCGATATCCGCATATTTCCCCGACCCAATACAAGTTGGTCCTTTTTATGGTTTATTAACATAATTATCAGATTTCGGGAATGAGCAATATCATAACAGTAATACATAACAGTGATCAGTACATAACAGTAATCAGGTACTACATTCCCTCTATCGTGATAATTATAAGAATCGGTGTATCATGCTTGGTGTCAAGAGATAGCATGATATATGGTGATGTATATCAAGTAACATGCATAACAATGGATTGATAATAAGTCTGGGTAAGTCGTGACATAACAAGATGGTCTTGCCAGATAGTGGCATGTCAGGTGGTCAGGTGATAATACACTAGATGTCAGGTGATATACATGTGTAAAAAGGGAGCATACAACTAACAAGTCTGAAGCAATGACAAGTAGTAACATGGAAGTGACTCAAAGCCCGACGACCACGAAGGGTCGGCCACGCATGGTATAAAAGCATCAAAAGATATATATAGACATGGAATCAAATACATGAAAATAGGAAATGAAATACTTATCGTTCCGACGAAACTGGAAACTCAAATAGAGATAAGAGAAGAGCGAGACTACTCGCATACAAGAAAGTAGCGAGTGAGAATACTCGCCTAAACCTCAAAGCGCCGAAAGATCCGAAGTCCACGAAATCCGGGGCACGCCATAAACTATGATATATATATGTAGAGTGAAGAGGAGAGAGAAAGAGAGAAGTGAAGATGATGTTAGTCAAGATACAAGTCAAGAAGTATAATATACAACATATAAACCAAGTATAAGATCCAAGTTTGAGAAGGTAAATAACTGTAACAAACAGACAGAATTAGTCGACTAGGGTAGGATGAGTAGTCGACTAATAAAGGGGTTAGTCGACTAACAGTCTGGTATAGTCGACTAATACTGGGTTCCAGAGAGTTGATATTCTGATTCAGGAAAAGTTAGTCGACTAGGGTCATAGGGGTAGTCGACTAACAGACATGACAAGTCGACTAACAGTTATGTTAAGTCGACTAATACTGTGATACAGAGAGTTAAGGTTTCAGGTTCAGGAAGGGATTAGTCGACTAGGGTCAAGGGTGTAGTCGACTAAGGGCCTCTAGTCGACTAGGAACTAAGGTAAGTCGACTAATACTGTGTTTCCAGAAAAGGTTAAGTTTCAGCTAAGGGTTTCTAGTCGACTAATCTATAGGTCTAGTCGACTAATCGTCTGGAAACAGTAAACAGAACAGATTTTCTAGGGTTTGTGTTTGATGGCTAAATAACAAGAATTGAAGACACAAATCAACAAGAATAAGCAAACATAAGTAGACTAAGAGTTGTACAAGTCTTGGTGAGGGAAACTACTTACCAAAAGAAGTGGTGGTGGTGATGATGAAAAGAGAGTGGAGATGTTGGTGGAGTTGATGAAGTTGTTGGAGTTGATGACCTTGTGGTTGCTTCCATGGTGATGAAGGAGGAAGAAGATGAAGCTAAAGTGTTGGAGTAGTTGTTGAGGTGGTGGAGATGAAGGAGGAGATGGAGGTTAGGGTTTTGGTGAAGGTGAAGGCTTCTCTTTGAGAAGTGAAGAAGAGAAAAAGAGAAGTGAAGAAAAATGAAATAGAATGTAAAGGGAAAGCATTTATATGTTTTGGATTTTTTTGAAGGGGATGCAAATCAAATGGAAGTGAGGGGGTTTTGTGTAAAAAAAGGGGAGGTGAGGTGTCTCTCAAGTGGACACTTGGCCGGCCATGAGAGAGGGTGAGGTGGAGTGATAATAATGAGGAAGTAGGTGGGAGTTGGTGGAGTTTATGGAATTTAGAATTTTGGAAAATAGGAAAAGTGTGTGGTGGAAGTTAAAGGAAAGGAAAGGAAAGAAAGAAAATAGGAAATGGGAAAGAAAATGGAAAAGGGAAGGAATACTCTTGGAATGGAAAATGAAAATAATGGAAGTGGCGGATTCCCGGGATTCAGTTGCGGATGCGGAAACCTTCCGGGAAAATACCGGAATCGTCCGAAATTCAAGTATCTCGGAACGACCCGAAATAATTATCAAAAATCAAGAATATTATATTAAGTATCATAGTGAAATCCGTTTTAAGAAATACTTTATAGTTTTGAAATTAAAAATCCCGGAACCAGTTATCTACCGACTCCGATGGAATTTTCATAAAATCATAAAATCCTCAGAAAAAGAATGTAGGTAGAAAATATGATTCTAAGAAATAATGCCTAAAGGACCTTCTAGAAATTCCAAGTGGTTTGAGAATTAAAAATCCAGGAATCGGTCAGCGGCACTGGCCGACACCGGTTTTGAAGACTTTCATTTTAATTCCAGAAAAATCTAGAAAATCATAGAAAATATATAATATTGGAAAATGATATTTAAAACTAAAATCGGTCAATTCTAATTATCAGAATGTCTAAATCGAGTAATACTCTAGGATCGGGCCGTCGGTTCAGACTAGGGCTGACTCCGAATCCACGAATCCAAATCCAAGACAAAACAGTCATATAAGGAATTCATAATACAGAATAAATACAGGAAACAAATCGGAAAAATACGACCGAAAATCTGAATACGCAACTAAGTACGTATTCCGGGAACGGGGTATTACAGGTATTATACATTCCAATATTACAGTCCAAATACATTGTTATCACAGTATGTGATCCAATATTACAGAATACTGCATAACTGGAGCATATAAAAATATGAATTATAGGAGATTAGCAAAATATGGAATTGGAAGAAGCTCTCGAGTTGAATAGGAATCTCGAGACTCCGTTATAGGAGATGGATTTGGAGGACCATCTGACACGATCTCACGCTTCTGCCATGTTCTGATCCTGGGACTTGCTACCCTTCCGCTACACACTCCGATCAGCAGTAGAAACTCACCAATGTGCAAGCTCCGAAATCTGGACATACAGATCTAGAGTTGTCAGGATGCAATCCAGCGAGTAGATAAGAATGCCAAGTGACATGCACCAAAGCAAATACACATGTACCGAAAATAAATGACATTATGTGGAAACATGTTTATGTCTGCATGAAATCATGTTTAAATCATAACAATGAAAGCATATGTAATTCATCAACTGTATATGTATAATGTAAATGTAGGCAAAACTAATTGTATAAACTCAATCTCTGAATCCATGAGATTAGTACGTCGAGGGTTAATCCAAACAAAGAAACCATTATCTATATACAATGTACCTAACTTCACCATCAACTGGGCGTATACAACAAGAATTGTTGTCAGTAAAGATGTCAATATATTTGCGATCTGTGGTTCCAGTATTTTGTCGGTAGTGTTCTAGTTTCAAGAGTATTATTTATGTTTGAAATTCTTGTACAAGTAATTGTTAGGATAACTTAATTATATAACAATAATAATAATAATAATCAATATCTATTGTTATCACAACATTCCCCTCCAGTCTCCCATACCACTGATAGCTCATACTGGAGTCTGTACTTCCAGCAGAGTACACTCGAATTCTGATATACGGATACCATTGTCCGAACATAGGAGTGACCAAATAACATCTGCTCCTGACATTATTATTATCAGATAATTAAGCTATGCCAAGTACATGGTAGTGTATAGTACATTATGTTATGCAATAATGATTATCAGTGCTGCATGGCATTTTAATCATCTCCCTACCAGTGTTACCCATCACTAGCAGTCTATACCAGAGGAATACTAGTGTACAAACCCTAATAGAACTTACTCGGATCTACTATGGGTGTAACAGAATCTGAATAAAGGAGAGACCAAATATTAAGCGTTCCTAATATCATTACTGTTCGGTTGTTACAATCTTATTATTCATCCGATCCATATGTCTAGGTATGTGTTTCTAGTACACATACATCCACATATGAATAAGACGTATTAAGTTATTGGAAACTGATGGAGATCAACTGTATCAGGTTCATAATGGGCCCAGTTCATACTTGGGACAACGACCTCAGGACATCTGGGTTTGGCTCCCAAAACCGACCGCTAAGCCTTAATAGTTAAAGGAATGGATCAGGTCAGAGGTGATAGTTCACCCCAACAAGCCCCCTGTGGCCTCAGGTGGATCTGGAGCAGTAGTTAACAACATCTAACCATTATAAAGTCGTACAATTGAAGTCATCAATTTTCCCCATCCCCATTGTATGTGAAGTCAGTTATTATAACCAGTTCATTGTACAGTTGTCAGTGTATGTTCATGATATACCATTTACAGAGATCAACAAAAGTACAGTATCAGGGAGATGTGGGATTCTAGAGGTGGCCCCCGTGGATTCAAGAGGTGGTCCCCACCACAAAGACATGTGATGTGGCACTTTGTTCTGTGTGGCACTTAGTTTCATACATCATATCAGTAACAGTAGTATCAAGATTCAGTAGTAAGTCCCAATAAATCTGTATCATGATATATCCAGTCAGGAATTATAGTACCAAGTCTGAAATCAGTGTATGTAATATATCAAGAGTTTTGTTACCGTCCAGTATTCAGCATATGTCTTGGAGTCAGTATGTGAGATGTCAATGTCAGGTGTCACTGTCATGTCAAGTATAATGTCAGTATCAGGTATCAGTAACAGATGTTAAGTCAGGTAATTCATGTCAAATATCAGTGACAATATCGGTATCAGTATCTATTAAATAGTATAAAAACAGCACTACAGCTATGCACCTACAAGCGGAGCAAAGCAGTGTTGCGGGCACAATTAGGGAACAGTGTTTAATCACTAAAGCACTAGATGGAGCTACAGGAAGGACTCGACTTAGACCGCGAGTCTGAAATCCCGCAAAGTTCTGCCTTAATGAGTCTAGTGAATAAAGCGCTGAGCGCTAAATACGCCAATCAGGTGAAACTAGCATACCTGACAGTATAACGCGCCCTGAGGGCTGTAATAAGAGACCATAAGGTCTAATAGGGCCAGAAGGCCTAGTTGGTACTTGCAGAAATAATGTTAATACCACACACAATCACATATATTAACAGTGCATAATACACATCTCCAATGTTGTGTAGCTGGTCCACTCTGCTAGGCTACCACTAAACCCTTAAGGGTATAGGCTTCGTTAACACCCATTGGATAGCCTACAGAGTGGTCTCCTTGATGATAATCCTAAAGGACCATTCACCCGAGGGTCTTCTCCTCCAACCTGCACCACCGTTAGTCCCAAAATGCAATAATTCCAGAAATTACATTTAAATTTCAGAAAATTATAGAAATTTCATAAAAATACACAAAAATTTCTAAATACCCAGAAAATCCTAGAAATACACCGATAAATTCTGTAAATACAAGAAAATTTCTAAAAAGTACATGACATTTCTAAAACACAGAAAAATCCTAAAAATATACAGATAAATTCTAAAATTACAGGAAAATTGTATAAATCCTCAAAACATGCAATATGCATGCACATGTACAAATATAAGTGTACAAGTGTATATATGCGCTTACGCAACGAGGGAAGAGTACTTGCCTATACCGAGAAAATACTCGATACCACGTGCACGTGTGTGCATATGGGAAGCCAAGGGGATGGCCGTTGACTGTAGGAGGAAGGAGGAAGATGTGAAGAGGTGTTTTAGAGAGAGAAAATAAAAAAGAGAGAAATAGAGAGAGAAAATTAGGGTTTTGACTATGGAGGAGAGAGAGAGAGGGTTTTTTGATGCGGGATTGGTGGAGGAGGTGAAGAGCATTGGAAGAGGCTAGGGTGGTGGCGGTCCTTAATTAGGATGAGGGAAGAGAGAGAAATCTAGAGAGAGGTTAGAGATAGGAGAGAGAAAGCTGTGTTTTAGGGCTTTTTAGAGAGAGAAATTGGGGAAAATATAGGAGATGTAGTTAGCCTAGGAAAGAGTTTAGGATGGTAAGGAAGTAGCCATGGAGTTGTAGGAATTTTGTACAATTTTTACAGTAAGAAAATAAGTGTTTCTAGAGAGGGGGTTTTGGCTACTTTTAAGGGGAGAATGGATAGGGAAATTTTGTGGAGGTTATGAAAGGTGGAAGAGATGTTATGATGGTGGTGGAATAATTGTAGGAGGTGGTAGTAATGTAGAATGATTTTTAGGGAATTTTTTGAGGGTTTTTTTTGGGGTTTTTCTTGAGAGATAAAGGTGGAGGGAGAAAGCTCTGGCTGCCTTATGGAGGAGTGAGGGAGATGATAAGATGAGAGGGAGAGGCTTCTTTGAAAAGTCAAAGCCTTGGCTTCTTGAAGAAGCCAAGGAATATTCTAGAAAATTGGAGAAAGAAAAGAAAAAGAAAAGTGAAAAGAAAAAGGGAAAGAAATAGAAAAGCAAATAAAGATTTGTTGGGAGAATATCTAATGTCCCATGGAAAAATAATATAAAAATTAAAATGAAAAAATTGAAAAAGAAATGAATTTAAGGAAGAAAGAATAGGAAAAATAGAAGGAGAGAGAAAATATTTAAAAAATATTTAATTAAATGTTTATTTAAAAAGAAAAATTATGAAATTTCTAGGATAGAATCTAGTGCCAGTGCAGAGTCTTGTACAAAATATTTTAGATCAAACGGAAGAAAATACATACATGAAATGACATGTGTACGATCAAAACGTTAAAAACCGTAAAAGGATGTGTATTCTGAAATCAGGGTATTATAGATGGGCAGAGAGAGACAGAATGGAGTAGAGGGATAACGTGTGTGTGAGAGAGAGTGGGAGAGAGACAGTGAAAGATAGAGAGGGAGAGTTAGGGGAAAGAGATTGAGAATATGATAGTGAGAGAGATTAAGAGAGAGAGAGAGAGAGAGAGAGAGAGGAGGTGGAGTCAGGCGGTGGAGAGGAGAAAAGTCGAGAAGAATCCAGAGAAGGGGAGAAAGGGGAAAAAAAAGGAAAAAGAAAGAGAAAAGGAAAGGATTTTATATTATTATTTAATTGAATTAAATAATGACTAATTAAAAAAAATCTCAAAAATCGAGAATATTACCCTGAGCAATGCTATGAATAAGATTCTAGAAATACATTCACATCTATTAATTAAAAATTGTGAAGTTATTTAGAGGTACTGATCGATAATGATTTCGGAGATTTTCCAAAATAATCTAGAAAAATTCAAAATGTTAGAAAATAATATCTGGAGCTTACAAGATCTGTCTGGCAATCAAAAAGATCAAATCAAGTATTATCACTGTATCAGATATCAGTACTGAGATACGTACATCTGGAAGGAGAGGTTACTTTTCTACCCACCTTACAAGAAAATTTCATCCTCGAAGTTTCAATTCGGGTCGGAGAAATTATTTTAATGATACTGGGACCTATAGGTCATAGGCCTACCACGCTTTTACTGTGCCACTCTGAAATCTATAATCAAACTCGAGATTGAGTGACTAGTGTTGTGAATCAAAGATAGAGGATTGGAATCAAAAGGTTGAAGAGAAAAGCAGAAAGAATCAAAACACTTTAGAAGACAAATGCAATCAAGCAACCTTAGGAGTCCAAAAATGAATTTTCAAAGGAATGTGATATTCCTATACTTATAGCTTAAATCCCCAAATCCAGATTCAGATTAGTTCAAATCTGATAACTGGTTGTACAGTTGTAAGAGCCTGACTATTGACCTAGAAGGTTACCAATATTTAGTGTAAACCTAGGCTCTGATACTAATAAAATCCTGTCATGCCTCGCCTCTCAAAATATACTGTAGCGGGGACATAATGATAGTCATCGACACATATATGTAAGGAAAATACCCCACATATACACACTAAGCCTCAGAACAAAAAAAATAAATACAATACATACAAATATTTCAGTATTAATTAAGTACAAGAATACCTACAAAAGGGTCAGTGATCATGATAGATATAGGAACAAGAATAAATAAGAAAACATAGATAAAATAATAAAGATACCTATAAATAATAAAAGTGACTGGTCTCCTATTAATATCCTAGAAAACATCAAGAACTATGAAATTTCTGAGTTCTAATCTGAGAAAGCAACCTCAAGGTCGCCGGAAAGTGACCTAGTGAGTGGTAAAATGAGGAAAACAATAATATAAATAGTGTAATAGTATTACAATCACGGTAATACACTATAAATAACAGATAATATATTTATATTTACAATCGATATATGATAACAATTCTATCTGCACTATAACATTATTAATACCTACCATGTTACTATAGCGTCACCTCTTCAATATTATACAACACAGGTTTAAGACAATATCTAAGTCAATCGGGAAGAATTTCATAAACATCAAGAATTTATTATTTCATATTTATTGTTTAAATTAATAGTAGCAGTAGAAATAATCAAGCAAGGTTTATAAGTGTATAAGAACAGTGTGTCTACATATAATACATGAAATAGAGTATACATGCAATATGGTGGCGGACAAAAAATCAAGAAGAGTAATAAGTATAAACAAACAAAAATATATATGTATTGAATATTGCATTTATTTATGCAATAATAACAATCAATATTAACTAATATTCTGCCAGTGTCTATACCATTGGCTGTTCATACTAGGGCTCGTACTCCAGCCGAACCCATTTTAACATGGCATACGGGTACCATTATTCGAATGAGAGAGTGACCAAATAGCAAGCATTCCTGTCTTCATAATTTTTTAAACTATTTTATTATGTTAATTGGAAACTCAAGGTCAAGGAGTTGTAATCGGATGCGTGAATCTCGTGTATACCCAGGATCACGGCCTTAAACAATCCCCTGGCTACTGAGATGAGAACCAGCCTGCAATGAGTTACAACAGACGGCAGCCATCACTACCACGTCCCCTACAGTGGGACTAACATGGATCTATGACATTTACCCGATAAGACCTAGTCAACCATTCAGTTTCTCCCAACAAATGTTATGTTTATTATTTTTAACTATACAGAAATAATAGCAATAATGTGTAATAGGATAACAGGAGGCAGGAGGCATAAGATTCAAAAGATGAGAGATTCTAGTGGTGGCCCCAAGAATTCAAGAGGTGGCCCCCACCACGTATGTGGTGTTGCACTTTGTCCCGTGTGACACTTATTTTCGCGCATCTTAGCACATTTGCTAGTATATCTAGGTAACAAGAATGTCATATCAATATCAGAAATACAGGAAACAGTCTTGTACCATATCCAGGAAATATTCATGTAACAACAATACATGAATATTTAAGTAACAGTAATCCAGGTAACAGGAACAGTGAGCCATATAGCAGGAATACAGGAATAATCAAAGCATCTATATAGGAGAATCCATGTAACGTTGAATGCCATATCAATATTAGTGATACAGGATATAGTCATGTCATATACTTGGGCGTATCTGTGTAACAGGGATATAAGAACATGAAAAATTGTGTCCACTATCATAACATTTAAAATTGTGCCCACTATCATAACATTTAAAATTGTGCATATGATACAATAATAATTCATAACATCAGAAATATGTGCTCAGTATAATAGTATTTATACTCATAAGTCAGGCAACAATGATAGTGTTAGGGTGATATAATGAACATGAATATGTGTCAATATATATATCAGTATTTATTATAACGATTTTAATATTATTAATATGATCGATATTACAAGGTTATTATATACAATTATCTATTTTCAAACTCATCACAACCATTTTAATAATTAACCATTTATTATTTTAAAATTTCTTTATTAACAGTCCAATAATCACTTAATATGTAATCCATATATATTTTATATTAAATCAACAATCACAATAGAATATTATCTTGTTGAATATCTTTAAAGGGCACTTATATATTTTAATTATAGTGATTTACCATTTACATGATTTATTAAATGATAATTATTGTTTATTAAATAAATCAATCAATAAATTTTTATTCATCACATTGAATAATAACTAGTAAAGGAAAAAAACACTTACACAGTTATCACAGGGACGTAGCTCGTTTTCTACGATCTCAACACCTCAAGAATTGTCCAAATCAGATCTGGATGCTCAGAATATTGTTCGAACACTAAAATTAATAAAAATGGGTAAGTTTACAATTTATAAGGTCTAAAATGTAAATATTTTATTTTACAGGAGGTTTGATGCAAAGTTACCTTTCCTTGATTTTTGGTGTGGCATGTTATTGTGTCGGGTTTAGATTTGATAACCCATACCCAAAACTTAAATAAATGGGTTTTGGATGAGTGGGTTCGGGTTGCGGGTTTTGGATCCAATATAGGGGAGAGAGAAAACTTAAGAGAGAGAGAACAGAAGGGAAAAGAGAGGGAAAAGGCACAACCGGGGCTGGCCAAGCTGACGGTAGCCCTATCCGCTTGGCAATGGCGGCGCTTGGCTGATGGCGACAGTCTGGCCGGCCGGCGGCATAAGGGGAAAGAGGGAAATGAGAGAGAGAGAGAAGAGGAAGGGAGAGTGAGAAAGAAAAAGAGAGAGTGGAAGGAGGGGAGAGAAAAGAGGGAGTGGCCTGCGGTGGTGGCCCAGGTTAGGAGTGGCAGTGGCTAGGTGGCGCGGCCAGAAATGAGAGAGGAGGAAGAGATGTAAAAGAAGAAGAGAAGTAGAAGGGGATAGAGAGAGGATAGAAGGAGGATAAAGAGAAGAAGAGGACAGAAAGATGTGGGATGGAGGCACAGCGACGACTAGCTTATCGACCGACGACTGGGTGATGGGTAAAAAGAAAGGGAGAGAGTGGTGTAGAGGGAGAAACTATAAGAAAAGAGAGAGAGAGAGAGAGAGAGAGAGAGAGACATTGAGAGAGTTAGAGGGAGTGAGAGATAGAGAGAGGGAGAGTTGGGGAGAGAAAGAGTGAGATTATGAGAGTAAGAGAGGTTAAAAGAGAGGCAATAGAGTAAGACGGTGGAGGGGAGAAAAGAGGAGGAGAATCTTAAGAAGGGAAGAAAGAAAAAGAAAAAGGAAAAATCAATAGAAAAAGGAAAGGATTTTATATTATTATTTAATTGGATTAACTTTTGACTATTCAAAAAATTCCCAAAAATTCTTAAAAATAAAAAATATTTTCTTAAGCAACGTTGTGAAATCAGATTCTTGAAATACATTCTCGTCTATTAATTAAAAAATCTGAAGTTAATTAGCGGTACTGGTCGACATCGAATTCAGAGATTTTCCAAAATAATTCAGAAAATTTTCAAAAAATTTAAGAAAAATTCAAAGTATTAGAAAATAATATCTGGAACTTAAACGAGATCATCCTGGCTTCCAAGAAGGTCAAATCAAGTATTATTATTGTATCAGATTTCAGTACAAAGATACGTACATCTAGAAGCGGTGTTTACTATTCTCGCTCTCTCACTTTTGTATTTGTTTTCATGCTAACTGGTTTGTGATTAACTAGGTGTTGGATCACTGATCTCAAGTGATCAGTGTGTCATTAGAATTCCTCCATAGGGCGCAACAATAATGACTGCGACAATGCTTTCAAGACATGTACTTCTACTTTAATGAGTTTTATACATCATTGTTGCTAAAATCCCATATGCATATTTATTAAGATCTTGCCTTAAGTGAGGAGTGGTTCTTTACTTATCAAACTTAGGGATCTGATGATATTTGGAAAATAAGGTGAGTGATTTTTTTTAAGAGAGATGAGTCTAAAATTTCTAGGGTTTATGTGTTGAGTAATAGAGAGGATTTTGATGTTGAAGAAGCATTAAGGTTATAGGGGTTGGGTGAACTTACTAATTCTATGGGTATACTAACTAATTATTGTGGTAAAGTTATAATATTTGAAAAGTTAATTCTATATTTTAAATTCATTTGAGAGTAAAATTGTCCAAGAAAATCTTAACTTATTTTTTTGAGGCTACTTATCACTTCTTTGAGTTTAAATAACCATACTCACAAATGACTTAGTGACTCATCTACATGCACCTCTCTTTTAGGCTGAAGGTTCTTTTTTGCTATCAAAATTTTGTACTCTTGTGATTGTTTAGATAGAGAAAAGATTTCATTTACAAATTCTCATACCAACAAATGACTCAGTGACTCATCTACGTGCACCTCTCTTTTGGGCTGCAGGTTCCTTTTTGTTTTTTCTTAGCTGATCCAAAAGTAAAGATCAGTAAGCTGATAGCATATTTGGTTACTAAATAATCCCATTTCTTTTGTAGTTTCCCACCAAATTTCCCATCGAAACTGAGAGAGGATAAATCTACTATTTACTAAGTCAAAGAGAGAGAAAAAAGATATTCCTATTTTAAACATTCAGAAAAACTACAAAATAGGATTGCCCGGTCTCTTATTAATTCTCTCTTTACTGTAAATAGTTTTTCAAATGAATTTTTTTGGATATATAAGTTGTAGCAAGATTTGAATCCAGACCTCTTGTTCACTATAAATAGGTTTTTACTATCATGATATAATGACACTTATATTTAGATACATTTTACTACCAAGCCTCCATGTTCCTATTTATAACACTTATCTTTGATCTATTTATTTATTTTTTAAGATAGAGAGAATGTAAAAAGATGAACAAAATTAAGTTTAATATGCATATATGCGAGGAAAAAAAGATACACATTGATTGTTTTGCCATACCAGATTGGTATATTGTCATATTTCGTAAAATGAAAGATTTTTTACTTCCTAAAGTTTAATTAAAAAAGAATTTTTGCACAAGGAAATTTGATTAGACAACCAAATAGTATAAAAACCAATAAAAACTCAAAAAAAAATCTCGTAATTCTCAATTGTCTGCAGGATAAGAGGGAAAGGACAGAGAAAGTGAGATTGTGGTTAAAAAAAATGTGGCAAAGGGTTGACGATTTTTTTTCAAAAATAAGAATAAAAAATTATAAAAAGGAAGGATTGACTCTCTGTTTGTTTGTGGGATGAATGGGGGAGGGGGAGAGAGAGACGAGTGGTTACCAAAAAATTGGTGTTCTGTGGTTGAAAAAACTTGAGATAGAGAAACAAAGCAATTGCAGAATTGGGGGTGAATGTTAAGCCAATTTACTTTTCAATTCAAAAAAATCCTATCTTATTCAAACAAATTCAAACATTCTTATCTATAATAATTCTTATTCATTATCTTTTTGATTTTGACTACTTTTGAGGATAATTAATTTTAGAATTTCATGTATGCTAAAAGTTCTTCATTCCTCGTACAGTCGTATATCCATGGGGGAAAATGCACTAATATATTGTAAACTATTGGGTTAATTTCAACTTGCTACTCTGAAACATTATTTTCTTACAAATAAATATCGTAAACTTTCTACGTGATTTAAGTTAATATTTTCTGTTACAATTCTGTTAGATCCGTACGTCACGTACATGTCACACGATAGAAAAATGACTTATATGCCATAAGTATTTCTAATATTTTTCAAAATGCCATCTTCTTCCTCTCCATTTCTCTTTATTTCTTTTCCTACAAATTTGGGCAAGATATGGGTTATGTGAGTTTGAGTAACGACACGTTCAACTAAAATTTCAGAGTTTTGGGAAAGATATAGAGAAGAGTATTGAGTTGGGAATGGTCAGTGGGAATAAGGATCTGAATTTGGATTGACAGAGAAAAAGGGTGTTGCGCGCAATGCAGAAGCTTGTTGTGCCTTTGCGGAACCTTGTTGTGTGCCTATGCGATAGCGAAACACCGCTTGTTGAGATCCAAATGAGATGCCGAGAGACTAATCATAAATATAGCGTCATAGTAAACAAAAAAGGAGAACAAGGATTAACTAGGTTCGACAATTTGCCTACGTCTCTGGGACAGAATGGAAAAGATCTTATTCAATATCAAAATTTTACGTGATACAATTGATCACAAAGGATCCCATATTTATAACCAGAGAAAGAAAACCTAATTACCCATAATTCAGGTCAAATACAGAATCAAAATTCAACTTGAAATAGAAGAATTCGGTTTCATCAATTTTGTCACAGAGTTTTCGAAAGCTCTAGATTAGCTTATTAGCTTTCGAAAGCTGCCTTCCCGAGAGTAGTCTGTCTTAGAACTTTAGAAAGCTTTGCTAGAGCTTTCGAAAGCTTGGTATCAACTTTTGAAAGTTTTCTGTCTCTAACAATTCCACTCTGTGTTGGTGCTTTTCTCTCTGGGTTAACTCTAGTTGAGTTAAAAAAAACTCCATTTTTGATCTTCTCCCCTACAATTCTCTACCTTGGTGAAGATTTTCAAATCTAAGCCGAACATATTGAATCGCCAATTTCAACTCAGCAAACGGGCTACGGCGTGAAGGCTACCTATGTATCCCATGTCTAAGGGATCAAGCCACATATAGTTCATCCAAACAACTTCAAAAGGTCTCAAGGCACAAACTAATCAAATCGCTTGTATCACTGTCTTGATGATTTCTTCAATACTTAGAATGATTTTTTAAGTTTGCAAACTAATTTTTTCAATCCTACATCATTTAAACCCTACTGGCTGAGTCATATAGATCTCTCCATTAAGATCGCCATGAAGAAAAGCGGTCTTGCATCGAGCTGATATAGCTCCAAATTATATTGTGCGACCAACGCCAACAAAATTCAAATCCAAGAATGCTTCACAACATGTGAGAACACCTCGTTATAAGCCATGCTCTCCTTCTGAGCGTAGCCCTTAGCTACCAATCTGGCCTTGTAGTGAACAGTTTCACTATCTTGAGATCCATGTTTCTTTGCAACTACCCATTTGCAACCAATGACATTCTTCCCTTTGGGCAACTTTGACAGTTTTCAAATGTCATTCTGATGAAGAGACTTTATCTCTTTCAAGATGGCATTCTTTCACATCTCTGACTCCGAGATGATCTGGCCTTCTTATATGTGGATGGAATATTCTTCTCTATAACCAGAAGTGCATAGGCCACAATCTTATCTGAAGTAAGCTTTGCGAACTTGCATGGATTTCTTCTGGCTCTCTCAGTTGCAAAAAACTTGGACTTGACCCATTTGCTCTCCTTGATTCTTAACAGCTTCAGTATTCTCATCAGCTACATGATCTCTATCCTATGTTACTTCAGGTGAGAAATCAAATAATAAGAACTATCTAGAGTATGTAGAGTAGCATCACTCTCCACCTGCTATGATACCTCCTTGGTTTATCTAGTCTCCACCTGCTAAGAGTTGGTTGGCTTCATCATAGAAGCCTCACAAATGTGACATCTCTGCTCACCACAATCTTTTTGTCTTTGGGATCTCAGATCTTGTAGCCTTTCACATCTCTCTTGAAACCCAGAAACACAGTCTTCTTTGCACGAGGATCCAATTTATCTTTTTTGACGTGATAATAGGTTGGACATCCAAATATCCTTAGTATACCATAATTTTGAGCAGCTTTCCCTGACAAACCTCCATCAGAGTCTTACCTTCAATCGCAGACAATGGAAACCTATTAATGAGATGATTTTCATAAGTCAAAGCCTCGGCCTAAAAGGATTTCACTAATCCTGTATTAGACAACAAACACCGAACCTTCTCTAGGAAGGTAAGGTTCATCCTCTCAGCCACCCTATTTTGTTGTAATGTTTCCCGAACTGTGAAGTGCCTTTCTATGCCTTCATTCTGACCTAACTATAGAAATAGGTCACTCTTGTACTTCCGCCATTATCAGATCAGAGTATCTTAATTTTTTTACCAATGTCCTTATTCATACGCATCTTTCACTTCACAAACAAATTTAAGACTTCGTTCTTATGTAGCATGGTGCACACCTACAAGCTCCCTCACAAGTTCCCACAAGACCTTCAACACCCGAGCCCGCAAGCTCTATTGAAACCGCAACCTCCATTGAAATCGCAATCTCCAACAACTCAATACAAGAATTTAAACACTTGGTGATCAACACACGATCATAAATAAAACTCTCTTACAACCCAACTTATAAAATAAATAGAATTTGATAGCTCAAGTGTGTGTGAGAAAAAAGAAAGATTAGAGTAATAGCTTAAGAAAAACTCTTACTGCAAAATTTGATTTTCTTTCAAAACTGTTATGAAATGCATCCCTAAGCTCTCCTATTTATAGGACAAGAGTAGAGACTTAATTTTAGAAAAACTCAGCAATTAAAGCTTGCCAAAAACCATTAAAAACATAAAAAGCCATTGGGAATGAACTTGGACTGATTTGCAAAGAAACATAAGCGTTATAGAGCAAAATAGGCATGTTTGACTAGTGGCGGTCAATCGGGCAGTCGACCGGCTAAGGCTAATAATCGTTAGACGTTGCGTTCGATCGACCGAGTGGTCGACCGGCCACAGTGACATTCTGAGCTCAGAGCAGAGCTCAGTATTAGCGGTCAACCGGGCGGCCGACTAGTTAGAGTAGCACTCTGAGCTCAGTATTGAGGTCAGTGCTAGCGGTTAAGCGTGCGGTCGAATGGCCAGTGCCAGTCAAACTTTAGGCTAAGCAAGCGGACAATCGGGTGGTCAATCAGGCTCAGAGCCCGAAAGCTATGTGCACTCTGTGCATATCCGATCGACCAGGCAGTCGACCGAGCGGTCGACCGACCTCAACCCAAAAGCAGATATTCCTTTAATTTTAAAAAAATCTTTAGAAAATCAAATAAATACTCTTAAAAATCCTCAAAAATAAGTTCTTGAAAATTCAATTAAACATAAATATGTGTGATCAAGAATCAACACATATTTCTAACATGCGAACTTCTTTTTTAGATGTTTAAATTTATTTTGAAATATAAATCATTTAAAAATATTTTCTCAAACTAAAAATTTAACATTAAACTTTTGTAAACAAGTTTTTCTAAACATGTATAAAATACAAAAACAAGTTACTAAGACTCTGTTTAAGCTTTAATATGTATTGAGAACACCATACATATATAAGCCGATATAAAACTTATTTTTGAGATTTTCTTTTTATAAAACAATCATTTGATAAAAACAAACTTTAAACCATAAATTTATTTTCAATAGAATTTATTAAACCAATATAGAAAACTTTTGTTTGCGTTTAAGCTTGAGCAATAAAATTTAATCTAAACTTTACAAGAATCTAAAACTTACTTAAGACTCTTATAAATATATATAATTGAAGTCTTCTTCATCTTGAATTTACTTCAACAAACTGGATCTTTTTTCTCTTTCTTCCTGTCTTGGTTCATATTGAACTTGATTCCTTCTTGAGTGCTTGATATTTACATTTTTCTTGGGCTTTTGAATCAATACTGGATAGTTTCAATCCTCATTTTGAATCCATTGTTGAAGATAAACACAAACTCATGATCTTTGTTAGAATCTGAAATTTAAACATGCAAGATTATTAGTAGTATAACTACATAAGTTAATCATCATCAAAACTCGAGTGATGGGCCTTTTGGCCAACACGGCGTGCCCAAAGACTTGTAGAAGACTAGATACGACAGAGGACAGATGCCCGGTCAATCAGACATGTACAAAAGTGCACATAAGAAAGGATGGTAGAGTCCGTGCAACCACCGGGTCGACTGACCAGCAGAAAGCAGACAATACATATAGGAGCGATCGACTACCCTGTCGACCATCCAAAAGGATGATTTTTGGCTCTACACAACTAGCGGTCGACTACCCGATCGATCGGCCAAAGCGCAGAACTGAGCCTACACAGTTAGCGGTCGACCGCCCAGTCTACCGCACGACGGTTCTGAGGTGTTTTCTATTTGAATTCTGGATCCGAATTAAAATCTTTTGATTTCCTTTTCTCCGTGGATTCCTGGCTATATAAAAAAGGGTATTATCCTCATTAATTGTAACCTGAATTAATTGATTAATAAGATCTCTCTCCTTTTGTCCTAAGAACATAGGCAATTGCCGAACCTCGTTAAATTTGTGCTTCTCGCTTTCTTTCTCCTCTATTTGTTCTTGTTGTGTTCGTGATTTTTCTGCAGCAACTGTGGTGTTTGCTTAAGACCTTTGGTAGGTCCCCAACAAGTGGATTAGAGTTTTCTGGTTTCGTTGGGGAGTTTCGTTCGGGTGGACAAATCACTTTGGAAACTAATCAACGATTTCGTTTGGAGGTAAAGATCCGGTCTTCATATATTTGGATTTATTTTGAATAATTATTTTTGCATTGCTTTGTTAGATTTACTAGAGGAGATGGCCAGGAATAGTTAACCGGCAATGAAAACCGTGAATATTCATCAGTCAAAATTGACGTGGTGAAATTTGACAACATGAACAATTTTGGGATGGGGAGATGCAAGGTGATGAATGCGCTGACGGCTCAAACCTCGAAGATGCTCTACTTTTGGAGAGAAAGACAAGGAGACTTCTAAAAAGAGTGGGACAAGATGAATAGGACGGCGTGTGGCGTCTTAAGATCTTATTTAATGTCACACCCCACTTTCTGAAATACACGAAAACAGAGACGCGATGAGAGTCGGTGACGTATAAACGCAAGAAAAATAACCCACGTATACACGCTAAGCATAAAGTAACCTGATCAAGTTATATAAATCAACTATGAAAGTAATAAAGTCATTGCAATATAACATATAAATTTCTACATATGATGACATTATTCTATAAATAAATCAAATGGAACAATATGGAGTCTAAGCTATAGAGAATCAAAGAAAATACGAGAATAGAAAGGAGGCAAGAATAATACCTTGATCAGATAGAGAAAACTTCAGACCTCGTGTAATGCATGAGATTCTCCCCAAACACCTGAACAATATAAAATAACAACTATAAACCTGGATGTGCAAATTCAGGGGAGTCAGAAAACTCCCAATGAGTATGCAAAATGAGAGGGAGGTACATGTGCATAACGTGTATGCAATACTACTATTAAAATATACTGAAGAAGAAATAACATGCAAAACATAAATGAACAACAGTGAGAACAGTCTTTACTTGAATCAGGTATACAATCATGTATCTACAGGTGAACAAAGCCAATTTATAGTACATTATTAATAGTTTATTATATAAATTATGTCAACAAACACCAATTGCCACATGCAGTAAACGCATCCCATGCTACACTTACTACACATATCAATCGGGGTCCTATGTTATTGAAACTGACAAACGGAGACAATGTCCATGTTTTAGGTGGGTCCCGTACATACCTGGGACATTGGTCTAGACTCCTGGCACTGAACTGACCCTATCACTAGGTAGTCAGGTAACATGTATAATAGGTCTGATAATATGTATAATTTGTATAAACAGGAACATGAACATGACGGGGTGTCAGTCACCTCACGGGAACCATGCAGTGGAACCGTTTTTTGGCTGCATAACCTATATTCTAGATCTACCCAAAATACAGACGTTATCTCCTCCATCAATTATCTCAGTCCTGGTGTAAGTTATTTGATCATGTTATTTATATTATCAAGATTAATTAAAGTACATGTTACATAAATCACTGGGATAACTCAGTGATAGTCATGGTAACAATATCAACAGTGTAGTCAGGATATCGATATAACATGATGTCAGTAAACAGGATAAGCAGGACGATATTGTTACCATATAATAATATTTTCTCAGTAATTTTCAGTAACTTGAAATGATACAATAACAAGTCTGAATACTGATTCTTTACTATACAGTCTCATCTAGAACTGATCAACATCTCATCCATTTGTACTAAAGATATAGCTGTAACTGATCCATCAACTAATAATCTCAATACAGTCATTGTGAACATCAAATATCAAATTCGTGTCAAAGTAATCCGATAGAACAAACAATAGTCCAGTAGACCAATAAATCAGCTCTCTTGTTCTATCAATCTACTCTATTCTCAACCCCAAGTCAATCTCTGCTCCAATACAATCCACTAACAGACCTAAGCATAAAAGATCCAGTCTATTAAAGAAGTAACATTCCTATTTAATCAATTCTCAACAACCAATTCTCATTTGAATCAACACCAAATAAAATAATATCAAGTATGATAAATAATTCAAGTAAAATATATCAATTAGCTAAAACACAACTAATCCAATCTCAAGGTCAACTTGAATTACAATATGAGGTTTATCACAACTATATTGGAATCCGAAATAATAAACGACTGTTGGCCCAATGGCCTTCCACTCTAGTTTTGATGATGATCAACACTCATGTAGTTATGTTTACTAATATTCTTGTGTTTCTAAGTTTCAGATCTTTAGCAGGATATTAGTTTTGGTGATTAGCTTCAACAAAGTGTTTGGAAGCTTATCATGGTGATTCCGGTGCCAAAGCTTAAAGATCATACCCTTTGCACTCGGTGGATCGCGTTTGGGAGCAAGTCTACTTGAAGATGAAGATCGTCAAGAAGACTTAGGTATCCTAGTTTAGATAGAGTTTTAGATCCATTTGTAAAGCTTAGTTTAGTTGATATGCTCAAGTGAACACAAAACACACACGTTTTATGATTTGATATTTGGTTTTCATGAATAGTTTGATCAAAACAAGTTTTCAAGATTTATATGTATAGTAGATGTTTTCTATTTATACATACATGCTTAACTTATAGACAAACTTATTTTGACTATCCTATTCATGTTTTGGAAAAATCTAGTATGATAAAATACAAGTTTTGTTTATGATAAAATACAAGAGTTGGTTTTTGGTATTTCTATCATGCATATCCTTTAAACCAAAACCTTGTTATATGCTAGATATCAAAAACATAGATATTTCATTATGATTGTGTAGTGGATCATATCCATACACACTATGCTTTAATAAGTTCAAAATATCTTGTTTTTGTACTTTGTGAAGTTATGAAAAATAAGTTTTAGAAAAACATATTTTTAGAAAAACAGTTTTTATTGTGATTAAAACTATTTAGTGGATTTACTGTGAATTTATGGGATTTTTATTGAGTGAAAAGACCTATTTTCAAATCCCGTATCTGTGCAGTTCTGCACTGTGCCTGCCAGGCCAGTTCGGTCGACCGGACCGGTCGACCGCACCAAGTGGCCGGTCGACCGGGTCGGTCGACCGATGTGCACAGACGTGCACGCTGGCTACACATTATAGTCGGTCGACCGGACCGGTCGACCGAGTTGAGAGTTCAACTCTCAGGATGTTTCGGTCGACCGGGCCGGTCGACCGCTAGTGCCCAACGGTCACTTTTCTGACCGTTGGCGGTCGACCGGGCCGGTCGACCGACGCCTGTCAGAGCTGCCAGCTCAGCTCTAACGGCTAGTTTTCTGTTTGGCCTATATAAACTCCATCTCTTTGGGGATTTTGGCCAAGTTTTTTAAGGAAAAAAATTTCTGGTTTCTAAAGGTTTTAAAACAAGTTTTCAAAAGTGTTTGGGGCTTTAATTCTTCAATCTTTATTGTTTTAGGTTTTTGGAAAAATCAAAGAAAAGAATATTTTGGGAGATTTGTCTTGGTTTTCATTCTATATCTTTGGAAGGATTTTCCCAAGTGATTTTCTTTGTTGCTAGTTTTCCAAACACCTAGTTTTCCACACTTGAGCTATCTTCTATCCTAAACTATTAGGATCTTGTTTTTGTGAAAAAGAAAAGAGAAAAAGAAAGAGAAGAGTTTGAGGTTGTTTGTTGTTTGTTGTAAACCTCTTTGTTGTAAACACCCTTTTATTTGTGAATCCCTCTTCGGTAGAGGTGATCGGGTGATTGAGTTATATCCCTCTAGTGTGAGGTGATAGTGTTGGTTGTGAGCCTCTTCGGTAGAGGTGTTGTGGATTGTGGTTGTTGTAGCCTCGGTGGCTTTGTAAGTTGAGAGAGGAGTTAGGTACTCCTTATAGTGGATTGGGAAATCCTACACGGTGGTGTAGGCGGGGATGTAGAGCAAGGTGCTCGAACCTCGAAACAAATCTTGGTGTTTGCGTATTGATCCATTGTCTCTCTAACTCTCTCTCTTATATTTGTGCAAAGCATCATATTCATATCATATCATATTTGCTTGTGTTGTGCATATTTCATATTGCCTTGCATTTATTCATATTGCTATTCATTCTTATATGCTTGGCTTGATTGTGTGTATTTTATATTACTTGGATTGCTTGTGTGTGTGTGCCTAACTTATACTCATCCAACAAGAGCTTCACATAGCACCTCAACCCATTTCAAGGGGAATCAAGGGGAGTTAGTCCAGAGCCTCGCAAGGGGAATTCGGCTACACTTGTTGTATTGTATTAGTTTGTGCATAATTTACATTAGCTTCCGCATTTAGCGCACTTAGTTTGCATTTAGTTTCTTAGATTAGCACTTACACCTATTCACCCCCCCTCTAGGTGTTTTTTCAATTGGTATCAGAGCTAGTGCTCCTGATACTTAGGCTTAACATCCTAGGAGTGATCCATTTGCTTGCTAATCTCATTTGCATTTGTTTGTTTGCACATTCATATATAGTTTACCATGGACTTCATGACCCCTCCTAGCTTTGACCCTTCCAACATTGATATTTGGAAGTATAGGATGTCCATGTACCTAAAGACCCTAGGTTTGCATGTTTTCCTTGCGGCCACCAAGAGATGTTATCTTGGTGATTGCAATCATATAGGGGCCAATGCACAAGCCCTAGAGGCCATTAGAAGCACTTTATCTAAAGATTATCTTTTATGTGTTTCTAACTTTGATTCCGCTTTTGTAGTGTGGAACAAATTGACAACCACCAACACCTCCAAGCTTCAAGTTCAAATTCAAGAAGAGGAATCTAGTGGAGAATCCGATCCACAATGCTTCATGGTCCAAGGGAATGACTCCCTTGAGGTACAATCGGAAACTCAACTAGATAGTAATGATTGTGCTAGTTCTTCAAATGATCATATTGATGCCCATGCTTTGAATGAAGAACTTTCCATTGTTTGTGAAAAACTTATAGAAAAATATAAGATTTTGAAAAAGAAAAGTCTAGGAATTGAAAAAGAAAATAAGTGTTTACAATCTAGACTTGATATTGTTTTGCAAGAGAAGGTCGAGGTCTATAATGAAAGGGATTCATTGAGATCTCAATTGGAACTTGCTTTAAAAGAAAATAAATTTTTAAAGTCTAAAAATGATTGTGAAACTCTTTTGAAGAAAAATGAAAATATGTCTTCTAAAATTGATTTTGTTTTAAAAGAGAATGTTGCTTTGAAAAACAAAATCATTTCTATTTCAAATGAGTTGAATGTTTGTTTAGATAAGAATATTGTTTTGCAAAATAAAATTGATGCACATGTTTGCCATGCTAGTGTAGCTTCTTCATCTAGTCTACCTAATGCATGTACCTCTTCTTCTAGGATCAATGATGATATTTGTATGTTAAAGAAGAGAGTAGATTGTTTGGGCTCCACTATGAGCCAATGTGCCATGAACCACACACGGTTGGAAACCTTGGTTCGAAAGAAACAAGTTCCATCCTTTATGCATGCTCACCCATCACGGCATACACATGCTTCACACGGACACCATCAACACAAGTATGTTCATGTGTACACATGTACACATTGTGGCCGAAAAGGCCATCTTGCTAAATTTTGCTATGATCGTTTACATGTTGAAAATTTAGCCAAGAAGTTTGTTTGGGTTAGAGAAGGTACTAACCCCCATGGACCCAATAAGAGATGGGTACCAAAGACCACCCCTCCTATTATTTTTGATGTAGGTGTGAGCTCTCACATGACGTGAGAGTGATAGCACCTTGGAGTGGATGCGTTCCGGACTTCATGGAAATCAAATTGGATGCATCACTTTCAAGGGAAGATTTGGTGGAGATGACCACCATGTTTTGGAGACAAGGAGAGTTGCTTCTTCGGTTTTGGTAACAATCCTTTACTCCCATTTATTGTTTACATGCTTTCCATGTTTTAATGTTTATAGCATATTTTTGATGTCTATGGATTACTATGTTCATTCCATGTTTATTAGATCCTTGACATACATATATAGTATTTGAGACACACATGCTTATATGAACCCATAATTAGTGTTCTCACTTTTGTTTGAGTTATAATGTACATCATGAATCTAATACATGTGAATTTACATAATAATCATGTTTTACTTTTATCATGATGATTTTTATATGTGTTTTTGATGCTTCATGTTTTGAATATATGTTTAAGTGTTAGTTTTCATTAAGACTAGTTATATACTTGTACATAGAGTGGGCTACAAATAAATCTATATATAGTTGGAATTGAATGCTTATTTGAACCCATTAGATGTGCTAGTATAGTCTAGTTTTGATGATTCATACATATTAAACTTGTATTCTCATTTTTTGAATTTACTTTATGATTGTGTATTTCACTTCATGTATATGTTTGTATTGCCAAACCTTAAGATATACATGTATACCCCTTGAGTCATTTGCCTTTCATGCAAATCTATATTATGGACTCAAATTGTGTTTAGGGATATGTATGTATACTTCTTGTGTTGACAATTCATACATATACCTTGAAATGAAAATTGCCTTGATGAAAATTTAGCTTATCATGATTTTTATGTCTTTCATGTATTTATGTTTAACTTCATGTATATGTCCATCTAGTTCAAACTAATCTTATACATATACATCTTTTTGAGCCACGTGCCTTCATGAATACACATTTAGTGGACTCGTTGAGTTTTGGATATGTATGTATATTTTAGCTTGTATTAGACATACATAAGCCTTGAAGATTAAATAAGTAGTTTTATATGATTTTTCATGTTTTTGATGGAATTATGTTTTAAGGAATAATTGAGCTTAATGAAATATTTTTCATGATTATGATCTTCACATTTTATTTGTACACTCACATCTATTGTTTGCTCATGTTTTGTTTTCATGAGTCTTATTTATGCCTAATTGAACTTGAGTGTTTGATATGATGTGAATTTCATGTTTATGAAAAACAATTTTGTTTTATTCCTTACTTGAAGGATTTCGTACTAGTTAACAAGTTTTTTCATTTAACTAGTTGCGATGTTCTTCACTTTGGTAGAGATTTTCAAACAAAATTACATTTTCAAATCTATCTTTGAAAACCCCTACCTTCTAAGGGCGGTAGGATGGGAGATCATGTTCATGTATGCCCTAAATTGAAAATCTTTAAAACTTGAATTATGATTGGGTGGTAGATAATATGATGTATACACTTGAACTTATTGTTATGTCAATTGGTATCATTGAACTCTTTCAATTGGTATCATTTTGATCTTCTTGTATACTCATATATGTTTTGTATGTATGTATGCTTTAAATTCCAAGTATATCAATTTCTATTAGTATCTATCTTTCATACATATATATGTTTGTGTTTATGCTAGTGCTTGAGTTTCAATTTTGTTTAAATTGATTACTTTTAAGTTGTTATCAAGACTATGCAGGTCTTTAGTTTGTTTTTCATAAAGGGGAAGAAAATTTGATTTTGTATTTCAATTGGTATTTGTACTCCCACTCTTTATGATTAAAAGTTGTTATTTTGAACATATAATATCAACATCAAATTTGTTTATATATTTTCAAAATGAAATATATTCTTACAATTGGTATCAAAATTTGTGTTTAGACATTCAAAATTTGTTATGTTGTTTTACAATTGGTAATTTGTTATGTTTAATTACAATTGGTATTTTCAAAATTTTGTTTAAAGAAAATATTCAAAGTTTTGATTTGTATTTCCTATATGCAAGGAGAGCTTAACATCTCTCTTACATATAGATTCATGTTGAGTATATTATAAATTGAGGAGCTTGACAACTCTTCTTTATATGATATACGTGTGTAGGGGGAGCTTCACATCTCCTCTTATGCATTACATAATATGTGTTATGTGAATTGGGGCTTGTCATCCCTTCTTCATGTAATGCATATGTGTAGGGAAGCTAACTTAGCGTCTTCCTCTTCATGAATGTATATAGCATATAACATATATTGATCCTTGTTTATTGGTATCAAGATACTTCATTGACATATTTTTTTAATTGATATCATGTTTGTAGTCACCCCTTATTGATTTTTTTTGTTTTAGACAAAAAGGGGAGAACATTGTTTGCATTGTTTTGATTGACAAAAAGGGGAAGAAAGATTTTTACCCCTCATTTTATCTATGGTTTTGATTGTTTACCCCTTTGTTGATGATTGACAAAAAGGGGGAGAAGTATTTGTGTTTTATATGCATGCTTATGTTTATGCATATATTATGTTTTAATCTCAAGAATATTAAGTTTAATTGATTTATAGAGTTTGCTTTGTAATTGGTATCTAGAGCTTATTTTGTTTTGAATATTCCATTTGATATCTAGAACCATTTATTGTTTATGCATACGCATCTTTCATGTTTAATATTCATTGCATATATTTATTGTTTATCCCTATGCATGAGTTAAGGGGAGCTTCTTTGAAGCTTAACTTTAATCCATGCATATATAACTCCATGAGTTTTGTCATCATCAAAAAGGGGGAGATTGTTGGCCCAATGGCCTTCCACTCTAGTTTTGATGATGATCAACACTCATGTAGTTATGTTTACTAATATTCTTGTGTTTCTAAGTTTCAGATCTTTAGCAGGATATTAGTTTTGGTGATTAGCTTCAACAAAGTGTTTGGAAGCTTATCATGGTGATTCCGGTGCCAAAGCTTAAAGATCATACCCTTTGCACTCGGTGGATCGCGTTTGGGAGCAAGTCTACTTGAAGATGAAGATCGTCAAGAAGACTTAGGTATCCTAGTTTAGATAGAGTTTTAGATCCATTTGTAAAGCTTAGTTTAGTTGATATGCTCAAGTGAACACAAAACACACACGTTTTATGATTTGATATTTGGTTTTCATGAATAGTTTGATCAAAACAAGTTTTCAAGATTTATATGTATAGTAGATGTTTTCTATTTATACATACATGCTTAACTTATAGACAAACTTATTTTGACTATCCTATTCATGTTTTGGAAAAATCTAGTATGATAAAATACAAGTTTTGTTTATGATAAAAATACAAGAGTTGGTTTTTGTATTTCTATCATGCATATCCTTTAAACCAAAACCTTGTTATATGCTAGATATCAAAACATAGATATTTCATTATGATTGTGTAGTGGATCATATCCATACACACTATGCTTTAATAAGTTCAAAATATCTTGTTTTTGTACTTTGTGAAGTTATGAAAAATAAGTTTTAGAAAAACATATTTTTAGAAAAACAGTTTTTATTGTGATTAAAACTATTTAGTGGATTTACTGTGAATTTATGGGATTTTTATTGAGTGAAAAGACCTATTTTCAAATCCGTATCTGTGCAGTTCTGCACTGTGCCTGCCAGGCCAGTTCGGTCGACCGGACCGGTCGACCGCACCAAGTGGCCGGTCGACCGGGTCGGTCGACCGATGTGCACAGACGTGCACGCTGGCTACACATTATAGTCGGTCGACCGGACCGGTCGACCGAGTTGAGAGTTCAACTCTCAGGATGTTTCGGTCGACCGGGCCGGTCGACCGCTAGTGCCCAACGGTCACTTTTCTGACCGTTGGCGGTCGACCGGGCCGGTCGACCGACGCCTGTCAGAGCTGCCAGCTCAGCTCTAACGGCTAGTTTTCTGTTTGGCCTATATAAACTCCATCTCTTTGGGGATTTTGGCCAAGTTTTTTAAGGAAAAAATTTCTGGTTTCTAAAGGTTTTAAAACAAGTTTTCAAAAGTGTTTGGGGCTTTAATTCTTCAATCTTTATTGTTTTAGGTTTTTGGAAAAATCAAAGAAAAGAATATTTTGGGAGATTTGTCTTGGTTTTCATTCTATATCTTTTGGAAGGATTTTCCCAAGTGATTTTCTTTGTTGCTAGTTTTCCAAACACCTAGTTTTCCACACTTGAGCTATCTTCTATCCTAAACTATTAGGATCTTGTTTTTTGTGGAAAAAGAAGAGAGAAAAGAAAGAGAAGAGTTTGAGGTTGTTTGTTGTTTGTTGTAAACCTCTTTGTTGTAAACACCCTTTTATTTGTGAATCCCTCTTCGGTAGAGGTGATCGGGTGATTGAGTTGTATCCCTCTAGTGTGAGGTGATAGTGTTGGTTGTGAGCCTCTTCGGTAGAGGTGTTGTGGATTGTGGTTGTTGTAGCCTCGGTGGCTTTGTAAGTTGAGAGAGGAGTTAGGTACTCCTTATAGTGGATTGGGAAATCCTACACGGTGGTGTAGGCGGGGATGTAGAGCAAGGTGCTCGAACCTCGAAACAAATCTTGGTGTTTGCGTATTGATCCATTGTCTCTCTAACTCTCTCTCTTATATTTGTGCAAAGCATCATATTCATATCATATCATATTTGCTTGTGTTGTGCATATTTCATATTGCCTTGCATTTATTCATATTGCTATTCATTCTTATATGCTTGGCTTGATTGTGTGTATTTTATATTACTTGGATTGCTTGTGTGTGTGTGCCTAACTTATACTCATCCAACAAGAGCTTCACATAGCACCTCAACCCATTTCAAGGGGAATCAAGGGGAGTTAGTCCAGAGCCTCGCAAGGGGAATTCGGCTACACTTGTTGTATTGTATTAGTTTGTGCATAATTTACATTAGCTTCCGCATTTAGCGCACTTAGTTTGCATTTAGTTTCTTAGATTAGCACTTACACCTATTCACCCCCCCCCTCTAGGTGTTTTTTCAACGACTACACATGAAATGATAGATGTATTAATGTTCCATTGACAAAATATAGAGTCTATATATATTTAAACCTCAAGGGTATATGTCTAATCAATTATCTCCAATATATTTAAATTCTTCCAAGATATAATATTCCGTGACTAGTGAGCTATTGCATGTATACAAAATACACTATTTGCTAATCAGATCCACTTTCCAAATCCCAAGTCAAACTCCACTTCGATATAATCCACTAATAGATTCAAGTATCAAAAGATTTAACAAGTCTAAATACATGTAATCATCAATTCTACATCTGATCCATCATCACCAAAAATATCTAACTCTCCTACAGTATAATAATTCATTGATCGATAACTGCTTGTTCCAAACAAAATCATCATAATGTTTAAGATCAGTATTGTGGCTTTCCAGAAAAATCTCACTATTTCTAATTATTTATAAACATTTTTCTAAAGGCCATTCAATTAATAATGTAACGATTAACTTTCCAGGAATTAATAATTAATAATGAGAAATATTTATAATACTTTTACACAATCAATTTAGCGCAGAATATTTATCAATGGTACAATAAATTAATTCATGAAATTTTACAGCAACGTAGGTATTTAAACATTAAATAAATTAATAATGCACTAACATAACACAATAAAGCTTTATTTATTTAAAGAAAGAAAATACACTCACGACTAAATTAATTAACAATAAAATGCAGAATAAAGTAAACACTCAATCATCGGATCTGAACTGGACGAACTGGTCCGGATCTCCAAATCGGCTTGCGTGTCGAGTCCACTGCAAACACAACTCCAGGTCTTCTGTTATTGGGTTCAGCTCTGAAATAAACAGAGATACAGAGAAAGATAGTTACACATGCACACACACATATAGACGGGGGGGGGGGGGGGGGGGGGGGGGGGGGGAGGATAACACGCGCGCGCGCGTATGCACACAGACGCATTCACACACTTACACACACGGACACATGCACCTGCATACAGACACGCCTACACAAACACGCAAAGCACACAATACACAGAGAGGGTGAGCGGGATGCAGAGAGCGTGAGAGAGAGAGAGAGAGAGAGAGAGAGAGAGAGAGAGAGAGAGAGACTCACGCTGAAGGCTCGCAGCGCGGGAGGGGAGCGGATGAGTTCTGCGGCCGTGGGGTGGCGAAGCTTGCCGGCGGCTTGCAGGTGGTCGAGCTCCGAGGTGGTGATGGTCGCTGGGTGATCTGGCCGTGGCATGGTGGCGAAGGTGCTGCCGTACGTGGGCTCCGCTGTAGAGGGGGTGGTCTTGCTCGGCATGGCTGAGGGTGAAGATGGTGGAATGATGGAAATTAAAGTGAACTAAAAATATAAGTGAAATCAATTAATACAGTCCGTCCAAACTATAGTTACTTTTATCTAAGCAAACTATTCCCGAGTTCACGAGACATTATGCACTATCGATGTTGTTTATTTATTTAAATGGTAAACAAATGGATTAGTTAAGAAATTCTTACTTACTAATAATTTGTGTATTATTAGTAATCTGATCACCCTTGCAGTACGCTCATTCCTCTTGTTGTGCTTCATGCATTGACGTATTTGATCAGCTAGTTTCTATTTCGTCCTGAGGGGAGATGCTGTCTTTGTTAGGCTGCTATTATTGTATGTTGTATTTTGTACTTTGCATCTAGCTTGTTAGACTTTTTAATGGAACGTGGTAGTTATACAAACCGTTTTGCTTTAAAAAAAATTAATTTGCTATTATTATATGGACATATAAATGCAGTGAATTGATCATCCTTTCTCAACCTCACTCAAAGGAAAGGGTGCAATCAAAATCAAACAAATCTTGCCTCTTAAAAACAAGCATGCAAACTAGAATAAATAGAGTTGCGGCTCCTCTTACGTTGGCCGGTGCCAATCACGTGCACATGATATTGAAGCGTATGTCAGAGAGAAGAAAATAGGTTGGTAGATATTAGAAATGGTCGGCAGTCAACATTTTGAAATTAAAATATTTTCTTTTTCTTTCTCTTTTCTATTCCTTTTTTATTGGGATCTTTGAAAAGGAGAAGTTTCCTCTCTTTCTTAGCCAATCGAGAGTCTGCATGTCTCAGTTCTGAGAACCCTTATCGTATGTTTTTATATTATAATCTGCTTTATCTATCATATCGTACTACCATGCTTTCAAACTCTCCTGAAGCTCTCTCTTTCCAACAATGACCATTTGTTAGAAGATAGACGGGCACACAAACACATTAAAAATGGAGTTTGTCATGTCAGTGTATCGTGCATGTGACAGCCATTGATCAAATCAAACTTCATCAAACCAAATATACTTATGAAATTATATGTAATTCTAACTTCAACAAACCGCACATCAGAGAGAGAGAGAGAGAGAGAGAGAGAGAGACGTCACATGGATCATAACAACCAAGTCAACGAGGCACCAATGTGCATGCCAACCCAACTCAAAGCTTTTCTCGGGGATGTTGCAATATTTGAATCATAATTATTCACTAGGGAAACATGTCATTGTGCTATTGCCCTGAAGTCTTAGCCATCACCTCTTTTTTTTTATTTTATATTGAGAGTAAACAGTGAGCCATAAAATGCCTTCTACGTTTCATTAATAAAATTTTAATAAAAACAATCATATAATATAAAAGATAGCATTACAATAGAAATCTCTAAACTAAAAAATATTTAACAGCACACGTAGGTGCAGGTGGAAAAAAAGAGCACTAAACTAAGTTCGAATGAGTCGGGTAGCTAAAAGGATGAACACTGGCCCCTCTGACACAAAATGCTAGTTGACTTTAAAAACAAAGACCGGTTTGACAGTCAACTCGCAGTGCAAAAGTCAGAGGTCCGGAAGGCTCCCATCTTGTCCCACCTGACTCGCTTTTGTCACCCCTGCCCCTCATCTCCTCCGATTGACACTATAAGTATTTATGATCTCCTTGGGTTTGCCTAAAAGAAAATTAATCCAACAATGAATAAAATATAACATGCAAAAAAGGTCTGGACGGATGATCTAACCATCACTTCTTTTTTTAAAGGAAGACCGATAGGTTTACATCATAGCCTTAAGTAGAGAAAGAAACTCCCCTTATAAAAGAGAAAAGAAACTCTCCCTTTTAAAGAATTTTAGGAAGCAAAGCGGAGGCTCAGGCACCTCAATAACTTGTACGAAATTTTCAATGGACTCATTGGACTCTGCTTGGGTAATTTGAAAAGAGCTGATGGATGGGCTGAGCTAAGAATCAATGGGCTTGCAAGATTGAGGATTTATGATTGAGAGAGAAGAACTTGTAAATAAATGTGAAACAATTAAATACATATTACCAAAATTTGTATATATGCTAGATAAACTGATTGAAGTCAAATGGTTCCTAAGATTTGATAACGAAGAATAATAAGAAAAAATATCTCTAGAAAAATAAGAAAAATAAGAAATTATATAATTTCTCTTTTTTCCTTTTTAGAGAAAAAGCAGCCATGGCTATTTGGTTAACTCCAACAAGCCAAGTGGGCAAGCTAATGGCAAAAGTCAAGATGAGCCAAAAGTGGTCCAATCCAGAGACAGGAATATTGGAATGTCAACAACAACTCAACTCAAAGCAAATCAAATCTTCTCACATGTCAAATTGTATTTTATCATCATTATCATACTAACTATCATTCATGATAATCTTCATCAATTAGCAGCATCACACAAGAGAGATGCCTCACAGGAAATCCACTTTATTCCAAAAATGTTCCCAAACCTATTGATCAAGATATGATGAGGAACTATGAACCATCTACCCACTTGCATCGTATTTCATTCTTGTCAACTATCATCAGCCTATAAATTGAGAGGCCTCTTCTCATATTTCTCATCCAAGAGTTTGAGTTTTACGACCGCCATCGAGGCAGTGGCTGCTCACTCTCCCTCAAGGGCTTCCGATCAGGGCCGCTGAGTTGGATAGGCCGAGAGCCCTTGCATGGGAGATCGAGCAACTGCTTCCTCGCTTTTCTTGATTTTTTGACCGTAGAGTGGCCGTGGCATCCATGGTTCACTCTCCCTCAAGGGCTTCCGACTGTCTCCTTGTATGAGAAGAGGAGACTTGAAGGAAGTTCTTGAGTGGGGGTGGACAATGCATGTCATGCATATGTATGCTTCTTTGATTTTCTTGATGCGTGCAAGGCAGCGTGCGACATACTTTGCTCTCTTTCTCTACCTTTATCGACTATCTTCACATTTATGTGTTAATCATGAATTTATTTAAATACACAATTTTTTTTTAAATTGATCTTTTAAGTTTTGGAGTTATATATACAAAAGATTTCAGCAGGTCATATTTCAGTGGATATTGAGAGTAGTGCCAAAAGAACTGTTGGCGAGAAATGGAAGATTAACAAATCGGCTAAGATGTATCCACGAAAGAACTTTGAAGCACAGGTGGAGTGATCCCAGCACCAAGCTCTCAGTGTTAATCTTTCAATAGAACACTCCACCAATGCTTCAATGTTTCGTTAGGGTACTGTTTTGTTAAAAATATTTCAATAGAACAAGAACTAGTCTTCATTGTTTCAATGAAGTGTATTGGGAGTCATACTTGTGGGGGCAATCATAAACCTGAGAGAAAATTATCAGATACGACGATGAAATTTGGCTGATGTAGTCATTGGATCCAGCCTAGAGTCAGATTTGGCAAGAGAATAGCCTAATATCACAATATGATGACCAGAACTGATAATGAGTACTATCACCGCTAAGATATTTGGATATATATGGTATTTGTATTCACCAAATGTGAATTGTATTTGTTAAAGAATACTATAATTAGGATTTATCTTATGTAGGAGTTTCTATAGTTTAAAGTTTTTCATATTATTTAGGAGTTCCTACATTTTGATCATTTGATGTTTACATATTATATAATTGCTTGCATGAATATTTTCGGGCATTGTCGCTGTATTGCTCTCATCAATAATATGTAACTCAGTTTCTTAATTAATTTTTGCATATTCAATTCCCTTAACACGAGAACCTCTCACTTGGGATGTAAAACTGATGAAATTAAGGGATAAATTCACGAGGAGCAAGTGAAGGATAAAGATTGTAAGCCACTACTTTGTTGGCTATACAAGGGATCAGCTTCACTTATTAATTTGTCATGTTCAGCGTACGTTGATGATCTCAAGTTCTTCTCTTCCAAACATTTGCTTGTTATCTATATTTTTGAGCTTATATTTTAATTTATTGACATTGCTTTCCATGAATGTGAATTGTCATATGGACTTCATCATTAAAATTCGAGCTAAAACTCTCTTTCGAAAAAGAAGAAATATTAAATGGTAAGAAACATATCAACTATGGATCACATCCTATTTTTATCTTCAACGGTATTTGCACTATATTCATCTTTGCGGCAGCATCTAAAATATGCATATTTATAAAGAAATATGAAGAAAGAGTAGATGGAGGGATAAAATTAAAAGTTTAGTAAACGTTTAGCACTTTGATATAACGTCAATTGTGATGTTATGTGGAACAAAAATATTTGCATTTATCTTTCTTTTTCTGCTAGCACTAAAAACAAGTGCAAATCGAACATGCATACGAATAGGTTTGGTGTAAGTGGAGTTTCAATTCCTTGACTAGAAACAATTTGGTTAATTTGCCAATATATGTTAGAACTATTTTCAATAATTTTTGAGAATGAACTCTAGTAAATTTTACAAAAAGCATTTAGTATATCTACAAATTCTCTATATATATTTAATCAAACTTGATTTCTCAAATCTCATTTTATTTTTAATTCTAAGATCGCTAAAAACTCTCGTATCTTGAATAAAACTTATAAAGAAATAAAAAACAGATAGAGAGAGTAGTGGCTTTTTACTGAAAGATAAGAGGAAAGAAAGCAAAATATTAGAGAAACAAAATATACGAGATCACAAACGTAGATTGATAGCGGCTAAATATGAATTGAGACAAAAGCTTTTTAAAGAGAAACGATATTCATAGAATTTAGGAATGAAACTCCACGATGGATTAGAACGATACGCATAGTCGTCTCTCCTCCAAGGGCCTGCGGACGGCCTTGGAGGCCGGTCGGAAGCCCTTGAGGGAGAGTCGGCTATGAATGCCATTGATGCAAGTTCTTCATGCACAAAGGGGAGAAAGATACTCTCCAACCTCCCCAAAACTCTCTTAACATCTCCAAAGATTTTGTGTGTTAACAAGCACTTGACTTCTAGGCATTTTATAGGATGGAAAAGTTTGGAGGAATAACACTTACATGGCTTTCAACTAGGACCACTGTGTCTTGCGCACATGATAGTATTGGCAACACGTTGTACCATGGATTCTCAAAGATTGCTAAAACTCTACAAATGTGGCAAAGGCCATACATGAAGGAGAGAATAAAGGGGAAAATGGGGGCATCTTAGCCATATCTCTAATAGCAATTGTTAAAACTCTCTCATCTGACATTCCTATTGTGCATCTTAGCCATATCTCTAATAGGAGTTGCTAACTCTCACATTGACACTCCTTTTTCCTTCACTTATTCTTATCTTATTTTTCATGAGGTTGTCAATTTGGTTCGATATCTATCATACGTGCCCCCTTTTCGCTTTATTCTCGAAATTTCTATCACAATATTGTGGTGAATCGTAAAGAGGAACTTGAGTATATAAATTTGAGGACTAGAATATTTTTCGTGCATTCACGGGCACATTATCCATCTTATATTAAAATGATTAAAAGTGAGAAAAGAGAAACATCATGAAAAATTATAGAATTAAGAATCAAGTTAAGTAATTCATTAAATAAGGAAATAGAACAACAAAATTTTGTACTCTTGTGGTTGTTCGGATAGAGAAAAGACTTATTTACAAATTCTCATACCAACAAAGGATTTGGTAGCTCATCTACAAGCACCTCTCTTCTAGGATGAAGGTTCTTTTTTGTTTGTTTCTTAGATGGTCCAAAATTAAGGCCCAATAGGCCGACAGCCCATTTGGTCACTATAAAGATCCCATTTCTTTTGCAGTTTCCCGCCAAGTTTCCCATCGAAATTGAAAGAGCATAAATCTACTATTCATTGAGTCAAAGGAAAAGAGAAAAATATATTTCTGTTGTAAAACTCCGAAAAGATAACACCAAAACAGAGAATTCTAGAGACAGAGTAGAATTATGAATTCTTATTGATTTCTGAAGTGTATACATTGAAATGAATCAGGAAGGGCCTATTTATAGGAAAACTTTAGGGTACTATGCAGTCACTATCCACGCTTGTGTCATCGCTTACATCAGCGCATAGTAAACTCATTAATGGTGCATAATAAAGGTAGGCAGCCACGTTTTATAACACTCCCCCTTGGCTGCCAACCATGCATGATGTCTCATTAAAAACCTTATTAGGAAAACCCAGTGGGACAAAACCATAGCGAAGGGAAAAAAGAGTACATCATTTCTATATACGTGTTCTATGCTGCCTCATTAAAAACCTTACCAGGAAAACCCTGTGGGACAAATTCATAGTAAGGGAAAAAAAGTGCAGCCACGTAAGCTCCCCCTCAAGTTGACATGAGTAGTTCTTCTTCATAAGTCTCGCATATGGCGCATCCTAATATCACGAATATGCTTTCTGAGAGTTGTAGGGGGTAGTGCCTTTGTAAAGAGATCTGCCACATTATCACTTGATCGGATATGCTGAATATTAATTTTCTTATCCTTTTCAAGCTCTTGACTGAATGAGAAAAACTCGGGGGTATATTCTTGGTACGGTCGCTTTTGATGAATCCTTCCTTCATTTGAGCGACGCATGCAGCATTGTCTTCAAACAATACTGTTGGATCTCAATTGACTGGTAATCCACAAGTTTCTTGGATGTGTTGAGTTACAGACATTAGCCATACACATTCTCGACTTACTTCATGTGAACACATATCCTGTTTTTATGAACGCCAATAAGTGTCTGCTTTTGTGAACGCCAAGAGATCGCTGCACCTCCACATGTGAACACATATCCTATTTGAGACCTGCCTTTATGTGGATCTGACAAATAACCTGCATCTACATAACTAGTTATTTCTTGTTTTGATCCTCTGGAATAAAATAAACCAAAGTTAGTTGTTCCTCGAAGATAACGAAATACATGTTTAGTACCATTCCAATGTCTCCGTGTAGGAGATGAGCTAAATCTTGCTAATAAATTAGTAGCAAATGCTATATCTGGTCGGGTACAATTAGCCAGATATATAAGAGCTCCAATTACACTAAGGTATGGTACTTCAGGACCAAGAACCTCTTCATTATCTTCGCGAGGGCGAAATGGATCCTTTTCAATATTAATGATCTAACAACCATTGGAGTGCTTAAATGATTTGCTTTATCCATATTAAAGCGTTTCAAAACCTTTTCAGTATAATTTGATTGATGCAAAAGTATTCCACTTTGCAAGTGCTCAATCTGTAAACCAATACAATATTTGGTTTTTCCAAGATCTTTCATTTCGAATTCATTCTATAAATATATCATTGCTTCTAGGATTTCTTTGTGAGTCCCAATAATATTTAAATCATCAACATATACAGTAATTATAATGAATCCGGATGTTGTTTTCTTTATAAAAACACATGGGCATATAGGATTATTTACATATCCTTCTTTTAATAAATACTCGCTTAAGCGATTATACCACATGCTCCCTGATTGTTTTAACCCATATAACGATCTTTGCAATTTAATCGAATATAATTCTTTGGGTTTTAAACTTAATGCTTCAGGCATCTTAAATCCTTCAGGAATTTTCATATAAATATCGCTATCAAGCGACCCATATAAATAAGCTGTAACAACATCCATAAGACGCATTTCTAAATTTTTAGAAACTGCTAGGCTGATTAAATATCTAAACGCAATTGCATCCATTACTGGAGAATACGTTTCTTCATAATCAATTCCAGGTCTTTGCGAAAAACCTGAGTAACAAGTCGAGCTTTATACCTCACAATCTCGTTTTTCTCGTTGCGTTTTCGTACAAAGACACATTTGTATCCTACTGGTCTCACGGCTTCAGGCGTGAGGATAATAGGTCCAAATACTTTACGCTTATTAAGCGAACTCAATTCAGCCTGTATAGCGTCTTTCCATTTTGTCCAAACATGTCTATTTTGACATTCAGTGACGGATCTTGGTTCACGATCCTCACTTCCGTTAACAATATCACATGCTACGGAATAGGAAAATATTTCATCCATATTTTTCATCTCATTTCGATTCCATAATCCTCCTGTATTGACATAATCAATAGAGATCTCAGGATTTTCTATATCTTCAGGATTTTTCATCTCTTGATTTGTCTTATTTTGTATTTCTTCTAGAACACATTCTTGTACATTGGGCTTATTTTGTGTTTCTTCTGGAACACATTCTTGCACATTGGAGTCATCATGCTTATCTGCTCCTTTTCTTTTTCGAGGATTTCTATCTTTGGAACTGATTGGTCTACCACGCTTCAGGCGTGTCTTAGACTCATTAGTGACTTTATTCTCAGATTATCCTTTTGGGATTTCAATCCTAGCAGGAGCATTTACAGCTGGTATATATGATTTAGTCACTCTTTTCGTATCGGTGAACGCATCTGGTAATTGATTTGCTATTTCTTGTAAATGCATAATCTTTTGCACTTCTGATTCACTTTATTTTGTGTGAGGATCAAGAAGCAATAGGGATGGTTCACTCCATGTAATCTCCTTCTCCAGCTGTTTCTTTTCTCCCCCTAATACTGGGAAAATTGCCTCATTGAAGTGGCAATCGGCAAACCGAGCCATAAAAACATCACCGATTTTAGGCTCAAGATATCTTATAATAGAAGGAGATTCATATCCGACATATATTCCCAGTCTTCTTTGAGGACCCATCTTTGTACGTTGTGGTGGAGCAATCGGTACATATACCGCACAACCAAAAATTCTAAGATGGGAAATATTTGGTTCTTGACCAAATGCTAATTGTAGAGGGGAGTACTCATGATATGCACTTGATCTGATGCGAATTAATGCTGCAGCATGTAAAACTGCATGACCCCATACAGAAATAGGAAGCTTTGTTCTCATTATTAATGGTCTGGTAATAAGTTGGAGGCGCTTAATCAGTGACTGAGCCAAACCATTTTGTGTATGTACATGGGCAACAGGATGTTCAATAACTATTCCAATTGACATACAATAATCATTAAAAGCCTGAGACGTAAACTCACCAACATTGTCAAGTCTAACTTTCTTGATTGTATAATCAGGAAATTGTGCCCGTAATCTAATTATCTGAGCAAGAAATCTCGCAAATGCCACATTGCGAGTTGACAATAAACAAACGTGTGACCATCTACTAGAGGAATCTATCAATACCATAAAATATCTAAATGGCCCCACACAATGGGTGTATAGGCCCACAGATATCACCTTGGATACGTTCAAGAAATGTAGGTGATTCTGTTTTTATTTTAGCTGGTGATGGTCTCATGATTAATTTTCCTAGAGAATAAGCCTCACATGGAATTTTACTAACTTGAAGGATCTTCTGGTTCTTTAATGTATGTCCATGTGAATTCTCAATAATTCTTCGCATCATCATTGAACCAGGATGACCTAAACGATCATGCCACAGAGTTAATGTCTCTGTATGTCCTTTAACTACCATATGTGACTCTATCATATTTATATATGTATAATGCAATCCTGAAGAAAGCTTTGGTAGTTTTTCTAATATGCACTTCTTTCTTGATACATAAGTAGTAAGATACATATACTTCATATTTTCTTCAGTTGCAGACTGAGTATCATATCCATGAAGATATATATCATTAAAACTCAATAAATTTCTTTTGGATTTTGGTGAAAACAAAGCATCTTTTATGAAAAACTTTGTTCCATTTGGCAATATAAAGCTGGCTTTACCAGTCCCTTCAATCAAGTCTACAGGACCTGATATTGTATTGATGATTGCCTTTGTTGGTTTTAAATCAGAAAAGTACCTTTTATGTTTGAGAATAGTATGTGTTGTACCGCTATCCGGTATGCAAATCTCTCCAGTTTTGATCTTGACTTCATCATTAGAATAATTCATATCAAGCTTCATGCAAAATAAATAATTTGGTGAGAATAAAATTTGAAACATATTATTATAAGTGAAATATTTCATTCAAAGATAAATTTGAAAATTACAAATAACAAAATATGATAATACAATCATATGTCTAATTATCACCAGTGTCATGATGGGTTGAAAGATCAACAAAATCATCAGTAAAATCTGAAGCATCAAGATGAGTTGAATCATCCATAGGATCATCATATTCAGTGAAATTCACTTCCTTCTCTTTTTCTTTCAAGGATGCCTTGTAAAGCTTACAAAGGTGCTCCGGTGTTCGGCATACTCGAGACCAGTGTCCTTTGGAGCCACATTTATAATAGGAATCTTCAGGATTCTGAAGAGAACTTTCACGAACATCTTTTCCTTTTTCATGTCTTTCTACATGATGCTTCTTGTGGATCGCGTTATTCTGTGAAGGGTTGTAAAAACCACTTCGGCCGCGTCCACGGCCACGTCCACGGCCACGACCATGACCACGTCCACGGCCACGACCAGAATTATATCCTCGTCCGTAATTTTTAGAAAATGCAGCATTTGCTTCTGGAAATGCTGCTGAACCAGTAGGACGAGACTGATGATTTTTGATCAAAAGTTCATTATTTTTCTCTGCCACAAGAAGAGATGAAATTAGTTCAGAATATTTCTTAAAATCACGCAACCTATATTGTTATTGCAGTGTTATATTAGATGCATGAAATGTGGAGTAAGTCTTCTCTAACATTTCTTCATCTGTGATATACCCCACAGAATTTCAATTGGGATACTATTCTGAACATTGCAGAGTTATAATCACTAACTTTCTTAAAATCTTGAAAGCGCAAAGCATTCCATTCATCACGGGTGGCAGGGAGCACAACTTCCTTTTGGTGATCAAATCTTTCTTTGAGATTTTTCCATAAGACACCTGGGTCTCTTACAGTGAGATATTCACATTTTAAACTTTCATCAAGATGTCTGCGGATAAAGATCGTCGCCTTTGCCTTATCTTGCGATGATGTAGGGTTTATTTCTTTAATAGTTTCAGTGAGACCCATTGACTCGAGATGCATCTCAATATCAATAACCCAAGACATATAATTCCTTCCCGTAATATCAAGTGGAATGAACTCAAGCTTTGTAAAGTTTGACATGGTGATAACTATAACAAAATATAAAAATAATTAGAATCACAACATTTTATTTCTCAATAAAATAGAAAAACTTACATGTCAATCATAATTACTACAAGCAAAAGAGAAAAGGTGAACATTAAAATAAAAAGGTACGGGTAAAATTCACTTGGATCCATATCTCCAAGAAAAACGATAGAAGTATTGATGATGATGACGATAATAATAAACTTCAAAAATAGACTAAGCATCTTGTGAAAAACTCGAACACAAAGCTTCTAGAGATGATGAAAATTTTGAGAATGAAGAGAGATTGAGAAGTGAGTTATGTGGTTTAGAATTCACCAATTTATAGGATGAAAACTAGCCGTTTATAGCTATAGCCGTTGGGGGAGAGAGAAAATCAATTTGGATTTTATACAATTAAATATTGTAATTAAGAAAATGATAAAATAAATGCATTGTACTACATATATTTATGAGCTATAATATATGCACGCCACTCTACTTGGTGGGTGTTTTTGCAGGCATAATTAATAAAGCAATAATTATTAAAATAAATATTGGCACACCACGCTACTCGGTAAACCTTTCAGTGGGTGTTTGTCCAGATATAAATAGCAGAATAATAAAATATATAATATTGAAAGCTTGGGGTTTAATCCACGCAAGCATCAAATTAGAGGTTAGTAAAGATATCATAATCACACCACTTTACTATAAATAGGTGGCAGAGGCTCCTTTCATTATAGTAGTAGTGTTATATGAATATAATTAGTATAATAATTTAGTTTTTCGTAATCACATCACATTTCTATAAATAGGTGGCAAAGCCTCCTTTCATTATAGTAGTGGTGTTATACGAATATTATAAGTATAGTAACTTTCCAATTTTACCTTGAGATTGTAGAGGTAGAGGCTGGGACTTGTGATAGGACTTTTCCTTGAGTAATGGAAGCAGAGGCTCGTGACAAGACCTTTACCTTAAGCTAATGGAGGCAGAGGCTTGACGTGATAGACTTTTTCCCTGAGCTGACGGAGGTAGAGGCTGGGGACAGACTAGAGTGATCGTGCTGATAACGTGTTGTAAAACTCCGAAAATATAATACTAAAACAGAGAATTCTAGAGACAGAGTAGAAGTATGAATTCTTATTGATTTCTGAAGTGTGTACATTGAAATGAATCAGGAAGGGCCTATTTATAGGAAAACTTTGGGGTACTATGCAGTCACTATGCATGCTTGCGTCATCGCTTGTTAAAGCTCGTGATAAGACCTTTACCTTAAGATTATGGAAAATCAATTGTTGTTGCAAACTAGGTTGTTAAAGCCCATGATTTACATGGCATACCTCTGGATGTTGTCAAACTTTGGTAGATTCTAAGCTCTGTTATGAATACAATCATTTCTTGCAGGTGTTGAAGCTCAAACTAGATCCATATATTTAAGACAGTAGGCACAATTCGGGGGCTTGGCTGCAAAGATCTTAGTAAGACTGCCTCTGAGAGCATAGTAAGTTTCAGCTTGTATGTTGGTTTGTTGAGTATGGTGAGGGTCTCATTGCTACTTGTGGATATCAAAAGCTGCTGCCTTGTTGCCCTCGGAGATTATACGGTAATACGTTGCTTCCTATTGCTTGGATCAGTAATTGATGGGTTGGTTGGCTCAGCTATTACTCGTACAGGCTATTGATGCTCAATATAGTGGGACTTCTTTCTGTGGGTTCAGGTGAGAAATGTTGATTTTTCTTCGTTCTTTTTCTTTTTATATTTTTCAGATTCTATTTTTTTTTTTTTTACTTGGAAAAAGAGTTTGGTTGTTTTGATTTATGTGGATAGAATTGTGTAATAATTAATGAAAACACGGTTGTTGTTATAGGTTTAAGGTTTTCTTCTTGCCTTTTACTCGTGCTGAGCGATCCTTTTGGTTCCGTTTATCTGCTTCAGTTTCACTGGAGGTAAAATTGCCTTTGGATGCTGGTTACGTTTATAATGCTGACCTTTTCTTCCCTCATTTTTGGAGCTTATGTTTCTGTCATGAATAATAATTGTTGGAGAAAAGGATAAAAACTTAATAAAGTTTTTAAACTCAGTTTGAAAAGCAAAGGAAGATGCAGGCCAATCATGTCATGCATGGTTGGAAAAGAAAGGAACAGCGGTCGACCGGGGTCGACTGCCCGAAGCTTGGAAGAAGACATAGCAGTCGGCGACCGACCAATCGACCGACCCGAGAGTTCTGCGCAGAAGACTAGATGGACCAGTTTGGGTTAGCGGTCGCCGGGCAGTCGACCGAAAGTCGGGTTCTGACAATTTGAGTTGGACTCAAGTTTCTATTTTTTAAATCGAGTTTCAATCCGAATTGAGTCTCCTTTTTTTGGTTGTTCCTCTGGCTATATAAGGAGGGTCTCTTTGGTTGTTGAATCGATAGAGAAGTAACTTGTATTGAGAGTTTTAGGATTAATTTGTTTGTGATATTTCTACGGCATAATGAGTAGTTTCTCTAGATGGATTTTCGGATCATCTTTGTAACCCTTATAACTCAGTTGTTTGAATAAGATATTCTCCCTTCTGTCTCGAGAACGTAGACAAGTTGCCGAACCTTATTAACATCGTTTGTTCTCACTCTCTCTTTTATATTTGTATTCGTGCTAATTGGTTTGTGATTGACGCGGCATTGGATCACTAGTCTCAGATGATCGATGTGTCGCTGGAATCCCTATGGAGGGCGCAACAAGTGGTATCAGAGCTTTCCAGATTCGGCCGGGGTCGTATGTCGATCACAAGAGCATCGTAGTATGTTCGTCGGAGATCGTGTGTCGATCTTGGAGCGGCATTGGTCTATTCGTAGGATCGTGTGTCGATCTTAGAACAACATTGGATTATTCGTTGGGATCAGATTTGGTGGAGTAGATCGTTCAGAAACTTGTATAGGATTTCACTTTAAGGTAAATGTTCAATCTTTATCTAGTTTTGATCTATTTTCTTTTGATTTTCTGCATTGTGTTTGGCGTTTTTTGGAGGAGATATGGCCAAGATTAATCAGTCCACGGTGAAAACCGTGAACGCCCACCAGTCAAGGATTGATGTGGTGAATGACACAAACAATTGGATGGGAAAGAAAAATATTGAAAAGTCTAAAACGGGTAATCGTCAATTGGGAAAGTATCCATATGCTTACTGTAAAATGGAAGGACACTGAAAAGTTGGTTGTCCAAAGCTCAAGAAGAATGAGTCAAAATCAGAGGCTAATATCACAAAGGCGAATAGGAATAATTCTGACTCATCTGTATGTTCACTATCTATCATCTCTACTGTTTGCTATTCAGAGAAATTGAGTGGATTTTAGATACCGGGTGTTACCTATCATGTTTGTCTCAATCGGAAGTGATTTTCTAATTTTAAAAAACTAGGTGGAGGCTTGACGTCGTTCAGAGATGGACACTCACGCCAAATTGAAGGGATATGTAAAGTTTGCATCAAATTGTTTGATGGGATGATAATAGAGTTAAAGGATGTGAGATACATTCCTCAGTTGAAGAGGAACCTTATCCAGTTGGAGCTTTGGAGATGAAGAGTCTAAGAGAGACCCTTGGAGAAAGCGTTCTCAAGATGTCCAGTGGCTAATTGATGCAATAACTTGTACTACTTGAAGGGTAATGCAATTACTGAAAATTTGGCAGCTTCAGAACATTTGAAAGAAGATTTTACCAGGTATGGCAGATGAGACTCGAACATATTGGTTTGGATTCTTTGCAAGCATTGGCGAATTAAGGAGTATTAAAGGATACGTTGACCTGCAATTTAGAATTTGGTGAACATTGTGTTCTGTACAAGAAAATAAAGGTGAAATTTGGCACTGCAACTCACCGCTCAGAAGGTCTTTTTGATTGTGTTCACATTGATGTTTAGGGTCCTACTAAGACTGCACCGCTTGGAGGCCGTTAGTACTTTGTCTCTTTTGTTGATGATTCATCGAGGCATTATTGGGTATACCCTATAAAATAAAGGTTTGAAGTCCTAAATTTGTTTGTGAAGTGAAAAAAGTTGATAAGGAAAGAGACTGGCAGGAAGATTAAGGTTCTCCATTTGATCATGTTGGGAGTGCAAGGATCGATTTCTACAATTTGGCTAGAGCAATGTTATTGGTATTCACTTCAAGTTGCATGTGTTGGGTAAAGAGATGAATTGTTCCTTGCTGGAGAAGCTTCGATATTTGGTGTCTAATGCACAATTAGACAAGTTGTTTTGCGTTGAGGCTTTGGAATATGCTAGCCATCTCATGAATTAGTTGTCATCGACTATGGTAGAAGGTAAAACTCCATTGGGTATTGATAGGAGCTACTCAAGACTATAATTTGTTATAGGTATTTGGATGTTCAACCTACTTCAGTGTCAAACAAGACAAGTTGAATCTAAGAGCAAAGAAGTTTGTATTTTTGGGAGTCAAAAGGAGCTCAAAAGGCTACAAGTTATGGGACTCTAAAAATAAGAATATTGTATTGAGCAAGTATGTCACATTTGATGAGGCTTCATTATTGAAGTCTAACGTCTCTCTAGTAAGTGGAGAGGATGACTACCTGATTAGTCTACAATTCTGCATTATTATATCATGTTTTCCTACTGATTTATGAATAAATATCATTTCTAACTCTGTTTTGGTCTATTTGCAGATAATCAAGAGTCTAGTGGCAAAAGATTAATAAGAGTTTAATTAAATCCATTTTCAGGAAGCCAAGCTAGAGAGTTTCTAAAAGACAAATTAAATCTAGACGTTGGTGGGTGTATGACGAAAATCTGGACCCAAATAACCGATCCTGAGCATATCTAGAAGGTCCCGAAAGCGACGCGAAACCACTGGCCAAAACCAGGGACATAAGTCCCTGGTTTTGTCGCGAAAACACGGCAATTGCCGTGTTTTCGCGGCAATGTTGGCGAGGCACATGTCGATTTTCGATGCGTGGTATCGTCTTGTCTTCTGGAACCTCCTTTTACCTATAAATAGCCCTGCAAAGACCTGAAACGTAAGCAGATTGAGAAATAGGCTAGGTTTTCTCTCTTTTATTATAGGTGTTCTTCTTTTCTTTTATATTTTCATTTCCTTTTTAGATCATGTATTAGGCTGAGAGATTCAGAGAGAGAAAGAAAGATTGATGTAATAGATGGTGACAATCTATGTAAAGGTGTCTTCTTTTTTTCTCTATTCTAATCTTCTCCATCTTCTACATGATGCTTAGCTAATTTTTCTTCTCATGACAATCTAACTACTACTCACTAACCATCTAACTACTTACTTGATAATTCACATGAATCAGAAGTCTCTATAAGGCCTTACTATTGCAAGAGCCATTGATGGCTCATGATGATGAATTCTAATATTCCTAACATCTAACCAGCACATGAAAATGTGTTCTTTGTAAAATCAATATAATTATGTATATGTGCTAATGTTCCCTCGATACTTTTGTTATAGCATTGGCTCAACGGGTCAAATCCACAGGGACGGGAGGCAGTAGAACCATTAACAGTTTATGTTTACGTCGATTGTTAACAAGTTCTTTGTTAAAGAATGAAAAAAGAAAAAGAAAAGTGAAAAAAATTCAGAAGTGATAGGTGAAGAAGGCGTTGAAACGGAGATGTGAAAATAAAAGAGAAATGGTTTTGAAAATAAAAAGAAGATGAAATAAAGATGAACTAAGAAGTTGGTGAAAACAATGAAGAAAATGATAAAAGGGTTTTGAATTTGATTTTAAAATAAGATAAAAGAAAACTCATGGCTACTGACTACTAATTGCTCCACTAACCATATTAATCTCTTAATGATAATTGCCTCACATGGATTCTTAGTCATCATTAGTCCTTGGTTTTAAGAGACGATGCAAAGCATGACACATAAGATTATTCATCAATATTCAAAAAATACATCCATACCACACACAACAAGGCGCAAGATACTATTAAATCATCAAAATCAGTTATAGGTGAGCATGAAATAAAGAAGACATTGTAAGTTAGTAAGTTAGGGGGGTAGATGTTAGAAATGTTAGAAACCATCATCATGAGCCATCAGTAAGAGTAAGGCCTTGTAGAGACTATTAGATTTATGTGAATTATCAAGTAAGTGGTTAGATGGTTAGTGATTAGTAGTTAGATTGCCATGAGAAGAAAAATTAGCTAAGCATCATGTAGAAGATGGAGAAGATTACAATAGAGATGAAAGGAGACATCTTTACATAGATTGTCACCATTTATTACATCAATCTCTCTCTTTCTCTCTGTGAATCACTCAGCCCTAATACATGATCTAAAAACGAAATGAAAATATAAAAGAAAAGAAAAGAAAAACACCTATACTAAAAGAGTAAAAACTTAGCCTATTTCTCAATCTGCTTGCGTTTCAGGTCTCTGCAGGGCTATTTATAGGCAAAAGGAGGTTTCATAAGAGGAGACGAGGCCACGCATCAAAAATCAACGCGTAGCTCGCCAATATTGCTGCGGAAACGCGGCAATTGCCCTGTTTCCACGGCAAAACCAGGGACTTATGTCCCTGGTTATGGCGAGTGGTGTCGCCTTGCTTCGGGGACCTTTCAAATATGCTCAGGATCGATTATTTGGGTCCAGATTTTCGTCAGATACCCGCCAACGTCTAAATTCAATGTATCTTCTAGAAAGTCTCTAACTTGGCCTCCAAGAAATCTAGATTTAATTACCCAAAAATGGGTTTAATTAAGCTCTTATTACTCCTTTTCCCCTAGACTCTTGATTATCTGCAAAATAGACTAAAACACAGTTCGAAATGATATTTTATTCATAAAATCGGTAGGAAAATGTGATATAATAATGCAGAATTGTAGACTAATCACACTCTCACACTTATCTTTTTTACTCATCCCGAGCAAAACAATAAAATGAAAAACTATACTACAAATTTTATTACACCACTTTCACAGGTGGCGCGATTGCACTGAGCGCGTGCAACAAGCCGTTAAACCTCTAGGTTACCCCTAGAGGAGGAGTTTTGTCTCCTGAGGATTTTCAGCAGATTGCACCCAAGAAATCCATAAAGAAAAAAAAACAAATGTTGGTGTTTTGAAAACACTTTTGAAAGACAGACAAGTTTTCGAAATGTTTTTACGAAAATATATGCGATCTGAGATCATAAGTCCACCAAAAATTATTCTTCTATAAACTTAGACTATATGCAAGATTTTCTTATCAATTAAGGTAAGAATTCAAAGAGGATTGAATATTTTATCTTTCATAAAATCTAGATAATATGCATTTTGTGACAGTGGAGATTTCTGGGATTTCAACTCTAACCATCAATCCATTTATTTATATATATATTTTTTCTTTTTTCTTTTTTTAATTTTCTTAGGCTTTCTAGTTTACCCAGATAGTGAGTTTTTAACCGATGACTCTCAGATCAGACGGCCTTAGGGCACCAGATGAGAAAACATCCCTTGGGTTTAAGGACTGGAGTAAACAAGGCCACAAAACTAAGGGAGAGTATTTATTTCTTTTGCACCATTAGGCTCATGCTTCTTGAGGCATAGTTATCCAGCTTAATAAGTGATTTTTTTATTCATATTTATCATTTTATTTATCTTTTTATTTTCTCTAGGCATTTGAGGTCTTTGTTTCCATCCCAAAAATGTGTAAGTGTGAAGTGCATACTATTTAAGGCAAAAAATTTAAGATAAAATTATCTCTCCAATCTCTCTTTACTTAATATATAATTTTAAATAAGATTCATTATTTCGACTAGGTTTAAGATGTCATAATTAAGGCTTCCTTAATTTCTAAGATCATCTTAATTTTCTTAAAAATAGATCAAAACTTTGTCTCTTGTTTCAAAAAAAATTTAAAGAAAGAGAAAATTCCTATACAAAAGAAAAAATTTAAAATATCCTAAAAGAAGTGAAAAAGAAAGAAAATCTAAAAACTCTATGTTAGTAAACCCTCCCCCCACACTTATCTCATGCATTGTGAATATATGTATGCATGAAACAAATAGATAGGGAAGAAAAATTACTTCAAGGTGGTGGTTCCGTGGCGGTCTGATTGGTCAATGAAATGCGACCCAATCAAATTGCAAGGAGTCCGGAGCAACCCACCAATGATCTCTATAATACAACCCACTAAAATAATGTATATATGAATGAATTTTATCCAATCTAATTTTCAAATTTTTAAACTAATTTCAGAGTCATTATTTTCAACACCTTTATCCAATTGATTAAAGGTTGATAAGATATAGTTTCCTCAGTCTTATAAATGCTAACCAATTGACTCAATTGTATTTCCAACCTACTGATAGACTGGGCAGAAGATTTATAAAATTATAGTGCAGACTCCAAGTGCACTGGAACACATGACCATCATAGTGGGTGAGATTTATGCTACTCTACCATCTCCAGTTAGTTCGGTATTAGTTCGAATCTCACTGGATGTGACACAAGGTGGAGATCATTCAACCATGTTGGATACTAAAAGGTTAATATGATTGTAGTGAAAAAAACCTAGTTAAATCTATGAAAGTGGGTGAAGAAGCGTTAATTTCAAGTTGGTGAGCTAGATCGACTCAAATTAAAGATCGCTATTCTCTATGGCGATCGAGATGGTGAGATTTATATGACTCAACCGGTTGGGTTCGTTGCTGCAAAATCATTTTTAGATGGTTGATCTCGGTGGAGATCATTTGGATGAACTATATGTGTCTTGATCCCTTGAGAAGGAAGTATGTAGGCAGCCATAATGGCACAGCCAGTTGCTGAGTTGAAGTTAGAATTCCTTAGTTTTTGACATAGATTTGACAAATATTCACTGAGGTAGAGATTTATGGGAGAGAAGATCAGAAGATAAAAGATTAATAGAGTTTTTAAACTCAGTTAAAAAACAGAGAAAGATGCAGGGCGGTCGACTAGCCAGTCAACTGCATGTGCACAACGTGCACGTCTGGAAAAGAAGGGAATAACGGTTGACCACTCGGTCAACCGCTCTAAAGCTTGACAGAGGAAGATAGAAGCAATCGATCGACCGCCAGGTCGATCGATCTAAGAGTTTTGCATAGAGAACTAGCTAGACCAGTTGGGTTAGCGATCGACCTCTTGGTCGATCGCTACATCAACCTAGTCAACCGCCCGGTCGACCGAGAGTTGAGTTTTGGCAATTTGTGTTTGATTCAGGTTTCTATTTTTGAATTAGATTTCGATTTGAATTGGGTTTTCTTCTATTGATTATTCCTTTGGCTATATAAAGAGTGTCTCGGAACTCCAAATGTATTGGTTGTTGAATCGATTGAGAGGTAAATTGTAATGAGAGTTCTAAGATTAGCTTGTTTGTGAGATTTTTACGGCCTAATGCATAGTTTCTCTAATTGAACTTTTGGATCATCTCTGTAACCCTTATAACTCAATTATTTGAATAAGCTCTTCTCCCTTTTGCCATGAGAACGTTGGCAAATTGTCGAATCTCACTAAAATTATTTGTTCTTGTTACGGTTCGCTTCCTAAAATATACTATAACGGGACGCGATAAGAGTTGGCGACGCATATACGAAAGAAAAAAATACTCCGCATATAGCGCTAAGACTCAATACAAAAAATAAATACAATATAAACAAATATTTCAGCATTAAATAAGTACAAGATTACCTATAAAAGGATCAGCGATCATGATAGATATGGGAACAAGAATAAATAAGAAAACATAGATAAAATAATAAAGATACGTATGAATAATAAAAGTGACGGGTCTCCTATTAATATTCCAGGAAAAATCGAGAACTATAAAATCTCTAAGCTTCAACTTGAGGAAGCAACTTCAGGATCTTTAGAAAATGACCTAGTGAGTGATAAAATGAGAGAAGGAGTAATATAAATATTATAATAGTATTACAATCAAGATAATATATAATACATGTCTGAATAGCAGTGATATAATATATTTATATTTACAATAGACATATATTACAACAATTGTATCTGCACTATAATATTATTAATACCTAACATGTTACAACAGTGTCACCTTTTTAATATTATATAATACATATTTAAGACAATATCTATGTCAATTGGGAAGAATATATATATATATATATATATATATATATATATATATATATATATATATCAAGAATCTTATTTCATATTTATTGTTTAAAGTTATAGCAGCAGTAGAAATAATCAAGTTAGTATTTGTAAGTAATACATGGAATGCAGAGTATACATGTAACATGATAGTGCATAAGAAATCAGGAAAGTAACAAGTATAAACATATAATAATATACATGTATCAAGCACTGTATTTTATTAATACAATAATAACAATCAATATCGCCTGATATTTTCATCAACCTTTTCTAGTGTCCCAAATCACTCTCAGTTCATACCGGAGGCCGTACTCCAGTTAAACTTATTCGAACATGACATGCGGGTACCATTATCCGAACGAAAGAAAACCGAATAACAAGTGTCCCTATCGTCGTAATTGTTTATACTGTTTTATTATGTTAATTGGAAACTCAAAGTTAAGGAGCTCTAATCGGATGGGTGTATCCCAAGTATACCCGGGATCACGACCTTAAACAGTCCCCTCGCTGCTGACACCAGGCTGTAAATCACGTAGAGGGGGGTGAATAGGTGATGGCTATACTAAATGCCAAATAATGTGAAATTAAAATATTCTTGCTGGCAATCTAGCAAATACCAATCACAACACAAGAAATCTTGCAAATAAGTAAACTAGATAAGTGTGCAAGTAAAGAGAGAGTAGAGTGAAGAGAGAAAGAGTAAGCAATCGCAAATACGATGATATGTTCAAAGGTTCGAGCCACTACTCTATGTCTCCGCTTTCAACACAATGAAGGATTTTCACTATGACCGATCTAACTAGATCGTCAATTATTACAAGTTCTTATTAGAACTAATGGACTCACAAGTCCTCTCTCGTGGTGCCGCAATACCAACAATGGAGCTCACTAGCTCACTTGAGGCCACAACCTCTACAACTTCATAATAGAAGAAAATCGGCGATCTTCTCTTGATCACAAAAGGCTCACAAGTACAATCCCATAACCAAGATGAAGAAGTGAAACTCTTTGAGATTGTGTAGTAGAAAAAGCTTGTAAAGATGTAGAGGAAAGACTCAAGCTAAAAATCAAGAATGTGTGGCTCAAAAGAAAATCTTTTAAAAAAAGACTAAATTTGATTAAATCTTCTTGTAAACTTATAAAAATTTGTTCAACTTTTTAATGGGTTTTTCTACAGTCCGAATATTTATAGGGGATCAAAACATGAGGAGAAAACCCAAAAGAGTCATTAGGAAAAGACCCAAAAAAGACAAACAGAAAAATAGCCGTCGGGAAAAAATCAGAAGGAAATCTTTCTGGCGGTCGACCGCCAACAGTCAGATTTTCGACCGTTGGGGATAGCGATCGGCCAGTCAGTCGACCATTTTACCCAAACAAAGAGAAAAGCTCTCTGTCGGTTGACCGGGGCGGTCGACCGGGCCCAACCGAGAGTAAAGCCTTTGCAGTCGGTCGACCGCACGGTCGACCAAAGTGCACACAATGCACTTAGTGCATGTCAGTCGACCGCTCGGTTGACCGATAGACCAATTTTGCTCTGTTTACGGTCGACTGGTCGGTCGATCGGCCAAGGGCCAAACGCATGTTTTGAAGATTTTTTTGAAACCAATCTTTTTCTGACAAAAATTTACTTTGTTTTTAAGCACAAAATAAAGTTCTAGGGACTTTATAGAACCAGTGTGTGATCATAGATCAGTACAAAACAAAGTTAAAATTATATTTTTGAAATCACCTAGAGGGAGGGTGAATAGGTGATAAGGCTAATCTAATGAACTAAATGCAAAAATTAAAACTAATTTGCAACTACACTTAATGCAACCAACGAGTATAGCCGAATTCCCCGTAAAGGGCTCTGGACTAACTCCTCTTGATTCCTCTGAATAAGAGTTGAGGCGCTATATGAAGCTCTCGTGGTTAAGCACAAGTGAGGCGCACACACACAAGCCAAGCGTATAATATGAATGAGCAATATGAATAGATGCAAGGTACAACACAAGCATATAAGATATGACAATATGAATGATGCAATACACAAATAAAAAGGAGAGAGAGTTGAGAGTCAATTGATCAAACGCAAACAAGAAGATGTGTTTCAAGGTTCGAGCACCGAGCTCTACGTCCCTGCCTTCACCGAGAAGGATTTTCAATCCACTAGGAGTACCGAACTCCTCTCTCAACCAATACAACCTCCACCGAGGCAATACAAATGGTCTACCGAAGACCGGAGTACCGAACTTCACCAAATCCACCTCTACCGAAGAGGGATACAAGCACAATCCACCTCTACCGAAGAGGGATAAAAACACCAATCCAACTCCACCTCACCAAGAGGGAGTAAACCATAATCTCAACATCTACCAAAGAGGGAGCAACCAACAAAGAAAGGTTTACAACAAGGTGGTATATCTCAACCACAAACCAAATCCTTTTCCCACAAATAAATGATCCTATAGAATAGGATAGAGGATATAGCTCAAGTGGAAAACCAAGAGTTTGAAAAACAAAAACTCAAAGAAAAACACTTGGGAAAACACTTTGAAGATGATAGAATTGAAGAACAAAACAAATCTCCCAAATTTCTATTTTCTTTGATTTTTCCAAACCCTAAAACACAAAACCAAATTTGAAGTTTAAAGACCAAAAATACTTTTGAAAACTTGAAAATAAACTCTGGAGAAGCTCTAATTTTTCTTCCTTAAAAACTTGTAAAAATCCCAAAGAAATGGGGTTTAAATAGCCCTCCATCAAAAACTAGCCGTTGGGACTGTTTGTCAGTCCTGGCGACCGGCGGTCGACCGCCAACGGTCATATTTTTGACCCCCAAAACCAGAGAGCAAAGCTCTCTGGCCGGTTAACCGCTCGGTCGACCGTGCCTTGAACCTGGCCAACGTGCACAAGCTTGTGCACGTCGGTCGACCGACTCTGGGTTCGGTCGACCGGCCCGGTCGACCGCCAGAGCCTGGCAGAAGGCAATCTGGGTCAGAAAACTGGGTTTTAAATAATTCTAATAAATCCCATAAAACTTCTAAAAATTCAAAAAATAGTTTCTAAATTTATGTATGATATATAAACATGTGATAAAAATTTCAACACAAATATCAAACATTTTAAACCATTTTTGTGTTATGGAAAAATTATCAAAAATCAAAACTGTATTTTTCCAAACTTTGATTTTTCAAATAAACTTTGTCCAAAACATATCCAAATACAAAAACTATTTGCGTTGGATTAAGTATCATGTTTTGTCTTTTATTTCCAAAAATATGTTTGTTAAAAAAACACAAAACACCAAACCTCATGAATAGGTATCTCAATATAAGTTTGTCTAAGAAATTAAGCTTACATATATAGAATATATCTAATGTACACTTAAACAAAGAAAACTTGTATTGATACTATCTATTCATGAACAACAATATCGGTTAAACCAAAAACTGAAAAACCAATATCCAAAACATGAAACGTGTGTGTATTGTGAGCTTGAGCATATCACACTATCTAATCTTTACACATGGATCTAAAACACAAACTAAACTATGATACTGAGATCTTCTTGACGAGCTCCGTCTTCAAGTCGACTCGATCCAAAACTCCGTAATCTACCGAGCTAGACTCCAACGAGTGCTATGTATGATCTTGATGCTCGGGCTCTGGAATCACCATGTGAAAGGCTTCAAAACTCCTTTATTGAAGCTAATCACCAACTAATATCTTGATTAATGATCTGAAACTAAACATCGCAAGATTATTAGTAAACATAACTACATGAGTTAATCATCATCAAAACTAGAATGAAAGGCCTCTGGGCCAACAATCTCCCCCTTTTTGATGATGACGAAACTCATGGAGTTATATATGCATGGATTAAAGTTAAGCTTCAAAGAAGCTCTCCCTTAACTCATGCATAGGAAATAAGCAATAAGATATGGTAATGAAGCACATGCATAAATAAACATGTATGCAAATATAAGGTGATAAACATGCCAATCAAACATAAAACTCATAAATTTTTTTTCTCTTATTTGCAAAACAAAACATATATGCATAAACATAAATCCTGAAAACATGCATATATACCAAATACTTCTCCCCCTTTTTGTCAATCATCAACAAAGGGGTTAAAGTAAAATAAACAAATTCTTCTCCCCCTTTTGTTCGAAACAAGGAATCAATAAAGGGGTGACATCAAACAAATCAATAATAAGAATATATGCGATATACATTCATGAAGAGGAAGACGCTAAGTTAACTTCCCTACATATATGCATTACATGAAGAAAGGATGACAAGCCCTAATTCACATAACACAAAATATGCAATGCATAAGAAGAGATGTGAAGCTCCCCCTACACACGTATATCACATAAAGAAGAGTTGTCAAGCTCCTCAATATAAGATACACTCAACATGAATCTATATGTAGAGGAGATGTTAAGCTCCCCTTGCATATATGCAATCATATCAAAACATTTTTAACATTTCTTATTAAAACGCAATTTTGAATTTTCTCAATAAAACAAATTTTGAGATATCTTAGTAAATCAAATTTTAAAACACCAATATAAATCTTCATGGATACCAATTGAAAGAAATAGATCAATAGATACCAATTGAAAGTAAACAAAATCTTGATACCAATTGTGAATATTTGTCATTTAGAACATATGATACCAAAATATAATCAATTTTCAACATAAAGTATGGGAGTAAAAATCAACGGTAAACAAAATACCAATTGAAAGATAAAATACAAATTTTCTCCTCCTTTATGAAATACCAAATAAAACGATGCATAAGCTTGTTTAAGATACCAATTGAAAACTCATTAATAGAAACATGATAGTCATTAAACATCTAAGCTTTGCATAATCAAAAATTTGTGCTTAAAGATATAGGAATATAGTAAGCACAATTAAAATATGTATAGGTGTATGAAAAATGAGTACCAATCAAAATAGATGATACCAAATGAAAGCATACATACACAAAATAATATATGAGTATACAAAAATGTCAATATTTATACCAATTGAAAAAGTCCAATGATACCAAATAGAAATAATAATAATATCAATTGTATACCTCATATAACCTACCACCCATTTCATGCTCAAGTTTAAAATGATCTTCACTATAAAGCATACATGTGCATGGTCGGTCTCCCAGCCAACCGCCCTTGGAAGGTAGGGGTTTTCAAAATGGGTTTGAAAATATTGTATGAAAACTCTATCATGATGAAGAATACGAACTAGTTAAATGGAAAAACTTGTAAACTAGTACGAAATCCTTCAAGTAAGGAATAAAAACAAATATTTTTCATGAAACATGAAATTCACATGATAGCCAACACTCAAGGTCAATGAAGCATAAATATAACTCATGAAAATAAAACATGAGTAAACAATAAAGGTGAGTGCTCAAATAAAATGTGAAGAACATAATCATGAAAGATAGTCAATAAGCTCATTATTCCTTAAAACATGAAATTCATCAAAACTAAATTTTCATTAAAAAAACAATATATACTTCAAGGCATATGTATGTTTTGACAAAACAAGAAGTATACATACATATCCCTAAACACAATTGAGTTCATAATAAAGATTTGCATGAAAAGCAAATGACTCAAGGGTATACATGTATATCTTAAAGTTTGGCAAAATAAACATATACATGAAGTGAAACTACACGATCATAAAACATGTCCAAAATGGGGAATACAAGTCTAAAATGTATGAATCATCAAAACTAGACTATACTAGCACATCTAATGGGTACAAATGAGCGTTTAAGCACAAACATATAATGATCTATTTGTGTCCCACTATATGTACAAATATATATCCTAGTATTAATGAAAACTAACATTTAAACATATATTCAAAGCATGAAGCATAAAACGAGACATAAATCAATATGATAAGCATGAAAAACGATCATTATGTAAATTCACATGCTATTAGAGGTATGATATACATAATAGATAAATAATGGTGAGAACACAATATATGGATCCATATAACATGGGTGATCTCAAATGCTATATATGCATGTCAATGATCTAATAATCATGGCATTTAACATAATAAAACATCAAAACATGAAGCATCAAAAACAAAAATCATAAACATACATATGATCATTATGTATATGCATATGCATTAGATTTAGGATATACATATTAGTTTAAAACAAAGTGAGAACACAAAAAATATAAGTCCATATTAAATATGGGTGTCTCAAATAACTAAACATGTATATCACTAATCTAATAAATATGACATAAGCATAATGAACAATAAAACAAGACATGCTATGAAACAAAGACATGAAAAGCATGCAAACATAAGCGGAAGTTAGAGATCGATACCAAAACCAAAGAAGGCACCTCTCTAGTTCTCCAAGCCAAGGTGGTCTTCCCACCAAAACATCCCTTCAAAGTGATGCATCCAAATAATCCTCTTTAAGCTCGGAACGCATCCACCTCAAGGCACCATAACTCTCATGTCATGCGAGAGCCCACACCTACATCAAATACAATAGGGGTGGTCTTTGGTACCCACACTCTTTTGGGTCCATAGGGGTTAGTACATTTTCTAATCCAAACAAATTTATTTGCTAAATTAGAAACATGTATTCTATCATAACAAAATTTAGCAAGGTGGTCCTTAGTCCACAATGTGTACAAGAGTACACATGAGCATACGTGGTGTGACGGTTGTGACCGTGAGTAGCATGTGTATGCCGTGGAGGGTGTACATGCATAGATGGAACTTGTTTCTTTCGAAACAAAGATTCCAAACGTGTATGGCTCAAAACACAATGGCTCAAGGTGGAGCCCAAACAATCCATATTCTTCTTTAGCAAAGATATATCATTTTCAATTAAAGAAGAAGTGTGGCATGCAATAGGTGAGCTAGGTGGTGAAGCTACACTGGCATGGCAAACATGTGAATCTATATCAATTTTTAAAGATTCATTTTTCTTTAAACAAACATCTAAATCTTTTGAAATAGAATCAATTTTTATTTTCAAGGATTCATTTTCTTTCACAACAAAATCAAGTTTTGAAGTATAGCTTTATTTTTCTTCAAAACTTCATTGCAATCATTTTTAGATTTTAAAAATTCATTTTCTTTTAGGGCAAGTTCAAGTTGAGATTTTAATGAATCCTTCTCATTAGAAATCTCCTCTTTCTCTTGAAAAACCAAATCAATTTTTGAACACAATTCATTGTTTTCTTCTTTTATAACAAGATTCTCCTTTTTCAATAGTTTGTATTTAGAAATCAAGTTTTCACAATTTTTAGCAAGTTCATCATTCATAGCTTGTGTCTCTAAACATTCATTGCAATACAAACTAGAACAAGCATCAAGTAGAGTGTCCGATTGTACCTCAAGGGAGTTATTCCCTTGGACCATGAAGCAATATTCATCGGACTTGTCTCTTTTAGATCTCCTCATTCTATCGATAATCTTTGGTAGCTCGGGAGAAGTCAAAATGCTCAAACTGCAAAAGCCGAATCATAGTGAGCAAACACATGTAAATGTTCTTTATCAAGTGACGCTCTAAGTGCTTTAAGGGCTAGTGCATTGGCCTTTTTATGCTTGCTATCATTGGGGTAGGATTCTTTAGTAGTGGCTTGATAAACTTTATGTCCTAGGGTTTTCAAATGATAACTCATCTTGGCCTTCCAAAAATCAAGTCTAGAAATATCAAACATAGGAGGGCTATCCATGAGGGTAAACTAAATGTGCGCAAATGAAAATGCAAATGTAGATTAGCAACCAAGATCTCACTCCTAGGTGGTTAAACTAAATATCAGGAGCGTAGGCTCTGATACCAATTGAAATCACCTAGAGGGGGGTGAATAGGTGATAAGGCTAATCTAATGAACTAAATGCGAAAATTAAAACTAATTTGCAACTACACTTAATGCAACCAACGAGTGTAGCCGAATTTCCCGTAAAGGGCTCTGGACTAACTCCTCTTGATTCCTCTGAATAAGAGTTGAGGCGCTATATGAAGCTCTCGTGGTTAAGCACAAGTGAGGCGCGCACACACACAAGCCAAGCATATAATATGAATGAGCAATATGAATAGATGCAAGGCACAACACAAGCTTATAAGATATGACAATATGAATGATGCAATACACAAATAAAAAGGAGAGAGAGAGTTGAGAGTCAATTGATCAAACACAAACAAGAAGATGTGTTTCAAGGTTCGAGCACCAAGCTCTACGTCCCCGCCTTCACCGAGAAGGATTTCCAATCCACTAGAAGTACCGAACTCCTCTCTCAACCAATACAACCTCCACCGAGGCAATACAAATGGTCTACCGAAGACCGGAGTACCGAACTCCACCAAATCCACCTCTACCGAAGAGGGATACAAGCACAATCCACCTCTACCGAAGAGGGATACAAACACCAATCCAACTCCACCTCACCAAGAGGGAGTAAACCACAACCTCAACCTCTACCAAAGAGGGAGCAACCAACAAAGAAAGGTTTACAATAAGGTGCTATATCTCAACCACAAACCAAATCCTTTTCCCACAAATAAATGATCCTATAGAATAGGATAGAGGATATAGCTCAAGTGGAAAATCAAGAGTTTGGAAAACAAAAACTCAAAGAAAAATACTTGGGAAAACACTTTGAAGATGATAGAATTGAAGAACAAAACAAATCTCCCAAATTTCTATTTTCTTTGATTTTTCCAAACCCTAAAACACAAAACCAAATTTGAAGTTTAAAGCCCAAAAATACTTTTGAAAACTTGAAAATAAACTCTGGAGAAGCTCTAATTTTTCTTCCTTAAAAACTTGTAAAAATCCCAAAGAAATGGGGTTTAAATAGCCCTCCATCAAAAACTAGCCGTTGGGACTGTTTGTCAGTCCTGGCGGTTGGCGGTCGACAGGCCGGTCGACCGCCAACGGTTATATTTTTGACCATTGGAAGAAGCCGGTCGACCGCCCGGTCGACCGTCCAAAGCCAGAGAGCAAAGCTCTCTGGCCGGTCGACCGCTCGGTGGTCCGTGCCTTGAACCTGGCCAACGTGCACAAGCTTGTGCACGTCGGTCGACCGACCGGTCGACCGCCAGAGCCTGGCAGAAGGCAATCTGGGTCAGAAAATTCGGTTTTAAATAATTCTAATAAATCCCATAAAACTTCTAAAAATCCACAAAAATAGTTTCTAACTTTATATATGATATATAAACATGTGATAAAAATTTCAACACAAATATCAAACATTTTAAACCATTTTTGTGTTATGGAAAAATTATCAAAAACCAAAAACTGTATTTTTTCAAACTTTGATTTTTCAAATAAACTTTGTCCAAAACATATCCAAATACAAAAACTATTTGTGTTGGATTAAGTATCATGTTTTTGTCTTTTATTTCCAAAAATATGTTTGTTAAAAAACACAAACACCAAACCTCATGAATAGGTATCTCAACATAAGTTTGTCTAGGAAATTAAGCTTACATGTATATAGAATATATCTAATATACACTTAAACAAAGTAAACTTGTATTGATACTATCTATTCATGAACAACAATATCGGTTAAACCAAAAACTGAAAAACCAATATCCAAAACATGAAACGTGTGTGTATTGTGAACTTGAGCATATCACACTATCTAATCTTTACACATGGATCTAAAACACAAACTAAACTATGATACTGAGATCTTCTTGACGAGCTCCGTCTTCAAGTCGACTCGATCCAAAACTCCGTAATCCACCGAGCTAGACTCCAACGAGTGCTATGTATGATCTTGATGCTCGGGCTCTGGAATCACCATGTGAAAGGCTTCAAAACTCCTTTATTGAAGCTAATCACCAACTAATATCTTGATTAATGATTGTTTTCCATTATGTTTGCAAAGGGAAAAACTTACAAAAAAGAGTTTGAGGAGCTAAATTACAAGTATTCTTAAAAAAAATATTACAAGTAGATCTCCTCAGAGATTCTGGAGAAGTGTGCCGATAGGAGTCTGGTCAGCGCGCGACCACTTTGTCCCTTTGACGATGCGAGCGATGAGATTCCCTTCTCGCCTGGTTCCGGGAATCAGAGAATAGAAGGTTGGTAGAACCCTCTTGCTACTTCTCAAAACCGCCTTCTGTGAGGAATTCCTTCTCGCCTGGTTCCGGAGATTCCTTGAGGAAAAGAGGTTGTTAGGGTATCACCACCCTGAAAGAGAGAAGTATTTCTCTAAAGAGTCTCTGAATTCGAGAACGCACGGTGCGTTGTAAAGAAGCCTCTGCTTGTGGAGTCCTCTCTTTTTTTTTCTTTGAAGTCTCTCCCGATCTGATCTCTGATCTCTCTGTCCCTGTACCCTTGATGGGCTATTTATAGGGAAAGCAAGGGTATAATCGTCCCCTTTGAAGATATGAAAACAGATTGAACCGAATCTGTTTGAATTTAGAAAGCAGCCTTGCTGCGAGGCTAGGATAGCTTCTGCGGAGCTAGGAAATGGCAAGTCGGTCGATCTTTCCGATTTGTTTTGATCCTTTCCATCTCGTTGGAGGATTTTCTCTGATTCTCTTACTCGTTTCAAGAGAGTCAAGAGATTGCGGCAATCACCCGTCATATTTGAATCCTAATCGGATTTGATCAGATTGGATCCAATCTCATCAGGAGATTTGATTGGTCAAAGGTTGACCATATCAGGCTGATATCGGAGCTGCCCGCTTTGAAGCTCATAGCGGAGCTAGAGGCAATCCTTAGCGAAATCCTGAAAAGAGGCTTTTCGGCGAAGCTATCAGTTAGCTTCCTGGCGAAGTTGGATGATACTAGCCTCTCAATCGAGGCTATCTCCTTGGGCTAATGTAATGCTATATGCTAGCATTTTAGACCTACTGAGGTCTGTTTAGAAACATCCCAGGCTCACTGTTCTGCTTGCTGGATCAGTGGAGTCCAAACCGCTTCCTTGTCCCTTGGAGGTGGGTGAAAACTGGTCTTCAGCTCGTCTGTCCCTTGTCTTTTGTAAATGTCAACAAGTTTAGACATCGTTCGGACCAATGAGAATCTTGTCTTTTTTAAGTGTCAACAAGACCCCCTTCAAAGTTTTTGAGAGTCTGCAATAGCTCAGACTCCGAAACACTTTGAACTGCTGTGATCGATGGTGTGTGGAGTATGAACGTTGCCATGATGGTTGAGTTCAGCTTCGCCTTCAATCCTGCTTTGGGATGAATTCGCCGAGGAATTGCACTGGTTCGCGAGTAGCTTCGCGTCGGGGTAGCTCCGTATCTGAGCTTCCAAGAAATAAGTTCGCTTTGGAACTCCTGTTGCCTTTTCAAAGCCAACTGCCGTGGGGCGGTTACGAGGAGGATCATTCCTTCTTTTGCGCCAATCGAGAGAGATGTTCTCCGATTTGCACGTTTCCAAGGGAGGATATTCCCTTTATTCAAGGCGCCATAAGTGCCTTTTATGAGGGAGACGTTTCTCCCTTTGCATGGTTCCAAGGGAAACCGTCCCTTCCATCAAGGCGCAATAAATGCCTTGAACGCGCTCGTGCTTCCACGCTTGGGGTGGTTGCGCTCAGGCCATGGGGCCTATAAATAGGACGCTTGAGGTCCTCTGAAGAGAAATGTTTTGCCTTCCTTCTCTTCTCTTGGTTGTGAGAGATACTCAGATCTCTGAATTAGTGGGAAAACCCACTCTGGTTGTCTAACCGGCCAAGGACCAGTAAGTCTTGATCGTTCAACGACTTCACCGATTTTAAGGAATTCATCTCCCTTAGTTTAGCTTTGACAGCTGCTTTAGGAATTAACTTCCTCGATCTTCATCTTACACTTGGCTGATCTGCAGAGAAGGATCTCATCATGGCTTTCTGCGAAGCCATCGTCTTGATTTGATCAGAGAAAGATCACTGCATGTTAAGTCCGCTACACAGGCAGAACTTAGGACTTGGTCTCTTCAAGGTTGAGCCAGTCTTGCCATATTGGTGAATGTTGAGACTGTGTCTGACTTTGCCATAGAGGTGAGGCTAGGACTTGGCGTTTGCTGAGCCAGCCCATGGTTGCTGTGCAGGCGGGGCTTATCCTCTGCTTTGACTGAAGTCGGATCACTTTGCTGCTGAAGAATCTGACTTAATGTTTTTGCAGCTCTTTCTGTGCTTGACTGCTAACTTGCTCCAATTTGCCTTGCAGTGAGCTATGCTTGCCAGTCTGGTAACTTGATGGAAGAAACATGAAATCGCCTTATGCTTCCCCGGTTGAAGCTTTACTTTTAAGCAGGAGGAACAATTCGGGGCAGCGAGTGCGCGTCCCAGAGGCTGTTGGCAGCCTCTTATCCGAGATGATTCGTTCTGAGGTGAGGCTGGCCGCCGCCTTTATCGGAGAGGATCCGCTTCAAGATAATGGGCGTCGCCTGTGGGATCGCCGGCATCATTGCCGACTTTCAACTTTGGTGGCCTTTGGGGGCGATCCACTTCAGGAAGGCGGGTATCGCGCCTGTTAGATCACTGGTACCACTGCCAATTCCCATTATACGTGATCTATCGTGTTGGCGGCGATAGGTTTTTATTGCCTGGCTTCAACAAAAATGGCCTGGCAAGATCTGCCATTTTGTGGAGAAAATGACCGTGTCCTTGTGGCACCACTGATTATAGCCTTATGCAGGAGGAAGGCCCTTCCTGTCCCGTTGGTCTGGCCTGGAAGCAGATAAAACCGCTTGTATGCAAATGACCTTGTTAGGTAACTTGGTGTGTTAAACACAACTTTGATGTAATATCAAATGTACCCTTGCTTTTGAATCAATGAAAGTTCATCGTCTGATCATCTGATTTTTGCTTACTTTCACTGAGAGTTTGGCCATTGCTGGGCTAAACTGTGTGCAGAGCTAAGGACATAGTCCTTCCTTCGAATGATCTTCGCGAGACTGGTGTGTATCACGAGCAGCACGCTTTTTAGAGGGCTAAGGTAGGTCTTTCAGCGAAGCCCTTGAAGGATTGTGTGAAGCCCGCACTTTTGCACTAGTGCGAAGTTAACTCTTAGTAGAGTTGAACCGGTGCTTCTCGGGAAGGCGCTTCGGGCGCTGTTTCGAATTAATTCGAAACGGCAGCATGGGCCTTTTTTCGAGGTCTCGTTTCAGGCGCTGATTGGCCTATAAAAGCCCGATCGGGCTGAACATGGAAAAGATCTCCTTTTTCAGAGAAATTTCTGTCTTTTCCTCTCCTTCTTCCTCCTTTACTTCAGAGTACTTCGAGAACTTTTGCATTTCTTCGATGGCGCCCAAAAGACGAGCGGAAAAGAAGCAGCGACTTCTGCAGCGGAGGGCCCTCCTCCTCCGGTCATTGAGCGACCTGTCACTGGTAAGAGACTCTTCTCCCAGATTAGAGATGGTGGTCTTCCTCCTTTGGAGTCGATATTTGACCATTAGGACGATCGAATATGATCTGTCCTTATCAGGAACTCATTTCCCTTCAACTTCCCTATTTTGCTTGCACCAGGGAGTTAAGAACTGAACAGTTCTTCTTTGGGCTTTCGCACGAAGCCATAACTTGGGCCATCGCCGTACTGTTTGAGGAAAAGGACTTGAATAAGTCCTCTCAGTCATAATGACTTTTGACCATAATGCCCTTTTGATGACATCAGCCCTTAGGGCTATGCCACTTCCTGCTTTAAGCGAAGTTGGCGCTTTGGATATTTTCTGCAAAGATGCAGTCTTATCCATGAAGCGAAGCTTTTTTAAAGCTATCGCCTTGCAGGCCCTGCTTGCTGGGCGAGGCTATGTCTTAGTGAATTTTTATGCTTTCGTATCCACTTAATTGGTGAACTAATCATAGCTCATTTCTATTTTTGCAGTACATTACGCCTCCGGCCTTCAGAACAGTCTGTTCGGTCTAGCCAGTCGAGCAGGCGGAAGTATCAGCTTGTAGTTCTATGGGCAGGCTTCATTGTTCAGCGAGCCGAGCTCCCTTGTGCGGGATACGCTCATCCAGGGCGGTCGTCCGCAGGCCATGCGGAGCATCTTGACTACGGCTCCGCTTGAAGATATCGACCGTCAGGCTTACAGAAAGCCTGACTTCATGTTCGGGGATGCTGCACCTGATCCCGATCACCAGCTGCAGGCCGTGAAGGCCAATGGATCTTCAGTTGGACGGCGAGAGATTCTATCTCCCGTCCACTAAGCGGCATTTCGCTTTGTCTTCTTTCGCGAGCGCGACTCAGGCTCGGAAGATGGCTTGGGGCGTGAGCCTAAATGCCGAGTCTGTAAGTGTTGGGAGGTTGACATTCCAGTCCGGCTATTCGAGGGCTGGCCATCCTCGTAGCATAATGGGGCTATACCCTGGGAAGGTATCGCGGGACCTTCCAGTAGGAGAGAACCCAGCTGCGGCGCCGACCTTTGGCACTCAGTTCTGCGAAGTTGACGGGAACTACCCCGCCACCGATTTCAGGACTCCCGTTGGGTCCACCCTCCTAGATCGTGGTGGGCGGAGTTGACCAACTATATCCTCACTCATTTTGAGGGGGACTTAGAGAGGTTAAACTTCCATGAGGCCGTCAGGGCGACCTGCCACGGTATCGAGATGAAGGTGGCGTGCTTCTACGCCATCCTTGAGTTGTACTGCCCGGCCTCGGGGACTTTCTTCACCCCAGTTGGTGAGTTGGGCATGGCCCTGCACGAGATCGGGAGATCTCTGCTTTACCCTTCGGGTCTCTTCCGTATGAAGAGTACTTTCCCTGTGAGGCGGAGTTGGCTATTCTGGAGAAGCAGGAGCCTGCTCTGCTCGAGACATATCGGGAATTGATGTGCCATTTGCACATTTGCTCCAGCATCCACACTGGTGGCAAAGGTAGCTCGAAGAGCTTGAAGAGCTGGGGGAATTACTTGTTCCCGGATATGACTAGTGCGCCTGAGGCAGCTCATTGCGGAGTTGCTGAAGAAGACATCTTGGCAAGGATGGAGGTGCATGCTGAAAAGGACATCGTCGTGGCAGAAGATGATGGTCCTTTCGGGAAGGGTGATGTTCTTCGGAGCTTTCACCATCAGGCCCGTCGGCCTATGTCTTGCAAGGCGTTGCTGGCCGGCTTCTTAACCATCTGGTTAAAGAAGTGTGTCGTGCCTTCTTCTTCGGGTGACATCGTCCATCCGAATGTGCTGCTGCCTGCCGTCCGCTTGGTCCATGGCCACCGTCTGGGTCTTCTCCCGGCCATGGTGTGTTGTATTCAGAGGGGCCTTCGTGCACTGACGGAGGCTTTCTGCAGGCCAATGGCGTCAAGGCGAGGGAAGGGTGCCGTCCTGCCTTGTGACGGACCCAATCCTAGGGTAGGTTTACCATACACCTACTTGATGGCGTGGTTCGCCTTGCACTGCCCCAGTTTGATTGGAGCTGGGGAAGACCCTCCGCAGGGTGTTCAAACGGCGCTTCTCCGTCGCTTTGAAGGCCGTTCGTGGCAGAAAACTTATGTGGCCGAGGCCCGTAAGTTAGTGCGTCGTTATGACGCTTATAGCCTGTTCCGTTGTTTTCTCGCCTGCGGGGTGCAGGATACAACGAGGAATTCCATGATGTGGAGTCAGGTCGGTCTCCCATGAGTCGGGGTTTTTTCGAGTGGCTGGTCTGTATCCGGCCCTCGCATTTGCTATACAGGAGTGGGGATACCTGCTACCTGGAGCCCTACGTCCCGAGCCGGTTTGCCCGCCAATTTGGGTATGACCAGTTGTACGTGGGCAACCCAATCCGGACCTGGCTTTCATGGGGAGCCTCATTGATGGGGCTCGTGCTTGGTGGTTCTTTACCGCGGATGGCACTGGAGCGTGGCTACGCACGCCGCTGAGGGATCCCGGCCTTTGGACGACCCTGTGTTTCTGCCAATGGTATGCGGCTTCGAACTCCACACCTGCTGGGTTTAATGCCAACCGTTCGGGTGTGAAGTTAATTTCTCATCGATGAGGCAGAAGGCTTCTGATAAAATGGAGGGCAAATGAGTCCGTGTTCCTGGCATAGAGGAGTTCATCGCTGTAGAGGACAGCGGGGCTTCTGATGCAGGGAGCCCTCGCTTTGAGGTAAGGACGAGGGCTGATGCCCATGAAGCTGATATTCGTGAAGCCGGGTCTGGTGTAGTGGGGACAGCCCCTCACAACATGTGGAAGAAGTGGAAGAAGAGGACTCTGATGTCCACTTCAAAAGGAAGCGTGGGAGTGGATCCCGTAGGAAGTCGTCGGCGAAGAGGCCCCGTCGCCAGACTCCTACCATCGTGGTAGAGGGTGAGCCCTCTGCTGCGCCTCCTTCTGCTGCTCCATTAGTGGCTGGGCTGTCGGTTGCTGAACCGACTACTGGTAAGATTGGCCCCCCATCTAATATGCCTTCAGTGCACTTTAAATTACTCATCATTTGCTTTTTGTTGCAGGAGCTGAGGAGCATGGGGAGCAAGGGGACCAGTATGATCCTCTATTCACCTATAGGGCTGCAGCCAGCTCTTCCGCTCACTCGCAAGAGTCTGGGAGTGGCGCAGCTGATGTCGGTCCTTCGGGTGTTGGGACCTCCAAAGGAAGTCCTGTGGAATCAAGCTCTGTTGAGTGGTCTGCAGGGGACTCGGCGGTGAGAGCGGGCCGGCATTTACGTCGAGTCTGGTAAGAACTTTCCGATGGGACCCTTGGATTCCGATGTGGCTGACGAGGTGACATCGGCCTTCGGTATGACTACGATCTCTTGGTCTTCGCCTGTTTGCTGCGTCTCCTTTTTTTACCTTGGTTTTGTTGCAGGTATTCGTCCCATGGTGCATCAGCTTCGAAGGAAGCGAAGGGTCCTCCTAAGAGGTTAGAGGGCGAGTCGAGTGCTTCGACCGCGCGGATGCTCTGTGTTGGACGCGCTGTATGGCGACCTCCCCTCTTATCAGCCCATGACAACTGAGAGGTCGGGGGTTGTGGAGACGACAGTCCCACAGATGCCTTTACTCCCGAGTGAGATGCCGGCGAGTATGGAGTTGAGGGTGATCACCAGCCCTGCCTCCCCAACTCAGGTGGTTGAGCCTGTTGCTCCAGAGGTGGTTGCCCGTCCTACCTCCGCGGTGGCTGGCGTGCTGGTGTCGCTGAGGACTCCGCCGAGGTCACCTTGGCTTGCCCTGCTGCTGTCGACGTTCCCGCTTCTTCTTCTGCGGCGGTGTCGACTAGGATGGTAGATTGCTCCGAGGTTGTCTCAAGGGTTGATGAAGCTGAGAATTACTTCATCGGTAATCTGGTCGACAGCTTCTATAACAGTTTGGAGCAGACTATCAGTCTAGTCTTGAAGGGCTCGCCTGTGCCATTCTCGAAGCTGAAGATGGTCCTCTCCCGTGGCATTGAGTGTATCCGGGACTTTGAGGGGTATCACCAGGCTTCTGCTCTGGAACTCCTGGTGGATAACCTTGAGAAGGATGTAGAGGAGTGGCGCCATCTCCATCGTTCCGACCCGACGTCTTTAGCTGATGAGCGGCTCACACATCTTGTCGCGTAAAGGCGCGAAGCTCGGCTTGCTGCTCAAGAGGCCGCTGAGGCTATCTCCTCTGACTTGAAGTCCTTGGAGACAGAGCAAGTAGAGGTTGGGAGTGCAATTGACGCTTCCACCAGTGCTCTTCTTGATGCGAAGATAAGATTAGGATGGCCGAGGAGATGATCAGGAAAGCAAATCTCCTCTTATCCAAGGCTACACCGGTGCGTCTTGAAGAGACTGCACGGCTTGAGCAGCTTAGGGCTCAAAGCGAGGAATTAGCACGGCGGGAGTCGTCACAGAGGGCGACTTTGGCGGAGGTCGAGGCTCGTCTGGCTCAGGCGGTGGACTTTGTGAGGATGAGCTGAGATCACAGGCGCTGGCCCAAGCTGCTGATGACAGGAGAACGAGGCTAGCTTCGCTCGGGGATCGGATTCGATCTTACCTATACGCCTGTAGGCCATTGTATATGCTCCTCCATGTATCCCATCTTTTTAGAATTTAATAAAAATTCCTTCTTTTGTCTTCTGCTATTTGGATAATGAGACATGACTGTCTGTTGGTTCAGAGGTCGCAATGACATAACCAATTGAGATGTTGCCAGTCTCGAGGTTAGCCCTTTGCGGGGCTAGAGTGAAGATACTTGCCTTTTGTAAATGTCAGCAAGTATGAGGCCTGTCTTTTGTAAATGTCAACAGGGCTCGAGATTGAGACTTAGCTGTCTGTTGGTTCAGAGGTCGCGATGCCATAACCAATTGAGACGCCACTAAGCTCAATGGTAGATGAAACTTGGCTATCTGCCAGTTCAGAGGTCGCAATGGCATAACTGGTTGAGAAGCCACCAAGCTTCACAATAGGTGATACTCGTCTTTTGTAAATGTCGACAAGTATCGAGACCTGTCTTTTGTAAATGTCAACAGGGCTCGGATCGAGACTTAGCTGTCTGCTGGTTCAGAGGTCGCGATGACGTAACCAATGAGACGCCACTAAGCTCAATGGTAGATGAACTTGCTATCTGCCAGTTCAGAGGTCGCAATGACATAACTGGTTGGGAAGCCACCAAGCTTCACAATAGGTGATACTCGTCTTTTGTAAATGACGACAAGTATCGAGACCTGTCTTTTGTAAATGTCAACAGGGCTCAAGATTGAGACTTAGCTGTCTGCTGGTTCAGAGGTCGCAATGACGTAACCAATTGAGACGCCACTAAGCTCAATGGTAGATGAGACTTGGCTATCTGCCAGTTCAGAGGTCGCAATGACATAACTGGTTGAGAAGTCACCAAGCTTCACAATTCGGATTGGATTTGAAAAAGGTCTCGTCTTCTCGGGGAAAACGAGGAGTCACTGTCATAGGTTTAATGTTAACGTAACAGCGGAATATGTGTGGTCCTACCATTCTATGGATGAGAATTGGTAAGTGACTTTGGAGGTCTCACTCTCATGAGGAGAAATGAGGGGACTGCTGTCATAGGTTTAATGTTAACGTAACAGCGAATATGTGGTCTTACCATTCTATGATGAGAATTGGTAAGTGATTCTGGAGAGGGATCAAGTGGGAGCAGATCCCTTGGGATTTTAAGCAAACCCCCAACCACCAACAGGTTTGGTATGCTTGGAGAAAGAGAGAGGCTCTCTTTGTGCGCATTTCGGACGCGCGGATCTCGATCAGAGGTGTAATGTTAACATGATCGAGAGAAGGATCCTCGATTAAGGATATACTTCTTTAAGAATTTGCCATTATCGGCATCATGAGTAGGTCGCCATCTGCAGTTGTAAGGCGGTATGCTCCGTTTGAATAGACTGTCTCTATCACAAACCGTCCTCCCATTTAGGCTGAAATTTTGCCTTTGGTCTTGTGTGTCATGATCATCGGTCGTCTGACGGCTAAGACCAGGTCCCTTTCTGGAAGACTCTCTGCTTGACCTTCTTATTGAAGGCTTTTGACATCCGAGCCTATATAGCTCGATGTGTTGCTGAGCTTGCAGCCGCTTCTCGTCCATGACTTCGAGCTCTTGAAGACGCAGGCGATCATTATCTTCTGATGTCATCTTAGTAGTCAAGGCTACCCGCAATGATGGCACCTGGATTTCCAATGGGATGACCGCTTCGCACCCATATATTAGGGAGAAAGGCGTATTGCCTGTCGGTGTCCGAACCGTAGTCCGGTAAGCCCAAAGGCATTCACCGAGCTTTTTGTCCAATCTCGCTTGTTCGAGGAGACAACTTCTTGAGCAGCTTGATGATTGTCTTGTTAAATGCCTCTGCTAAACCTTGGCGGCAGGATTGTAAGCTGTTGAAGCCATATTCTGAATTCGGTATTGTCGCAGAACCGATAGAATCCTTGGCTTATGAATTGAGGACCATTGTCGTGGATGATCCGCCTGGGGGACACCAAATCGATGGATGACATGTGTTTGATGAAGCTAACCAGATTGGAGGGTTTTAACTTCGGCCAACGGTGTGGCCTCTGCCCATTTTGAGAAGTAATCGGTTATTGCCAGGATAACCGGTGACCTCTGCCGAAGAGGGACTGATTGGCCCTACGACTCGATTCCCCATGCTTCAAATGGCTTGAAGCAACAGTATGGTGGAGCAACTCCGAAGGTTGGTGTATGAAGTCTGCATGGACCTGGCATGCCTTACACCTTCGTGCATATTGGGTGGCATCGGCCATCATGGTCGGCCAGTAGTACCCAGTCTGTGCAGCCTGTCTTTAAGCTTTGGACCTGGCTGGTGAGCTCCGCAAATGCCATCATGTGCTTCTTTAAGCACTTCCTGTGCCTCTGAATGGGAAAGGCAACGGAGGAGGACACCGTCATATGAACGACGGTAGAGTGTCTTCATAGTAGGATCATAGTAGAAAACGGAGCGACCTTCGTCTGATGGACGCTGCTTCTTTGGGTCGTCTGGGAGCAGACCGTGCAGAGCGTAGTCAATGAGAGGGAAGCGCAATCCCTCGGCTCAAGATCCACGGAGATATTATGGACCTCTTGGATCCTTAGAATATGCTTGGAGCATACAAAGATGTCGGGTTGCGACTGTGAGGTGATACTCGGTGTCGGCTGCAAGGCTAGCGTTGTTGCTAGTGCAGCGAGAGCATCCGCCTTGGTGTTCTGAGATCGAGACACATGCCCGATGTAGAAGCCTTCAATAGGCTAGCCAGTTCGATGGCTGTATGATAGTAAGGCACCAAGTCCTCATGGCGGACTTCATATTCGCCTTTGACTTGACTGATGACCAGCTTTGAATCGCCGTAAGCTTCGAGGTAGCGTACCCCCATTCCATGGGCCAGCTGAGACCGATAAGCAGAGCATTGTATTCCGCTACATTATTAGAGCATGATTCTGTCAAGGAGAATGCTCTGGGAAGGACATGATCTGTGGGGAGATGAACACGACCCCCACTCCGGCAATAATCTTGCCTTTGGGGCCCATCCGCGATGCTCCGTCGAAGAACATCTGCCACACTTCCTCTGCTGAGGTTGCATTAGACTCGAAGACCTTCATCAGGGATGTCTTCGTGAAGTTTTGAATGCTCCGGAACTGGATGAGCAGCTAAGAATTCCGCAAGGGTTGCCTTTGACCGCCTTCTGAGGAATAAGGTCATGTCGTATTGAGACAGCAGAAGTGCCCATTTAGCCAACCTTGAATTCAGCGACCCTGGCTTCGTCATGAGAAGACGTAAAGGGTTCACCCTGGAGATGACATGTATGGTTTGGCCGACCAAATAATGTCGTGTCTTCTGGACAGCGAAGACGAGAGCTAAACACTCTTTCTCAATAGGATTGTAGCGAGATTCCGCTCCTATGAGAGTCCTGCTCAGATAATAAATGGCCTGCTCATGGCCATTGTCGTCCTTCTGAGCGAGGAGGGCACCGAGGGAATAGTCCAGAGCTTTTACATAAAGCAAGAATGGTTTCCCTGATGTAGGGCCACTAAGACCGGAGGTTTTGTGAGATA